>CAOLHI010002848.1:0-221281 GCA_948474755.1 Ctenosaura bakeri | reverse complement strand
TGCCTTCTGTGATGAGACATCCAGCTGGGCTGCCCAGTGCTGCAATTGGCTTGACCTAAAATGGTTCATGTCTCCTTTGTGGCTGATCTGGATGGCAGAATTTTGACCAGCCTGCAAATTCTAAATGGAGGAAGAGAGCAGGGCTGGCTATAAAACATGCACAAAATGGGTAAACCTACTGAGATAAACAACCCGAGGAGCAGTGAGTGCAAACAGATCTAACTGCTTCCCACTCCTGCTACCATAGCTGGATTGTAAGTATTTTGCTTCCTTGTTAAAACTTTACAATCAGAAGAAAAACAGCTTTAGGCGTCTACTTTGGGAGAGCGCCACATGGCTTCTAAGGAAGCAAGAAGAGGCATAATTGCAGTCATCCTATATCTGTTTGCCACCTGCAGGCTGAGGAGTTAAAGATTTTCAGGCTGTGTGTCTCAGTGGCGTTCATGTGTGTTCATGATGCTCCACTCTGTTTGGTACATACACACATCTCCCCTTTCCCAGCTCTTTACAGGGTTTTGAAATTCATTCAGGCCTTTTCTGCCACACATAGTACCTACCCATGGGGTAATGGTTAGAGTGCTGAACTGGATTTGGGAGATTTCAGGTTTCAGTTCCCACTGAGCCATGAAACTGAAGGGGGACCTTAGGCCAGCTACTCGCCTGACCCCTTGGCAGGATTGTTGTGAGGATAAAGGTGGAGAGGAGGCAGGCTGTGGAAGCCTGGAACCCACTGGAGGAGAGGTGGGATATAAATGTAAGTAATAAATAATAAACCATGCTGCTGGCCCTCACCCATATGCTGTGTGAACATGCCCCTTTAATATCCAATGGTTGATGTTGAGGTGTATACATAGAGGAAAGGTGTTCTGATTATGTGGAAGCATATGTCATACTGCCTACTCATACATAGGCTTTCTTTATGCAGATACCTGTGCCAAACTACACATGTCCAGGAGGTGCAGCCAGTACCACTGAAGATTCTGGGGCATGGATATTAGCACAGACTTCTTCTTTACCTGTGAGTTGCATGTGTGAGATATCAGAACTTGGGAAAGCCCCCTTTACTTTTTTTTTTAACTGTGATTTTCAGAATCCCCCAGTTTGCATGGCTCCAAGTTATATTGGCTGGAACATTTTGGATATTCTGGGAATTATAGTTCCCACACACACAAAGAAATGAACTTACCTTGAGCTCTGTGTGGATGGCATTTGGCTAGAGCCTGAATCATGCAACACTCCCTCTGGATTTCAAGTCTTTTAAGCCTGGTTCAGTGACCAAAAGTCTTGCTTCTTTAGAAATCCAGGGCCATTTCCGCACTAGACTGTTATAGTGCTATTATTCCACTTTCAATATCCTATGGAATCCTGGGCTTTGCAGTTTAGGGATGGGCAAAGCCCCGTCCCCAAGTTGCAAACTCTAGGATTCCATAGGATGTTGAAAGTAGAATAATAGCACTAAAACAGTCTAGTGTGGAAATGGCCCAGGTGTTTTTCATCTCCTGGTTCCACCTCATCTGAAGCTATGCCACCCAGAGTGATATCTTTCTTCCTTTCAGATCCCTCATTCATTTGTTTAAGAGGTCATTTTCTAAATCCACAATTTTTGCAGCAGCGTTTTGTGCTTTAATAATTCAAATACCTGTTGACTTTTCACTTAAATCTTGGCTACCTTTTTTAAAAAAATGATTGAAATTGTGTTTGTGACTGAGAAGAGACTTGGATAGTAAATGTGGTTGTTCTGTTCATGGCTTAACTGTGGAAATACAACAGGAAAACACACACACACACACACATATACACATAC
This sequence comes from Ctenosaura bakeri, assembly GCA_948474755.1. NCBI lineage: Eukaryota > Metazoa > Chordata > Lepidosauria > Squamata > Iguanidae > Ctenosaura > Ctenosaura bakeri. The sequence continues at coordinate 219,477 of CAOLHI010002848.1, read as the reverse complement.
ACATACGTACATAAACATATATATAAAATTCTTAGAGAAATGCATCCACGTTCTAGGTGACTTGGCTTTTTACTTTTGTTTTTGTTAGAATATGAAGATATTGGCTGGCATTTTGTATTGCAGTTATGGGCTTGTAATCTGGGGTTATGAATCTACAACTGCTTTGTAGTCATTGCTGCTGTTTAGTAATTTCTGTGTATTGCCATGATTGTAAATGCCCTACCCAAATCCACCTTAACAACCAGCAGCCTCATTGAGTAAAGGAGGTCTGTTCAGTTACTTATCAGAGTGCAAAGAGGAGGATGTTTCTAGCCTCCTCTCACCAGCATGTGCAGTTGTTACAATCAGAAGTAAGACTCTTGACAGTTTCTTGTCACAACCTTTCTCATGGATGAGAGGGGCTGGAAATGTAATTCTTACATGCCATGATCAGCAGATGAACAGAGCTCCTTTGCTCAGTATGGCCATTAGCTATTAATTAGCTGTTGCTCTTGTTCTTAATAGTTAATGTGTTTTAGGGGTTTTTAGATGGGTTGGTGGGTGGGGAAGATGGGTTATGTTTTAATTGCTTTTAATGTATTTGATGTACTGTTGTAGTACCGCCTCGATCCATCAGGAGAGGCAGGATATAAATGATGATGATGATGATGATGATGATGATGATGATGATGATGATTAAAATAAGCTTTGGGGTTCAGGCAAGGAGATGTTATTTAGGCCATTTCTGCATGATGATGTTCTTCCGCATTGTCTCAAGGCAATCCTGTCAGCACCTCTGCTGGGATTGCCACAGGTCCCCAGTGATCCTCTTTACATGCCATCAGCTGACTGTGAAAGGAAGTGCGGGGGACCTGCCTTTTTCCTTCGCACTGCAGCCATCCCCTTCCTTTTGCTGCAGTAGGGAAAGAAGCACATGACCGTGCTTCCGTCCCTTCTGAATGTTAGGGAAGGACAGGAGCATTGCATTTTCACGGTTGCCTAAATGGATTTACTATGTTAGGTGAATAGTCTGTGAGTGCTACGCTTGGGAACCGGATGGCAGTGGAATGGCAATGACATTGTACGGAAGCACAACTGGCTGACTGCTGTCTAGCAGGACAGCCCAAACGGCCTTAGTTACACATTTGTAATCAAGCAACCCATGTAGGATATTTGCAATTGTTTATAGGATTAGGACTATAACCCAGTCTTGGTTCAGAAGTAAAAGGGAAGGCTAGTCGAGACAGTTCAACACTTATCTTTGTAACTGCCCTCAACCAGTGTTCTCCTCACACTTTGTTTTTCATGCAGTCAGAGATGGTTGTTATGAAAGTGAATGGATGGAGTTTTCCTTTTTTCTTGTGTGTACCCCAAAAGTGTTTGCAGAGTGTGTCAGGGGGGCTGTCCTCAGGGTTTCTTTTCAAAAAGGTTTGTTTTAGGAACTTGTTTTTTAAATCTGCACCTATTTCAGAAGCCTTTTTGTTCTTTTAATAATCCAGTCAACCATTGACTTTCCACTAAAAACTTGGTTGGCTCATTTTGTACTTGAAATAAATTGGCTCTGGGCTAGTTCACACATTTCTTCCCAAGTCTGCACACATAGTAACTTGACTACTTCATTTATCTGAAATAGCTTCAGTGTGACACATCTTCAGAGATGCTGTATCAGAGAAAATGATGGCTTGAAGCATTTTCTTTCAAGTGATAAATCTGGGGATTTTCACAAGGGGCAGTTGAGGGGGTGGGAGAGGTCTGTCATTATAAGTCAATGAGGTGGCAAAGACCTTGCAAGTGCATTTGCCACTCAAAAACCAACATACCAAAATGAGAGAATGCTATAAGAATACTGTTCCAGGCCCAAGACTCCAGAGCTGGGCTGGGGTAGAAATTATCTGAAATCTGTGTGAGTGAGTGATATATTTCTGCCTGAAAATGTAGAATGGGTGAAGTCTGTACATGGCAATAGATATGACAGTAGGCTGTGTGTGTGTCTGACAGAATGACAGGATTGACTGCATAGTAGCATCCCATTCCCTGAGATTTCAGGATCAAAACAATAGCCAAGGGGAAGTACCTGCAGTATCCCAGAAATAAGGCCAGAATTGCTTCTGGGTCCACTGATTTGGGAAACATTCATGAAGGCACTCTGACGCCCTTTCCACACCTTACCTTTTTTCAGTGTTGGGGTGCGGGGATCACGCAAACAGCCTCCAGTGAGAGGCTCTCACGTCCCTGCTGCTTCAGCTCCGCACGAGCTGCCTGCTTGCGTGAGAGCCCCGCCTCTTCCTTCCGCAGTGCAGCCTGGGAGTTTCCCAGGCTGCACTGGGGCAGGAAGCACGACCAGCACAGCTCCAGAGGCTCCGCATGCCAGGTAAGTGTGCGCGGGGCCCAGGAGCAATGCGTGATCATGTATCATTTTCGGCGTACAGTCAAAAATGAAAAGGTGCACGATCGGTGCCTGCTGGCCCCTGGAGCGTCACGTGATTGTGAGTGCGTCGTGCAGATCGCTCCTCACAATTGCTCGACACTCCAGGCATCCTTTCTCATGGCAAATGCCGTATGGAAAGGGCCTGAGTCAAGAATTTGCATCAAACACAGCTAACCAGGCAATAGGGCACATTGGCAACACATAGACAGGTGAGAGGGGCATTTTTGTCAGGCAGCCAAGTGTGCCAAGTAGTGGCAGTGATTGCTGCTATCCCATGGAATGGTTATACTTGTGTGAGTGTCCAGAAAATGAGATAAATATCAGAGTGAGCAGCACTGCAATGGTAGAAATTTACATGCTATGTGATCTTTGCATGACACCTGGGGAGCTTTTACAATCCTATTCCGGTTTTGAGATTTCTAGAAGACTCACTGCCAGCCCTCAATGAGGTTTCTCTTCCTCCTCCTCCATATTCCAGGCCTCACAACTGTTGCCAGAGACTTACAAGAGATAATACTGTCCTTTCCTCCTTGACATTTTCCAGTTGGCATGATGGGCCCTCAGCATATCTCTCCCTCCTCACTCCTTTTTTTTAAGGACCAACACAGTGCATGTGGAAAATACATAGAAATATCTTCACATTGAGCCAAATAGCTTTGGTCCTCTCTTTGAATGGGCGGAGCTGGGTATCTGACCTTTAAAGCCATCTCAAAAGAAAAAAAAAGCCAGCCAGCCAGAATTTCTACCATTGCAGTGCTGCTCACTCTGAGATTTATCTCATTTTCTGGACACCCTTGATACAAGTATAGCCATCCCATGGGATTTCAACTGATTTTCTAAGACCTGGTAACTGTACTGGGAATGATAATTGTATACGAGGGAAATGGGGAGAAATTGTATTTGTATATAAGGAACTTTTAATCAGAGTGCTGTGAAAAAGGAATTAAGTGCAGAATATTATATATAAATGCTATATGTTAAAAAGTTAGATACTTTTTGCAGTGGTCCACTCTTTGTAACCATACAGCCATGAACAGTTAGCATGAATATAATTTTGCTTTGAACTGAAGCCTGTCCAAATTTGTATGCCTGCCAGAGCATCTTGCTTTTATGCCAAGGCCTACAGTGAAAAGATGAACTCTACTATGCTTTAATATCACTGTCATCCTGTTTTTCAAAGTTGCCCCAAAGTGTAAGCTTTTGCTCTGAGATATCCTCATATTTGCAGTTCTTGCAGAAACTTTGAACAAACATTTTGACAATGTCATTTTAAAAAAGAAGAAGAAGAAGAAGGAAGGAAGAAAAGAAAGAACAATGTCTGTTTTCTCTGTTGGAAATTTCCATGGCTGCACAGAATGAAGTATTGGGTTTTAATTATAACTAGATCCCTCTAGGTAGACTGTGAGGCCTGTGGGCATCCTCTTTCAATCCTTATGCATATTTAGTGGATTAGGGTGTAGGAGTTGAAATTCGTTATAGGAAAGAGAGCTCAGCATGAGCATCAATAGTTTTTAACCAGCTCTGAAGGCTGAGAAATTCAGTCATCTCAGTCATACATTTGGAGGGAGGGGAGAGTAAAAAGGGGCTTTGTCAAATTTTTTTTTTCTATTCACGCAGAAAATCTCCCTATTTTAAAAGCAAAAGTTTCCTTTTTATTAAAGCATCCCAGTGGAGTGGGATCAGAGGATCTAGTGCTGATCAAAATCTCCTTGCTCTTAAACTGTGGGTAGTGGGGACCTCATAGTGAGCAGGCTGGCCTGTGAGATGCAGGCCCCAGAATCTTGTCTATGGTTATAAGTTATTCTGGTCTGCAATGGCACAGAATATAATTCTTGGCTTTAGTTGTGATACTGGTGGCACTAATGGCACACAATGTGGAACTGAGTGTGGATCCTGGATAGCAAGAAGAGAGCCAGAGGAGCAAGAGTTATGACAAGAAGAAGAGGGGATGATGTTGAGGTAAGCCAATTATAGTCTTCCTTTCATAGGGGCTGGCTTATTCCTGCTTCTTAATCAGGCAGTGTTTATGCAGATCACAAAACCCATGGTCTCTGGGGAAAAGAGGGAGAAATGCACATCCCAACCATTGGTAGCAGCCCCCTCCCCCCGATTTTTAAGGGAGGCTGTTTGGCCACAAAAGGTCAGCAGACCTTCCAACTCTCCTGATTGAGCAGGCAGAGTCCTGATCAACCCTAGGTTGTCCCACTTTTCAAGCTGCTTTTAAAACATCCCAGATTGTCTCTCCTCCTTCAGCTTCCTCATTTCTCTGTGTGTTTCTTCAACTGCTGCAAACTGTATTCAACAGCCAAAGTAATTTGCACTCACTTAATTCAGAAGAGAAAGAGGAAAGAGTGGAAGAATCTTGCTCTTCAACAGTAGAAAGCAAAACCAAACTGCTGCAGCCTCTCGTAGCTTGTGTGTTCTTCCTCATTAATAGCTTTTGTCACTCTGACCACACTTTGATGTTGTTTGGCCACAGGTGTCCCAGTTTTCCTCTATGAAACATTGAAGACTATGAGTTAGTTATCTCAGTTGTAGATGGAAGAGCTTTGACAGCAAATTGTCACCCTTGCTACTTTGAACTGGTGATTCTGACATTCTGGAAATGTCCAGCTTCTACCACTGTAGCTGCAGGAAATAATCCTGCGGCTCCATTGTTGATATAAACTGTTATCCATATACAGAATGGCATGTAAGCAATCAGCCTATGGAGAAAAGGAATGATTTTCCTACTCTGTGGTCACATTGCTCAGTTTTTTCTCTGTCTGTGAGGAAAGGGCTTCTCCTTTCTCCATGTGCAGAGAATCTTGCATATGTGTGTTTATATACAGATGTATGGGTTTCTGTGTGCATGTGTCCATGTGTGTTGGGCATGCCCAGAGCTGTCATGTGGCTATTCGTGGAGGAGCGTTGGTAGGCAAACTGGCCAAGAAAAGTCCTCACTACAGCCTTAAATAAAGCATGTGTAATTAAAGCATGGAGTTGGTATGTCACCTGCTGCAATTCTACTGGTTTTATCCACTCAGACCAGAACTTAAAAGCATTATTTTTTAGAGAGGAGGCTATAACTTCCAGAATTGTCCAGCTGACACAGACAATGGTCATGTTGACTGGGGATCCTGGAAGATGCAATCTAAAGTAATGTTTCCAAATTCTGACTCAGGCATAAATATCTATAGACAAATGGGTCTAAGAATTGCTACATTACAAGTATAGTATATTTCAAAAGAAAGAAAGAAGAGAGGAGAGGAGAGGAGAGGAGAGAAAGGATGGATATAAGCCCTGATTCATTTGACCAAGGCCATTTCCCTTCTGAAATGGCAAACCCCAGGATTCCATAGGATGTTGAAAGTGGAATAATAGCACTGTAAAAGTTTAGTGTGGAAATGGCACAAGTGTAAAGAAGAGGAGACAATGAAGGATGTTGATATAATGACATCATCACAATGGATTTCCTCTATTTCAGAGGAATTTTACTGAGCAGTACAAACAATAATATTTGTGCTGTTGGCTCCCCTTTTAGCCCTAGAATTTAAAAATTAAAACACACGAGTATGATTTTTTTTTTTTTGAAAAGAAGTGCCTTCTTACACTGGCAGAAATCTATCCATGATTTCATTTCCTTTTCTAAAATGTGAATAACACCAACCTGAGATGTTTGAAGATTAGAAATATGCACTTGTTTACCTAATGGTGAGTATAAAGTCATTCTGTCTCAGTTTTATTCTTAGGGCTTCTCTTTCCAGGTGCCCTTTAGGTGAAACATTACTTAGCCCCGTCTGCTTTCTTTTCTTAAATTCCATTAGAAAATTTCAAGAATTCAACAGTTCTTTCATAATGGATAGGGGGAAGAAAGAAGAACCAATAAAAAAAGTCTTTCTTTCATCCATATTGTCAATTTTTAGTTGGTTTTCTTCCCAAGGCAATTTACAAGGATTACTGTAAAACTATTCAGACGCCTTGAAGACAAATGGCACGACAACTTAATATCAGAATGAAAAGCTACCAGATCAAGCACAAATGACCTTTTCTAGACTGAACACTGCACCAGTCTTACATCACGAGTGATATGGATTTTTCCCTCCATATATTTTGTAAAACTGGACTAATTCCTTCAGATGCAAGGACTTGGAGAATATTGGTTGTCAAGATGATAGGTAGGAGATAGAGATGTAATTATACCAAGTTTCGTCTCAAAGATAGCAATGAGTAATTTCAGCAGTTTTCTTCCCTCTGCAAGAAAGTTTTCAAAAAACACACAGTTTTCAGAAGTCATTCACAATTCGGGAATTATTCTGCGCAAAATTCACATATGGTTGTTTTCTGCAGAAATCAGCATTTTCTGGATGCAAAATATTTCAATGCAGAAATATTAATTTCTGTGCAGAAAATGCTGTTCTCTGCACAGAAAAATACTGTTTTCTGTTCTAATATATTACATAGTGTTGTTAGTGGCGGAGCTTGGAGTGTGTGGAGGGGTGGCAGGAGGGGCATGGCTACAGTGTGTGGGGGTGTGGCCACAGTGTGTGGGGTGTGGCTGCGGTGAGTGGAGAAGTACCCAGGGAATGCAGGGGTGTGGCTACAAGCTGGGATGCCCCAAAAACATTGCCACCAAGGGCAAAGTGCCCCCCCTCCCGTTCCTACATGATCGGTGGTGTTGTCTTTTGCTTTTTTTGTTGTTTTTGTTTAATAAAAAATGTTATTTTAAAAGAAAAAAGTCCCAAACTGTGAAGATTCTTATCAGTCCAGGATTCTTCTCATCAAGGTTTCTCAACACTTGAAAAACATGTTTGTTTGATGGTTTTCCAAGTATTTTTGAATATTTCTTCCGTCCCTGGTAGGAGACCTCCCTTTGTCAAGCTGGAAGGGAGCAGACACCCTGTTCTGCCCAAACCACACAGTTCAGAACAGCAAGTGTAGTAAATGAGACCAACTAGGATTGTGTTGCTGTTTTCCAAGTCACCACTCTGTTGACCAAGGTTTTTATGCTAAACGAAGTCTCCCAAATTCAAGTGAACTGGTGTTTATGAAGAACCTGGATATTGCTAGCTCCTAATGTTCAAAATATAACATTTTTTGGAAAAAAAATCTTTATTTTTATCCATCTGGTGAATCTATATGTGCTTAAGACATAGTGATGTATTGTCAGGTTTTTCTTATCAAATATGAAGGATGGGATCCCTTTGAAAATCTGAAAGCTAATAATCTTGTGATTCATGCATCTGCCAGTAGATTGCATAAAATATATGTAGCAGGTGGTATGCAGCCTTTTCCCACTTTAGACCTTCTGAGTTTGTATTTCTATATTTTCCTATTGTTCCCTTTTTCCTCCATTATCTTATTCTTTGACCCTGAGGACATTTGAAAGCAATAAAATAGCTGGCAGAAAGAATGCTAGAAATTTGGTGCCACATTTAAATGGAATTGTATTTCCTCCTCTCCCCAGTTTCACTCTGAGCTCCTATATCAGTCTTTCTTGCTCCATTTTAACATTGAAAATAAGCTTTTTCATGTTCACTCAAACTGCCACCACTGAAAAACCCTTTATCCAGGTAATTTTGGTTTGGGATAGGATGAAGGCTGATGTACATGGATGATGTACAAGGCTGATCACATAGATGTTGCCTTTGAGGAGCTGAGCTAAGGTTCAGCTAGGCAAGGTTTTCTAAATACAAGCATGTGGATGACAGACATTCATTTTGCAGCATGGCAGGATTAAATAAGAGAGGAGGAAAAAGCAGGGTTGTCACTAAGCTGCAGCCCAGTCTGCAAGCCAGATGTGATGATAAGCATTTGCCACTTCAGAACTTCCAGCATATTGGATCCCTTTCTAACAGGCAGGCCATGGCTGTGCAGGAGGTGGTCTGAGGGCCACGCAATGAGCTGGCTCGATTTGCAGGATCGATGGAATTGTGCCACATCAAGTGTCAAACCAGCAGAACTTGCAAGTTGCACTCAAGTTCTCTCCCCCTCGGGGGAAAAAAGAAAAAGCTTTAATTTATGAAGTGTCACAACACATTACAGCACATCGTATCTTAATATGCCACTGCATGGGGCTGACATTTGTTTGCTTTAATTCCTCAAAATAGCTTTTATTTGGAGCAAATGTTCTCCTCTATTCAAACAGTTCCTGTTCTCCCCTGCTGTGCAGTTTTCCAGTTTCCCTGGGGACAGTTACTCCTGCAAAGTTGTGCCCTCTGCTGGTCATAGCAGCCAGGACTTTGTCAATAAAGTTAATTGGTTTCTCTTCATAATGGCAGCAGGAGTATTTACCTTCCTTCGCTGCTGCTAAACACAGCTTTCTAGGGATGCGATGCAAAGAGTGCATACTTCATGAGTTTGCATGAAATTTGTCTCTGTGAAAGACAATTGCAATCATCAAGGGTTTTTTTTTTTTTTGAATTCATCCAATTTAAGACTGTGAATGAAAACACGTGCATGTCTTTAGGTTTCCCATAATCAGGAGGAATCAAAGAATCTTAGTGCTGGAAGGTGCACAAGGGCCATCTAGTCCAACTCTCTGCCATGCAGAAATAAGCAACTGAACCATTCCTGAAAGATGCCCATCCAATCTCTGTTAAAAGACCTTCAAAGTTAAAGAGTCAACCACCTTCTGAAGCAATATATTCCAGCTCTTCCAGTAAAGTTCTTCCTAATTTCTTAGACAGAATCTCTTTTCTTGTAATTTGAATCAATTGGTTCATGTTCTAACCTCTGGAGCAGCAGAAAACAAGCTTGCTCCACACTAACAGAAAATAGTATCAGATGCATTTCCCCCTTTTTGAATTATACAGAAGAAAATGTGTGTGACTAAAAATGTATGTACCTGACAAATGTACAGAAACATACTATAATCCATGAGGAAAATGTTGTAAATGTGCACATCGAAGAAAAGTCCTTAAAAAAAAAAAGTGGGTACCAAAAGACATTTAAATTTCCATGTGGGAAAGAAAAAAGTTCTTACAATCTGATGCAGAATTTGGACAGGGTGAGAACACTGACAGTTTTGTAAAAATACAGCACAAATGAAATGGGCAGAGTTTTTTTAACGTGAGAGAAGGAGAAGGAGAAACAAATTTGTGTATGGTGTCAGGGGACTTTCAGTGATGTCCTTTTCTGAATATGTGGTGAAGAAACAGCTTTTCACATTATTGGGGTATACCAAGCAATGTAAAAATATCTGCAAACCCATAAAGAAATTGCTTCTAATTTCTCCCAAACAGGCACTTTTCCCTGAGCTGTGGTCAGCCATCAGTATAGAGAGAACCTGCCGTGTCTTTCAAAATTAGTCATCAGTTTGGGAAAGCCAATAAATCAATGGCAAAGCATATGCTTTTTGTGCATAACATCCAAGCACTGGGAAAACCTCCTTTATGAAACAGTAGGAAGTCAATGCCAGTCAGCATAGACAGCACTGTTCTACATAGATCAATGATCTCACTTGCTATAAAGCAGCTTTTGTTTTTGTTTTTATGGAGGAATGAGGACAAAATTTGTTTGATTCATCTTTGTATATCAACTAATTCACACTCCCCAGATGTAAAATGAACCACAGTTATCCTTCCATTTTTGTACCTCTCCTTTTAAAAACATAGTCATCTAATCAAAATTGCACAGAAGAATCCATATCTATTGGAACACTGCAGAAATAGGTATATATTAGAGGAAATTACAAGCATAATGCCCAAATAAAAATAGTGTACAAAAGGGAGATATTAGGGGATATATATGTAAAAATATGTATATTCCAGAAAATGAGTAAGAAAATGTACATGAGGACCAAGACTCTAAATCTTGGAATCTCTTAGTCTGCCCCAACCCCACATTCTGACCTTTTGGGCAGCAGCAGCTGCAAGCAACAGAGGTCTGTTCTCCTGTCAACTGATATTTCTACCCCCCTCTCCCATGAGTAATCTCAGGGGCAAGAAGGAATTGCAACAGGGGCCCTGCTTCTGAGACCATTTCTGCACTACACTATTAGTGCTATTATCCCACTTTCAACATCCTGTGAAATTCTGGGGTTTGTAGTTTACTGCGACCAAAGAGCTCTCTGGCTGAGAATTCTAAAATCCCCTCCCTAAACTGCAAACCCCAGGATTCCATGAGATGTTGGGAGTGGAATAATAGCACTATAACAATGTAGTGTGGAAATGACCTGATTGTAACACTGGAGATCACTCAAGAGAAGGGTGGAAACAGTCTGCTCCATCCCTGTTCACTGGAGAGTAGACTTCTGTCATTCGCAGCAGCTGCTGCCTGCTACAGCAGGATTGGGTGTTGTTTTTTTAAAAAAAAAAATCCCTACATATTCCCTACAGTATTGTTTAAAAGCTGGGCGTGTCCAGTGCCTTTCTACTATAAAAATTTTTTTTTTCTTACACTCCCAAGGAGAGGCTATACAGACCATACAGGCAGCCTCATGAGCAGAGAGCAGTAAGGGGTGGCCAAATAGAAAAAAACTACAATAAACTCTGAAACTACTGATCATGTCTATACCACACAGATCTAAAGCAATCTTTCTTCTTGTTCCTCTATAGCTCCCCTGCTTGGAAATTCTGTTTTCCCAGGGTGTAAAACAAATGAAACAATTTCCAAAGGACAAGCAATTTTGTGTCCATTAGAATGCAGGGAGGTCTCCTTGGAAAAAATGCAGCCTCTCTGGCCCTTGTAGGCCTTCTTTATGCTGCTCAGCCTTGAGCTTTATGAGCCATAGATAAATCAGCGCTTTTGCAAGCATCTTATCACTTACATTCATGAATACATGCATGCCCCTTTTTCAGTGTTTCACACACATGAGCCTGGTCTATTTACAGTAGCTATAGAACTGAGCATAGGCAGCAGTGTACTTATGGCCACGTAGAACTCTAAAGCCAAAGAGCCTCCATGTCTCTAAAGTATTAATGAGAATCAGCTCTAGATGGATTGGAGCACAACAATAGCCTCACCACACAGCCGTTTCAAAATGATATTTTTTTTTACTTCTGTGTCCAAGAAATGTATAAATGATGGTCTTTTGATGGAAAACTTTTTTTAGGAAGGTTCCCCTCCCATTTATTTTGAGTTGTTGGGAACATGGTGGGAGGGAAGCTGAAAACTATTATTTATTGTCTCAAGCTTTAACAAATCAGTGAAAAATATAAAGTTTACCTGCCATCTTGCTGTTTTATTTTGTTTCTGTTTGATTTTTATTTTAAATTTTATTAATTATTATTTGTAAGCTGTCTGGAAATGTTTTACATTGAAGTCAAGTTAATAGTACATTAAATTATATTAAATTAAATATTAAATAAATTAAATGGACAACTCTCTCCATACTTCCATGGGCTGGCATCCTGTTAGTGACGTACACAAGCATGAATCCACCTTATGCATGTGCATGTATATTTTGTGGTCATTGCAGAGTTTGGTATACTCTTCCACCTATCTCAATAATCAAAGCATTCCCTTGGACTCATGGTTTTATGGCAGTAGTCCCCTGAACAGCCATTCCGTGTGAGTTGGGCCTCTGTCACCAGGCAGATGGGTTTTAGAGTCCTTGTTAGTATCATAGCCAAATGTTCACAGTTGTGCAATTATATACAAAGGGTTCATCTCTTCTGGTGACTTCCTGTGATACTTTTTTGCATTAGCTTGGCAATTTGAGACTGGGACAAGATAGGAAGACTGAGAATGTTTTCGGGAGTTAACCTTTCTCTGTTGCTAACCTCCATGCAGAGTTCTTATAGCTATAGGAAGGGAAAGAGGTTGTGCTTACATACTTTCATTTTCTTTGCTTCTGTACTATATAGAATCATAGAGTTGGAAGAGACCACAAGGACCATCCAGTCCAACCCCCTGCTATGCAGGAACACACATCAAAGCATTCTCAACAGATGGCCATCCTGCCTTTGCATAAAAACCTCCAAAGAAGGAGATATTCCAAGGCAGCATATTCCACTACTGGACAGCTCTGACCATCAGGAAGTTCTTCCTGAGGTTCAGGTGCAATCTCCTTTCCTGCAGCTTGAATTCATTGCTCCTTGTCCTAGTCTCTGCAGCAGTGGAAAACAAACCCACTTCCTCCTTGACATGACATCCCTTCAAATACTTAAACCTGGCTTTGTCTGCTCTTAACCTTCTCTTCTGCAGACTAAACATACTCAGCTCTCTAAGATGCTCCTTATAGGACATGGCTTCCAGACCCTTCACCATTTTGGTTGCCCTCCTCTGGACCTGCTCCAGCTTGTCAATATCCTTCTTGAAATGAGGTGCCCAGAACTGGACACAGTACTCCAGATGAGATCCAACCAAAGCAGAATAGAATGGTACCATTACCTCCCTTGATCTAGTCACCATACTCTTACTGATGCAACCAAGAATTGTGTTGGCTTTCTTGGCTGTCACATCACACTGCTGACTCATGTTCAGCTTCTGATCTACCAAGACTCCTAGATACCTTTCACACATACTGCTATCTAGCCACGTGTCCCCCATCCTATATTTGTGCATTCCATTTTTTCTGCCTAAGTGTAGGACCTTACATTTCTCTCTGTTGGAATTAATTTTGTTAGCTTTGGCCCAGCTTTCCAATCTGTCAAGGTCATTTTGAAATTTTATCCTGTCCTCTGGGGTATTAGGGACCCCACCCAATTTGGTGTTATCTGCAAATTTGATCAGCATGCTCTCTATTCCTTCATCCAAGTCATTGATGAAAATGTTGAATAGCACTGGGCCCAAGACAGAACACTGCAGCACCCCACTTGTCACTTTTTTCCAGGATGAAAAGCAGCCATTGGTGAGCACCTTTGGGTTTGGTCAGTCAATCAATTACAAATCCACCTAACAGTAGCCCTGCCCAGACTGGATTTTACTAACTTCTTTGCAGGAATGTCATGGGGAACTTTGTCAAAGGCCTTACTGAAATCAATATGTGCTATGTCTACAGCATTCCCTTCATCTATCAAGCTTGTAACCTTATCGTAAAAAGAGATAAGATTAGTCTGGCATGACTTATTTCTGAGAAATCCATGTTGACTTTTAGTGATTATAGCTTTACTTTCTAAGTAATTACAAACTGCCTGTTTAATGATCTGCTCTAGGATCTTTCTGGTATTGATGTCAGGCTGACTGGGCGATAATTATTTGGGTCCTCTTTTTTTCCCCTTTTTGAAGATGGGGACAACATTTGCTTTCCTCCAACCTGCTGGGACTTCTCCTGTTCTCCAGGAGTTCTCAAATATTATTGCCAGTGGTTCTGAAATGACTCCTGCCAGTTCTTTTAATATCCTTGGATGTAATTCACCTGGCCCTGGAGATTTGAATTCATCTAGTTTAGCCAGATATTTCTGTACTACTTCTCCACCTATTCTGTACTGTACTCCACCTATTCTGTACTGTACTCCACCTATTCTGTACTGCCCTTCCTCACCTGCGCCCCACCCCCTCCCCTGCCTTCTCTCTTCCTCCCATTAGTAATTGGCCATCTTCCCCATGCAGTGACTCCATCATTTCTTTTGTTACCCTGTTTTCTGGGGGTCCCGGGAGGGACACCTAAATGCACTCTCAATTATTAAAAGATGGGGAAATTAGCCAAGAGCACACGTTAGCAATGTGGGAGGCAGGGCAACAGAGCAAGATCTTTAAGCAATGTCTACGGGGTCAGGCCAAGTCAAGGAGCAAACAGAAGTGTAAGAATAATAATTGTTTTTATTAAAATATAGTCAAACAGTGTATGCAACACATTCACACCAAGAACTAAAGAAATAAAGGTTGGAGTGGGATAGAGGGATTTTTAAGAGGGAGTTGTTGGTTTGGGTAATACTACACCTGTCCTGGAGCCCGGGTAGTCTGAAGATTGAGTTCAGAGATATGGAGTCTCAGTACGTGGGTCTGAGGGAAGGCTCGCCAAGCAAAGCGGCAGCAAGGCTGGATGGAAGTCAGGAGCAGTCCGAGCAGTCCGAGCAATCCAAAGAAATGCTTAAAGCCAGGGGTTTATATAGGGAGAAATGTAGCCACAGGCTAGTCCGTACTTGGGGAAAACAATGTGCTTCGGGCTGGAGACAAAGCCTCCAAAAGGTCAGAATTTAGCATGATTGGGTTAAGTCCAAATTGACAAAGGAGTAGCCAGTATGCAAACGCAGAGTGCTTGACCGATGAGTATTCTCCTAATCAAGCTGCCTGCTCAGGGAAGGGAGTTCCTTGTAAGTAGTGTGCATACATAATAGAGTACTTGCCTTTGAGGTCTCCTGAAGTGGCAGGATGGCTATTTCTGGCCAGCCTGTATTGTTTGGAATATTACAGCAATTAGTGGCCATGCCTGTCTGTGAGCTTGTCCGGGGGACCTCGCAGACACGTGGAGAGGAATGGTAGAAGAAGGCCAAATTATTGATATCAAAGCGATATCTAATATCACCCCTAGTGCGGCTTAGGAACTGCAGTAACACTTTGTTTTTCCTTTTGCTGCAGACATATCCAAAAAAGCCCTTTTTATTTTTTTTAATGTCTCTCGCAAGCCTGAGTTCATTATGCACTTTAGTTTTTCTGATCTTCTCCCTACATATCCTGGCTATTTGCATTAGTTGCTCTTTTGTGGTTTCACCATTCTTCCATTTCCCATATATGTTTCTTTTAAACCTTAGCTCAGCTGAGAGTTCTTTCGTCAACCATTCCAGTTTCTTTAGACACCTGCCATTTTTCCTCCTTATTGGCACAGTTTTCAGTTGTGCCTTCAGTATCTCACTTTCAAGAAACTCCCATCCGTCATGAACTCTTTTCTCTTTCAGTATTCTTGAACAAAGGATTTTGGCAAGTAATTCCCTAAGTTTACAGAAATCAGCTTTTTTAAAGTCTAGGATGCGTGTCTGGCTACACTTGGCTTCTTTTTCCCACTGAATGACAAATTCCAAAAGAGCATGGTCACTCCCCCCTAAGGATCCCACCACCTCCATTTCATCAACAAGGTCATCCCTGTTGGTCAGGATCAGATCTAAAATAGTTGATCCCTTTGTCGCCTCTTCCACCTTCTGGACCATGAAATTGTCTGCAAGGCAAACAAGGAATCTATTGGACCTTGTGGTCTTGGCAGAGTTTGACTGACAACAAATATCAGGATAGTTGAAATCTCCCATTACTACTGCATCTCTCCTTTTTGAACGTGTGGTCATCTGCTCCAGGAAGGCCTCATTCAAGTCCTCAGGCTGGCCCGGAGGCTTGTAGCTAACCCCCACAATCACATCCCTATTGTTTCTCACTGCCTTCATTCCTGTCCAAATGCTTTCGACTTGGCTTCCTGGCTTTAAGTCATGGATCTCTTCACAGGTGAAAACATCCTTGACATATAAAACTCCTCCTTCTCCTTTCTTGTTTGGTTTATTTCTGTGAAATAGGTTATACCCCCCTATTCCTACCTTCCAATCATGAGACTCATCCCACCAGTTTCAGTGTTGCTTATTAAATCATATTTATTTTGTTGTATTAAGAGTTCAAGTTCATCTTGCTTATTTCCCATGCTCTGTACATTAGTGTAGAGACATTTAAGACCATGTGCCCTTCCTGGAAGTCCTGTACTAAAGTTACTTTTCTTCCTCCTGTTAGTGTCTCGTACTACTTGGACTGCTCTATCTATATCATTTGGGCTACTTATCCCAGCACTTACTGAATTCTTGTCCTGAATAATACTGTCTCCCTCCCCAGTCGAACTCAGTTTAAAGACCTCCTGATCCATTTTGTGAGATTGTTAGCAAAAGCTTTCCACCCGACAGTTGTGAGGTGCAGGCCATCCCTTGCCAGAAGATCAACTTCGTGAAAATGGAGACCGTGATCCAAAAACCCAAATTGCTCCCGGTGGCACCATCTTCAGACCTAGTTGTTGACCTCCACTATTCTTCTCTCCCTTCGTGGGCCATGTCCTTCCACAGGAAGAGAAACGAAATGACAACCTATGCACCAAGGTCATTTGGCTTCCTTCCCATAAGCTCGTAATCCTTCATAATGTGGTGAAAGCCGTGCCTCGCATGTCGTTGGTTCCAAAAGGAGGGCATTACAGTCAGTGGGCTTGACCAGTCTCGTTAGCCTCTCTGTTACATCACTGATTTTGGCCCCAGGAAGACAGCATACCTCACGATTGATCTTGTCTGGGTTGTAAATGGTTGGTTCTGTTCCTCTCATCAAGGAGTCCCCAACCACCAGAACTTGTCTCCTCTGAGGCTTGTCCAGGCCTACTTGATGAGCAGGGTAGAATCCATGAGGGAGCCCAATTCTGTCATTGGCTATGAGAGGTGCTGGACACCCATCAGTGAAAGGACTAGAATGCTTGTCTGCTGTGCACCATATGCTTAATCATTTACCATCAAAAAAGTTTATATTATAGCAGGAATGTATGTCAGTGTTCAGCACTGGAAGAACTCTTGGGGAAGACTGGTATTACACCCAGTTCCAAAGCAAGACAGCTCGAGAGTGTGGGGAGATCAGAAAAGCAGCTGGCTATGCCACATTGCTAGACACAGAGAAAATGACATCATCCACCAGGACTCTGGTGGATCTCAGCAGAAGATGTCATGAATGTGTTTCTTACTATGAAGACATACTCATCCATCCATCCATAACTTTATTTACACCCTATCTTTTACCCAGATGAGAAGTCAAGGCCTACAAAACAAAGAGAATTACAATAAAAATACATATGACCAGAAACATACAAAAAGTTGTGATTAAACTAACAACAAAATTAAAATCACTTAAAATATGACTTTAAAACCACTTAAAATTACTTTTAAAACAGTACAGAACCATAAAAAGGACTTTCTTACTAAAAAAAAAAAATTCCCAATGCTTTCTGGAATAATAATAATAAAAAAACAAGGACTTCCCCTACCACCAAAAAGATAGCAAAGCAGGAACCATTCTAGCCTCCCTTGGAAGGCTATTCTAGGATCTGGGAGCAAACACTGAAAAGGCCATTCCCCATGTTTCCTTCAAACATGCCTGCAAAAATGGGGAGATCGAGATAATTAAACAAACAAACAAACAAGTCTCTCCCTCAAAGAACTTAGAGCCTAGACAGGCTCATATGGAAACATAACATTCCTTCAAATAGCCTGGGCCCAAGCTATATAGGGGTTTAATGGGTCAAAATCAGCACTTTGAATTGTGCCCAGAAACAGACTGGCAGTCAATTAAGCTGTTTCATCAAGGCACGTGTGTGTGTGCTCCCTTTAGCCAACACCAGTTACCAATTTGGCTGGAGCTTTTTGGACCAGGTGAAGCTAGATGTTTCTTTGATCCCACCTGGCCTTTGGTGAGTAAGCTATCACAGGAAGAATGTGAGACTTGGAATTGGGGAACTGTAGTGGCGTGTGCTGCCTTCAGAATTCTTACGCTATACTGGGCAATCTTGGTGATTCTCTCCTAGGTCATGTTGCATTGGGCAGCTGAGCTCTGCTCCTAGCTCCATACTCTCAAGCTCATGGGCGTGCATATTTCCATCAATGAAATATTGGAGAGTCAGCATCTGGTTGCCAGGCAACATGCACCATAAAATATGCATCCTAGAAGTTTATGTTGGTACCCCAAAGGTTTAAATAATTGATTTCATTGTTAATGGTGCTTCCAGTAGCATCTTAATATTGGACTATTCCATGAGGTAACATGAAAGCCTAGAAGCTATATTAAAAGGAAGACAACACATGTTTCAGAATTTCAAGTTAACAAAAAGCACTTGTGTGAAGTGCATGGGTGTAAATAAACATGGATCTTTTGAGAGTGTGTTTGTGATTAATTGTTCTTGTCATCTGCTTTTCCTTAATGGCAAAAAGGATGATTTAAAAATCTTCCTTTTAAGGTTATCATTTTGTTTGTTTTTGGCATGTTCATTATCTAGCTGGCCTCTTCTTAAATTGATATCTTCATAATGCAATTGAAATTACAGGCAAGCCACACAAAGATTTTCACTGCCAGAGCACCGACCATGACATTAGCTTGTGCTAAAATATGGTGTTGATGTTATAGCCAGATGAAGTTCTTTGTCTTCATGCTCTGTGTCTGTTTTAATAACTTTTAGAACATAGTATTTTGTGAATTTCAAAACGTCATGCCCTGTTCGGGTTCCCATTGTTCAAACACACTAACATAGTGAAGTGAATAGTGGTACTAAACCAAATTCTTCCACTGCTTCTGAATAAAGGCCAGCCTATTCAGATCCATAGAATTTTTGACATGCAGATTAGCCAAGAAATGCTGATGATTGCTATTAGTAGCTATTATAACCCAGAAAAAAAGCTAATACCTGCTGTTGTATATCTCCAGTAATTCCTTAGATGTATATAAATTTGACAGAGGGCAGTGCATCAAGCAGCCTTCTCAAGTTGTTGCCCAAGCTGTCTGTTTTCCAGCTTGGCTGATGATACAACAGTGATCCATTTATCACAAGAAGAGGGGGAGAAGCAGAAATAGGAACAGAACAGAGCAGCAGGATCCATTCAAATTAGCAGCATTCAGCTCTTGACTCACACATGTTCACTGGGACAAGGAGAAATTGTTGAGCTCTTCAAATGGGGCTGATGATGCCAAGGAATAGCAACCGCCTTATTCAATATTTCCTGCTGGTGGGAAATAATTAACCTTATTTATTCAAAAGTACTTTGTTCATTTGTTTGTTTGGTCAAACTCTAGCTCCTTAAATTTTGGTCTTTGCCATCCTGAAATATTTATTCTTAAAGTATCATGAAACTAATTAAGGCTGTATTAAAGCAAGATCCAGATACCTTCTTCTGGCCTAGTTTTCACTTATTCTGCCTATAGAACCTATACATTCATGTGCAATTATGATTTGTATTTATATATGAACTTATTTTTTGAAATATTTACATCCCATCCTGTATTCAAAGGTCTACAGGGCAGACTAGGAACAATAACACAATGTAAAAAAATTAAAAGTGTTCAAAACAATTTAAAACAGTGTATGCAGTATACACAAACACAGAAACCCACAACTAATATTACTAGGATCACTAAGTCCAAAAAGCATTGTTGAGGAGCTGAGGTTTGACTTTGCAGCAAAATGAAGTCAACATTTTGAGAATTGTAAGAGTAAGGAAGAAGTATTCCATAGTACGGGATACACGAAGACACACTGAAAAGTCACATATTCATCTAGTTTTGGGGCAAGCAACATACAGGGACTCAACTCCACCCTATTCTCTACCTCCAAAAAATCATTTATCCCAAAACATCCAATTTTGTACCAAAACATCCAATTGCAGCCTTTAGGTAATGCAACCAACCATTTGGGACAAAAGAGTTGTGATCTGGGGTATACAGCAAATACTCTTGGAAGCACATTTTGCTCACTCCAAACTAATTCAATAAAATGTGATGGAAAAAGCCATCTCATTGTACCCAAAATACATACTAGACTGTAAGTCACATCCTATGTAATTTGTATCCCATGAAATTTAAAAGATGCACCATCCCAATTTGCATCCCACTTTACAAGGTGTACAGTGCACCAATATAGTTGATAAAGATAGAACCAATCTTTAATCCCATGACCTTCCACAGTCCCAGTATGCAGGAACAATTCTGCTTTATTCTGTCATCCCGTCTTTTCAGCTGCTTTTCAAAAGACCCAGACTCTTTCTTCTCCTCCCATGTCTCCCTTTGGTCCTCAGCTACTTAAGTTGCTGCAAACTGAGTTCAAAGTGCAAAAGGAACAAAGAGAAAAAACAAACTGCTGCAGCCTCTCTTAGCCTGTGTTTTCCTCTTCAGTAATAGCTTTCACCATCTTGACACTCTGATGTTGTTTGGTCTCACGTGTCCCAGTTTTCATCTGTGAAATGTTGAAAGGTGTCTTGTGTTCATATTTTTCTTTCCCTCCCCCGCCACTACACACAGACAGGGAAGAAGAGTGGGGAATGAAATTAAATCATGCATTTGCTTGGAGAATTTTTTTTTTACTTATCTCTGCAATTATTGTTATCATTGTGCGCTTCCATCTTGTAATTGAAATCTAAGCAATTGTTCCTGTTCCTAAAAACAAGAAAATTTGTTTTACTAAGGAATATAATACTCTAACAGCACCAGATCCCATGTGTTCTTAGAAGCTAAGAAGGGTCATCTCTGGTTACTACTTGGATGAGAGATCACCAATGAATACCAGATGCTGCAGGCTATATTTCAGATGAAGGAAGTGGAAAAACCACCTCTGAGAATTCCTTGCCTAAGACTTTGTATGAAATTCATGGGGCCATCATAAGTGGACAAGTGACTTGAAGGCATGCACACACAAATGCTACATAGATCCCTCTGAAACGGTAAGCTTGATGTTATGCCTTGGCTTTGGCAAATAACATCAAAGTCAGTGTAAATATTAAGTAACTTGCTTCTGTTTTTCTTTATCTTCTACTTATGTGTCCTTTTGTGCATTTTTTTCTTACCAGGTGGTTCAGCAGAATTCAGAATCTATCTGTTTTATGAATCTCAAAGTCTCATAGGCTTCACACTATCTTTAGGGCTAGCCTCCATGATCCTGAGGTTATGTAATCTCTTTAAAAACAAAAGAAAAACAGTTAATTTCCTGGTAATTGCAGGTTGTGCTCTCCTTTCTGGTTTAGATAGGGCAGTGGTGGAAATGGGGGAGAATGTTGAAAAAAAAGTAGATATCCTTAAGTTTGCCAATGTCTTGCCCTTTGTTAAGGTGCTGTGCCTCTGAGATTTAAATCCAAAGATGGGAGTGAGAGAACGTCCCAGAATCAGGACTGGTCTTACCCCAGTCTGGTAGAACAAATAAATGAATCAATTAATATACATGACCTATTAGATAGGTTCAGGACCATAGATAGGATATCAGCATTTTGTTTAGCCTTTTGATATAGGAAAGAAAAGTCTTTTTAAAAGCTGTAGATTTGCTACACTGAAATGAATATAATGAAAACAAAGTATTGACTGTGTTCTCCCTCCGTTTCTGCTTCCCATATTCTCCCTTGCACTGACCTGCTGTATTATCACATGCAGAGGCCAGTAGGGTTTTGCTTGGAAATCACTGGGATTATCTCTCAATTTTTTCTCAGATAATTCAACTGAGAAGGTTATGCAGAGCTGAATGATTTGGAGGCTTGGAATCACAGCTATGTACTTTAGGTTGCACCCAGGTGCCTGTCTGAACAGAACAGTTCGATACTTATTTTATCTTCATTTAATTGGCTTGAAGGGAAAATCCATCTTCTCTACCCTTTACAAAGTTCTGTGTGAGATTTCACAAGGACAAGATGACCTAGAAATATTAGGTCTCCCCTCACTCCTACTGGTATATGTCCATCACAGTCCTCCTGTTTAGAAGAAAGAATAAAAGAATCCACCTTACCTCTTTGTTGTCTGTTTAGAGCACTGATTTTAAGGTTCTTCTTCCAAACAGGTCTGGGTTAAGTTTTCCTATGGAATCTCCCCAACAAACATTCCAGGCATAGCGTGCTCACTAAGTCCATCTTTTATGATCCAACATACCACAGGAAATGGAACAACCTGCCTCTTATTCCCAACAAAATAACAATTTAGTAGTATATCTGGGACACATTGCGCATCTAATTCCAGAAGAAATATTTGAAAAATACATAACGTGAGGTGTTTATGTGCAGATCATCAGGGAAAGGGTAGCGATACTTGGAAGGCAAGCCAGGGAGCAGAGGAGTCATCACTAATTGCAATTAGTTTAATGGAGGAATGAGATAAATGATACATAACTCTAATATTTTATATATTTACATACACACATATACATACACATAAACACATGTGTATGTCCCTTCAAGTTGCCTTTATATGTGTATGTGTATATGCATGCACATACACGTGACTCCCTTTTTACAACAATTTCACTGGATACTTGTCTTTTTCTAGGCACAGTTCAAAATGGATATGACCTATAAACCCTATTTTGTTTGGGTCCAGGTCTTTTGAAAAGTGATAGCTTTCTTAGATGAACCTCTAAGACAGCGGTTCTCAACCTGTGGGTCATGACCCCTTTGGGGGTCAAATGACCCTTTCACAGGGGTCGCCTAAGACCATTGGAAAATACGTATTTCCGATGGTCTTAGGCTCCATTCCCTCCTCGGTGGTGGTGCGCAAGCGCGAGCCACACGCTCGCGTCCTCCTGCCCCCTTTGGCAGGAGCACGTGCAGCCACAGCATCACCACAGCAGGAGTGGCGGTGCGCAAGTGTGAGCCATGCACTCGCGTCCTCCTGCCCCCTGTTCAGAAGGGACTGAAATCGCTCCCCTTCGCCGCTACCGGGAGAACTTCCCATCTGACGGGCCAGCTTGGGCGGGGCGGCAGCATGGGGGGCAGGCCCCCTCCTCACCACGGCCCCTGCCCCACTCGCCATGGAGGGGGGCTCTGCGGAAGGGCCAGGGGGCCGCTTTTCTGTGGGGGTGAGCTGTACCCAGTGCAAAAGACAAAGGCGCTGGGATTCCTCACCCCCCCCCGGCCTGGGTCAACACTCTGGGAACTTTTCCCACACTGCCCCCCCCAGCGGAAATGAGAGCGAAGCAGAAGCAGAGCCCGGGGGGATTCTTGGAGTTTTTTCCTGGGGGAGACGTGCAGCTCCTCTTTCCCTCCCTGCCCGCCTGCCCCCATTCCTGGCCAACGAGGCAGCCTTTGCTGGGGGAGGGGAGGCATTGTAAATAATAAATAAATAATTTTATGGTTGGGGGTCACCACAACATGAGGAACTGTATTAAAGGGTCATGGCATTGGAAGGTTGAGAACTACTGCTCTAAGATATCTCCAGGGTCACCTTATTTCAAGGCCACCAATCACAGACTCATTTGTTGAGGATAAATAAGAGGGCCTTCTCTGTGGCTACTTGCAAACTGTGGAGCTCCTTCCCACATCAGGGAAGGCTGGCTGTCTCTCTGCTTTTCTTGTGCTGGCAAGCAAAGATAAGCTTTTAACTATAAACTGTTCCCTATGGAGGGTCTTTTAAGAGAAGCAGGGTGTTTTATGTTTCTATTTTGAATGTTTTTAGATTGTTTTAAATTCACACTGTTTATAATAGCATAGTTTATTTCATAGTCCTTTATTTTGTTTTATCTATTGACATTAAATTTTGCTATTATGATTGGATTTTTATGTAACTTGTTTTAATTTCTGTTGTGAACTACTCTGAGTTCCATATTGAAAGAGCCACAGGATATAAATTAAATAAATAAACTTCATAGCACATTTGTATGTTGTGTTCATAGTGTAATTCTATTTTAATGTTGACCTTTTGTATGTTTTTAATTATATTGTAATCATTTTAATTTTTAAGCCACTTTGATTCAGTTTCACAGAAAAGACAAGATATGTAAATAATAATAATAATAATAATGATGATGATGATGATGATGATAAAAACAACCTTACTTACAAGTAAGTATAGAGGGCTTTGATGTCGATTGTGACAATACCCACACATATTTGTGGGAAATTTAAATATTTCTCCTTCCATGTTTGTTGTTTTCCCAACTTACCCTACTATGGGAGTATTAAAAAGGAGGAAAAATTCATACCAGCAAAGGAAAGGAAAGGAAAGGTTACCCTGAAAATTGGGGGTGTCTCAAGGACACCCAAACAGGCTTCAAATTAAGAGAATTAGCAGAGAAACTCAAAGCTTGCAAGAGGTCAGGGCAAGGGATCTTTAACCCTATGTCTATGGGGTCAGAACCACGCGAGAGTCAGAGAAGCAATCTACAGTAACTTTATTAAGCTAACAGAAAAGGTCACAACACACGTTAACAAATAATCCTACAATCACACAAGGGCTACAGAAATGAAGTTGGAAATAAGAGACAGTTGGGAGAGAGGGCATACATACCTTAGTCTAGGCATCCTGGAGAAGGAGGAGATTAGTGAAGGCTCGATGTAAAGCACCAAGGGGAGGCTGGATCCCAGGGCTGGAAGGCTGACAGCAGTGGGGTTTCGCGGAGGGACAGAGACGTGAGTTGCCTTTAGCTCTCAGCAGCATCTGAGAGGCTTGAGTGGGACACCCCAGTAGCAACGGGCCCTTGTCCGGTCTGGGAGGCTCTCCAACGAGGTTCAAAAAGTGAGGATTTTTATAGCCAATTTCTGTCCTCAGGAAAGGTATCGGCTAGTAAAGTGGTGTTAATGGGTGATGGTTGCGGAATACAATGTTAGGCAAATATCACAACCCCTCTGCGGTATTGTTTCTTACTGAGAAATCCAGGTGCATGATAGGTTTAAAATTCCAAATTGATAGGTTTTGTTTGTTTGGCTACGCACAGTTCATCAACGTAGCTTGGGGTGTGACAGTGTCCAGGAGCGAGTCTATTGTCTGCCTAGAGATACGTGACTCAGAACAATACGACAGTCTTTTAGCCTAAAGGACATTGTCTACGTTCCCATACAGCAGCAAAGGGCATTGTTGGTCTTAAGAATCTAATTCAAAACCCATTTTTACTTGCAGCTGACCTTTGCTAGCCAATATCCAATATGGGGGAAGTCATGCCAATTTTAGGGGGCCTCTCTTAGGGTTACTCTGGGGTGTAACAGAAAGAAAGGTTAAACTGCATGGTATTTATCTAATACAGGGATAAAAATCTTTACCTCTTTGCTTCTTGCATGCAAGAATGAAGAATTTCCAAAGCCTCCCTCTTCTAGGTCAGAGTCTGAAAGGTTTTGTACATTGTTGATGATAATGATGATTTTTTTGCATGTTGAGGTGTTTTTATGATAATTCCATTTCTCGTAAAAAAAAATTGTTTTCATGTGTAAATTTCATTTGCTCCAAAAATGGTTTTGCCCTTTGGTGTTTTATCTGTTTATTAGATTGGTTAGATCGTTTATTTGCTTATTTAGATAGTAGGTGTTTAGTTCCTTTTTGTGTAATTTTTCCCTTATATGTTGTTTTATATTTTTTAAAGTTATCTTCAGTAATTTTTAAGAAATGTTTTTGCAGAAAAAACAATATTTTTTGTAATAGAATGGTCTTTCTCACAAAGTAGACTGTATTCTTTGTGAAAATGTCTTGAAATGTGAAAAGTTTCACAGCAGTTGCCCATTGAGGATGAGAAAATATCCATGTGTTCTCTTTATTCCTAATCTAACACAAACTTTGCTGTCTGTTAAGTGTATTTAAGATGGCAAGGTAGGTGCCCAAAATGGATATCTTCAACTCAAACCATTCCAAAAAATAAAAATAAAAAGAGAGACACCTTATCATACACTTTCCTTACACTGGATTTTATGAAACACAGGAAGGTAAAGTGGACTCTGGTAGCTTTAACAGTATTTACAGGACAAATAGTTACCACTTCACAGCCATCAATACCTCTGTACTTGAAGTCCATTAAACCACTGGCAGTAATACACTTTAGTAATAGGCAAGTGTTGATTCAAAGTACAAGGAGAAAATGCTTTGTGTTCTGCTCAGGTAGCAAAGGATTTTGCAATGTGATTGTGCCATTTAATACTCAGTTTGAAAGGACTTCCATGTGGCTAATGTCCAAACCCTTGTGGCTTTGGCCAGGTGTCCTTAAGAGAGAGAGCCATAAGCAACCTTTTCATCCCAAATGACAAAATAACAGGCTGAGTTGGAGGAAGCAGTGCTAGTCTCTTTCATGGTTCCTGAAGGTCATTGCAAGTGTAAGCAAAGCAGAAGTAGACTGAATTTGTGAAAGGCTGTGTGTTAAAATAATAGCATCCCACTGAGCTAGTTTGTCTCCAGCCGCAGATAAACTGTTAAGGAGATGCCTCACCATATCATCTCCAGGTTTCCCAGAAAGATAACCTTATTTATTCTTCTCTTTGTGCAACCTGTTCAGTAAGAAAAGAATATTTCTTCAGCTCCACTTCTATATGATGCACACTTTCATGGCTTCTCAAATAGTACCAATTTATTTTATGAAGTGTATCCTCTCTTTCTTTGCCCTGTTTCGCTGTATAGTCGAAGACGATTCCGATCTGTTTGGAAAGAAGTGAAGCAAGCTTTATTTACTGATGGCTGGAAATGGAATATCCTGAAACCTCTCACTATGGATTCCCAGTTCAGCTGGGAGAAGGGTGTAAAGAATCTATTCAAACCAAGACTCTTTAGCATTTAGAATCCAGACCTCTTATTTGAGGCATTCAAGGAGCACTCGATTGATTGATTGATTGATTGATTTTGCTTGCATGGTTTTTTATGAGTGGGAGCTTTGGCAATTTCATTTTGTTAAGAAACAAGTCAGCCTAGAAAGAAAGCATTTCATCCACACAGGCAGTCCCTGAGCTATACATTTGAGGAAATGTATTAGAATGATGCCTAATGCAAATAGTCATCATTTCCCGATTACTTTTCATGTTTTCACAGAATCATTTTGTCCAGTCTTTGTCATGCAGAAATGTCTTGTATGCACAAGAGAAAGAAGTCTTACCTATAGATCATATTTCTATCTAGAAGTTTGGTTTTCAGTTAGTGTTGAAATATCTAGATGTGAAAGGGTTTGCAAAACAACAACAAAACATCTCTCCTTTACATTCTGGTATTAATTTTGTAATATATGTATGTATGTATGTACGTGTGTGTGTGTGTGAGAGGGAGAGAGAGAGAGAGAGAGAGAGAGAGAGAGATTGTTTACAGCCATTATTTCTGGTGCCAGATATTTTATTTTATAAAAAAGGAAGATGTTTCTTTGCTATGTGACCCCAGCTAATTAGACATCCTGAGGTCCAGGCACCATGTGATCAGTCAGATTTGAAGTTCTGAAGTCATCATTTACTTCAAAGAAAGGCTGCTGTTGTCCTCAGTCTAAATGTGGCAAGGAATGCCTCCCATTGCTCAGGCAACAACAGTAATTTTCCAGTGCTGTGCCACTGCGCTGCTGGCTTTGTTTCCCACAAGTCCTGGGCAGCAAAACTTTTACTTGAACCAATCCTGCTTAGCTGAAGCAGAAAAATTCCTAAGAATATATATGCTTAGTCTACTTGTGTCCTAGTTTTGGGGAAAAGGCATGGTCTCGATGGTGGTGGTGGTGGTGGTGGTGGTGGTGGTGGTGGTGATGATGATGATGATGATGATGGTCAGGATCCTGCATTAGAAGATATAGCTACAGAGGCATAGCATGGAGCAGTGATGTAGACTCAAGTCATCCGACTCAGACTCAAGTGGGACTTAAGTCCCTTCACTGACTCAACTAAGGCCATTTCCGCACTGGAGTGTTATAGCACTATGATTCCACTTTCAGCATCCTATGGAATCCTGGGGTTTGTAGTTTCGGGAGGGGCCAGCCTGACCTGACTTGACAATATATGATGAAGTAAGTCAACTTGACTTTGGACTTGTATATTTTCAGTGACGGACTTGCTGCCCTTCATGCTGCCCACCTCCCCCTCCAGCCTTTTCCCAATGAGCAGAGAAGAAATATTATATTGCAAAATCAATGAGAGCTGCACACACTCCTTATCCCCATCTCTGTACCTCTCCAGCCTTTTCCCAGTCAGCAGTGAGTGAATATTATGTTGATGAGCCAATGAGAGGTGTATATTCTCCTTTTCCCTGCCTCTCCCTTGTTTCCTGCTTTTGAGAAGCCACTCCCAAAAAAACAAAAGTACGGGAGGATTGAAGATGGGGAAAACAGGGATTAACAGTTTTTTCTGTGAGTGTGGGCATGGAGTGGTCTTGGCATGGGTGGGGGTGAGAAGGGGTTGGGGAAGGTCACCTCCAAAAGGAAGATACACCCAGCCACCAGGATAGTTATTCTCCCTCTTCCAGCCACGAGAGAGCAGATTGTCCCTGCCCTTTCATGGTTTAAGGGTTGGATCAGATCCTGCTTACTTGTGAGGAAGCTACCAAAATAGGTAAGCTGCACTCTCTTCAGGTTTAAACTCTTAAAGGCCTTTAAAGTTTAAAGTCTGACAGAAGCATTGTTGAGGAAAACTCAAAAACCAACAGTAGTAACATCCTAATGCCTATACCCAAAATCACAGGTAAGGAGCCTGCCACACACCACACCATGATGTTGTTAAACTGTATTTCCCATCCCCTCTGTCAATTGCCTATATTGCCTGTGACTCATGGGAACTGGAGTCTAACAGCATCTGGAAGGATATATATTCCCCACTTCTCCTGTTAATTAAGACAAAACAGATGGACACTATCTTTAGCTGGCTGTGCATCCATTCCATGCTATATTACTTTCAGTAGGATGCACGTTATGGTATATGTTCACATCCACATTCTGCCTCAAATGATCAACCTTAAATGTCAGGATCAGGGCAAGAGAGAGTGATCCCAGTTGTTCTAGCTACAGGGATAAATTCCCTCCTCTTTAGCCATAACCCAGCTTCCCTGGGAACAGTCTTTCCTTTCTTTACAAATGAGCGTAAAAATAAACCAAAGGGAAGTATCTCAAGAGAGGAATGCCTTCTCACTTGAGATTTGGTTTCAGCATTGTGTATATCCAATATTTCATCTTAGGAACAGTTTCCTATGTTCAGGGTATCTCACACAGTCCTCACAATAACCATTTGAGGTTGCTTAGGCACTGATGTCGCTGACTTAATCACTGCAAAATATCACTTCCATTTCCTACTTTGAAACCTACTAGGCAAAGGAGGGGAGATATATCTTCTGTGAATATATCTTGCTAATGCAGCTTGTACTTATTAGCTCAGATAAACCAGATGCAGTATCATCTGCAACCATCACTATTTATGGACACACAGTGAGATTCATAGATATGCAGATTTGAACCCAGTACTCTCTAGCCCAAATATACATTTCTATGCACAATATAAGACTAATTCTTTCTCTTAAATCTTATTTGTCAAAGTCAGATGGATCTGTTTCTTATTCCTTGGTCACAGTAAACAGGAAGTGCATCTGCATGTCACTGTCATGTCATGAATGTAGGAAAAAAGCTTCATAACGTTCCTTTGAAATCAGATACATATCTTTAGAAAATTGGGTTGGTTATGCTGTCTGTAAGTGATATGCAGATAAGCATCCTGACAAGTCCTTTCCTAATTTTGTTATGGCGACCTTTTGTGAGCTCAGTAAAAGTAATATGTAATCCTGTTCCACCTTCTGACATGGGGGATGCATTCAGATCGAGGATGCATTCAGCTGCAAAGAGTTGATTGGAAGGATTTGTCTTAAGTATAAATGTGCATTCAAGGTGTTGTGTTTCCAACAAAATATAGTTAGGATTAACCATAGTTTGCCAGATTAGGATAATCAATCCAGCCATATTGAAGGAAAGGATCATATAGGAAGCTGTCATGAATGGAATGATTGAAGGCTTGATTCATTCATTCATCTTAATAGTATCAGTTCTGACTGGAAGTGGCTCTTCAGGGTTTTGGATAGAATTCTTTCTAGCTGTACTTTGAGATCCCTGGTAGTTGTTAGTTGTTTCCATCCAGATACTGACTAGAGTACTTGGCACTGTTTATTGCTGCTTACCTTCTGAAAGGAATGGCATATGCTAATATATATATGAAACTCTTAGAATTTTATTTGACGTGGGTGTTAAATCAAAGGATCATAGAGCTCAAAGAGACCACAAGGTCTTCCTAGATCCCTTTCACACATACTGTGGTCACCCATCTTATATCTGTGCATTTCATTTTCTTCTACCCAAGTGCAAGACTTTGCACTTCTCCCTGGTGAAATTTATTTTGTTAGTTTTGACCCAACTCTCTAATCTGCTAAGGTCATTTTAAATTCTGAACCTGTCCTCTGGGGTGTTAGCTACCCCTCCTTATTGGTATCATCTGAAACTTGATAGGAATGCCCTCACTTTGCTCATCCAAATCACTGATAAAGATGTTGAATAGCACTAGGCCCAGGACAGAACCCTGTGGCACGCTTTGGTTTGGTTGGTCAGCTAATTACAAATCCAACTAACAGTAGCATTGTCTAGCCCACATTTTACAGGCTTGCTCAAAGGAATATCATGGGACCCTGACAAAGTCCTTACTAAAGTCAAGATATGCTATATACACAGCATTCCTTTCATCTACCAAGCTAATAACTCTATCAAGAGAAAGGGGGGAGAGGGAGATGGAGAGAGAGGGAGAGAGAAAATTAATCTGACAAGATTTGTTTTTGAGAAACCCATGTTGACTTTTAGTGATTATGGCATTCCTTTTTAAGTGCTTACAGACTCTGTTTAATGATCTGCTCTAGAATCTTTCCCAGTATTGATGTCCGGCTGACTGGGAGGTAATTGTTTGGGTCCTCTCCCCCGCCCCTCTGTTCGAAGATGGAGACAGTATTTGCCCTCCTCCAGTCTGCTGGGACTTCTCCTGTTCTCCAAGAATTCTCAAGGATCATTGCCAGTAGTTTGAAATGACTTCTGTCAGCTCTTTTAACCCCCTTGTACATAGTTCATCTGGCCCTGGAGCAGTGGTGGAGCTTGGAGTATGGGAAGGGGTGGGTGGGAGGGGGCAGGGCTACAGTGTGAGAGGCAGAGCAATAGCACAATGAGCAGGGCCACTGTGTGCTGGAATGTGGCCAGGGCATGTGGGGGCGTGGCCAGGGTGTGCAGGGGGCATGGCTATGGGCCAAGATGCCCCAAAAACATTGCCGCCCAGGGTAAATCCCCCCCATGTCCCTGCATGACTACCGTGAAGACTTTAATTCATTTGGAGTAGCCAGGTATTCCTGTACCATCTTTTTACCTAGGCAGTTCTGCATTTCCCCTATTACATTATTGGCTCCATTTTTCCCAGTTAGAGCATTATTTTCCTTTTAGAAGAAGAGTAAGGCATCAAAGGTGTTGAGTGGTTCTGCATTTTCTTTGTTCCCTGTTAGCATTTCACCATCTTCTCCATGCAGAGGCCTTACTATTTCCTTGTTCTTCCTTTTGCTAAAAAGCCCTTCTTATTGTTTTTAATCTCTTTAGCAAGCCTGAGCTCATTCTGTGCTTTAGCTTTGCTGACATCCCTACATGTGCTGGCTATTTGTTTGAATTCCTCTCTGATGATTTCCTCCTTTTTCTATTTCTTGTATATGGCCCTTTTAAATCTTCACTCCATTGAAAGTTCTTTAGACATCCATCCTGGATTCTTTAGACATCTCCCATTTTTCCTCTTCATTAGAATTACTCAAAATTGTGCCTTCGGGATCTCACTTTTAAGAAACTCCCATCCATTATGAACTCTCTTCCCTTTTAATATTCTTGACCATGGGATCACTTGTCAGGGATTCAAAGCATGGAACCCTGGGAAAATGCCCAGACCACTGCAAGGCGTTGTATCATACTCCAGCAGTGTGTATTGCAAGACATTGCATCAAGTACTGGAGTGGAGTGCAAAAGGTACAGGGTGGTGTGCAGACCCCTGTAGCTCATTGGTTGTAAATATGTATATTAGGCAGCAATGTTCAGTTCATTTTGTCAGATGACCAAACCTGGTGCGTGGTGTAAGCTCTTGTCAGTCTGTTTTATGTTTTATGTTCAGAAAGCTGATTTCATGTACATATCGGAACCTTGAAGCTAAGATAAAGTACCTCCTGTTTGGAAGAAAGCTTTTCCGTGTGAGTATCCTTCTTGGGAACAGGGTTGCTGCTGTCGGTTTGCTGAGAACCTTCTTTTCGCTGTGTCTCCGTGGGGATTGAAACTCCCATCATTCCCCCAACAGTGGTTATGGGCCCAGAATTCTCATCATCCACAGCACACCTGTAGTGTTTTTCCCTGGATACTGGGACTGTTTTGACTGTCTGTCTGATTCTGGTGCTTCGGGAGTTTGTATTTCCCTAAGTTTACTGAAATCAGCTTTCTTAAAGTCTAGAATGCCTTCCCCTTTCTGCTATATAAGCAATGCCAGGAGAACATGGTCACTTCCACCTAAGGACCCTGCCACCTCTACCCCACTTACCAGAGCATCATTGTTGGTTAGGATCAACTCTAAAATAGCTGTTCCTCTTATTCCCTTTTCCACCTTCTGGACAATGAAATTACCTGCAAGAGAAGTAAGAAATTTGTTGAACCTCATACTATTTGCAGAATTTGACTTTCAACAAATACCAGAATAATTGAAACTCTCATTACTATTGCCTCTCTCCTTTCTGAATGTTTGGTCATCTGTTCTAGGAAGCATAATCAAAGTCCTCAGTCTGGTTTTGGGATCTGCAGTAGCCCCCGCAACACACACACAATGACATCACTGTTGTTTCTTCCCCCTTAATTTTAACCTGGATTCCAGGATTTAAGTCTTGGATCTCTTCATGCTTCCCTAAACAGCAAACCCTGGGGTTCCATAGGATGTTGAAAGTAGAATGATAGCACTGTAACAGTCTAGTGTGGAAATGGCCAAAATCTCTGGGACTGAAGGGGTTTATGCTAACAGAAACAAGCTTACCTTATGCTGTCTCTTCCACCACATCCATGCAAAACACCTGTTGGCCTTGTTGCCTGTTAACTGAGCTTGCCTAATAAATTATTGAATAAAATTCCAAACATATCAGTTAAGGTTCTCATATTTTTATTTATTTAGACTAAAACAGTGGTTATCAACTTTTTTTTTAAACTACGAACTCTCTGCACTCTCTGGTCACCAAAGACCTCTCTGATGTAATTCCACCACTGTGTGTGTCAGCAGTGGGGGCGCATGCATATGTGCATTAATGGGGTGCGGAGGGATCAAACTTGCTTCTCATGCCTCCACCCTGTGCACTGGTTTGATGTTCATGGGTGGGAGGTTCTTCAAGACAGAGCACACATGGGACTGTACACATGCATGCACGCACATACAGAACATACACTCCCTTGTTCACAGACATCCAGAGCCTGACTCTCTGTGCTCTGGAACTGCTGGTTCTGCTCCCACTGCCACCACTGGTTACACCTGCCTTTCTCCTTTTCCCTTTGCCTCCAATTCTGCACACACCAGCAGACCAAAAGCCTGGCATTCTGCACAACACAGTTTTCTTGTTCCAGCCAGAAAGCTGTGACTGTGAGGAGCAGGGAAACACTTACACGCATGCAGGAAGAGCAGGACAGTGAGAGAGGCATTCAGGAGGCCCAGGCCCAGAGCATGGCATCAGGGGACATTTATAATATATGCCACTGGAGCATGGCTGTGCTTTGCTTAAGAGGAGCTGGTCAAGGAAGGAGGTTGGGAGGGAAGGGAGGGAGCCAGAAAACCAGTGAGTCAGAAGAGACCGGGGCAGCAAGGACTTGACTGGCCAAGT
This sequence comes from Ctenosaura bakeri, assembly GCA_948474755.1. Taxonomy (NCBI): domain Eukaryota; kingdom Metazoa; phylum Chordata; class Lepidosauria; order Squamata; family Iguanidae; genus Ctenosaura; species Ctenosaura bakeri. The sequence goes on along the minus strand of CAOLHI010002848.1, from coordinate 185,927 downwards.
CGTTTTTGGCACAAGGGTGTCTTCTTGCCCTTTTCTTTTGGAGTTCCTGGAGGAACTGGGGAGGAAATGGTGAAGGTGAGGAGGGCTGGTAAGGCAGAGGAAAGATAGGGAGAGAGAGTGGGAAGTGTTGGTGCTGCTTTGGCTGCCAGGAAGAATGGAATTGTTTCCTCTCTTCTTCTTCCTCCCTCTCTCTCCATTTTCCAGTGTGCAGTTGAGCCTGACAAGGCTTAGGAGGGTAAAAGGAAGAGAGCTGGTGGCTCAGAGGCAGTAGTGCCGCCCTCAGGATGGGAATCCACTGGACCAAAAAACTCCATGGAAATTGTTCTGGACACCCTTCTTCCAGGCAGACTTCTACTTGATTGTGTCCAGGTTGCACAAAGTTGTACGAACTCTCCTTTCCCCACCTTCCTTCTCCCTCCTCTCCAGAGCTTTCCAGCCTTCCATCTGAAGGCTGAGCCAAGCAAACAAAGGGAGGGGTTTATTTGGTAGGAGGAATTTGGGGGCAAGAGATGCATGCTGGGAATATTTTTTGATGGATGTCTTCTTTCTTTCTTTCTTTCTTTCTTTCTTTCTTTCTTTCTTTCTTTCCTTCTTTCCTTCCTTCCTTCCTTCCTTCCTTCCTTCCTTCCTTCCTTCCTTCCTTCCTTCCTTCCTTCTTTTTTTCTTTCTGTAAAAACTCATAACATTTCTTCAAGCCTCCATGGATCTTCTGTGATGATATCATGCCCCTGCCCCAGGGACCTGCAGACCACAGGTTAAGAACCACTGGACTACAACATTATGGTGGCATTATGAAGGGAGGAAAAGTTAGCCTTTTTCCTGTTGTGAGAAGCCATGGCTCCCAGATGCAACCAAGGAGCAACCCTTGTAGTGCCAGCATAATGTTGTAGTCTAAATAAATAAAATTCTAAGAATCTTAACTAGTAAGTTTGGGATTTTATTCAATAATTTATTTAACAACCACATCAATTAAGGTTCTTAGAGTTTTATATACATATTTGCTCTATAATTTATATCCTGTCTTTCTATACTGTCTGATGTATACTCAAGGGGGCTTTGAATTAATAAAGCATTAAAAATGGAAATAGTCCTATATTTAAAACAGACACTGTAATGTAACAGCTTTCAAAGTTTGTCTAAAGTCAGGCAACATGTGATGGGGGTGGGGGGGCAGGCATACCTCTCTATGGAGGTTGTTACAGCTTCTGGGAGGAATTTACATTGATTTATTTATTTTGAGCAATTATTTATATGTCACATTTCAGGATACAAACAGTTCCAAAGTGTCTTAGAAGCACTACAAGTGTCCTTGCTTATTCGACAGGTTAGGCACTAGAGCACTGTCAAAAGAAGCATCACAAAGCAGAATCTGTGTACAGATTGAACAAAAAGGTGTCCTGAGCTGATTGAGAGAAAAAAGTCAGGTATAGTCACAAATGCAGCATAAGAAACACACTGCGCACAGTTTCTAAGAAATTTGCAAAACGTCTCTTATACAGTATTTGTGACCACACATTGTGTAGAGACTGAACAAATAGATGGTGCCAAGTCCATTGAGACAAAAAAGCAGTATCATTGCTTTTTGATGATCCACTCTTTCAAACCTTCTCAATTTTCAGTGTTTAAATTCAAAGTCAAAAGAGTAACTGTGCATCGAATATACAGGTTCTAGTTGGTAGATGAAAAGGGTCGAAAGAGTGGATTGTTGAAAAGTAAGCCATCAAAAACTAAGGGACACCTGTATTGAAACAGTAAAATTTTCATAAGCAATATTTGAAGGAATAATATTAAGTAACACAAGGCTCAGTCAGATCCTTTGCACAGGGCAGCCATGACACCATGGGCCTATTGGGAAGCCACTGAGACAACCAGATGGAAGACAACCAAGTGCCTGGTGTTGTCCTCGTAGCCTCCCCTCTCTCCTGAAAGCTTTCTTCAAACCTTGGCAGTTGGTGGAAATGATGTACCTTTTAAGAGAAGAATGTTCAACAGAAGCAAGCACTGAGGTTTTCTTCACATACATCTGGTCCCCTCATCTTTCTATCTAGATCCCAGTGTGCCTGAATTGGAGCAAAATCTCATTTCAGCAAAATTCGGTGACTTCCAAGTTTCTTTCTAGTGATTGTCTTCAGCACTTCTTGGACTGGGTAGTTCATTGATACCATCTGTCCCAAAGTGATGTGAGCACCAAAAACAAAACAAAACCCACACAGCTTTTCAGATTGGGTCTAGAGAGCACCAAATGCAATGTGTAATTTGTGTGGCTCTTGGATACAAGCAAAAGACATGACAGGTTGCTTGGTGTGCTTCAGTAAGCCTACTTTGGCAGTCAGCTCAATCCAGGAGGCTTCTCAGAAGCCAGATTGCCAAAGGGTCAGCCATGTGTGAAAGCAATGAGCTATGCTGAGCATCTGTTTCATTAGTGAAACATTAGCATTGGTTCATTTCTCAATGCCTTATCAATGGAAGGAAGAGGGTGAAGGTAGCAACTTCCCTGACTTCTGAATACACCTGCAGTATAATTAAGGGTTTTTTTTCCCCATTTGAGACTTCACCTGGTAGTTATTATCTTGAAATACATATAAAGAAATGGCAAGATTTGTTCAGAGGGAGTTTGCCTTTGCCTTCCCCTGAAATTGCAAGAATATAACTTGGCCATGATCACCCAGTGGGTTTCCATGTTCAAGTGGTGATCCGAACCCTGGTCCAGTGCTCAAACCACTACACCATGTTGGCTCTAAGGCCTTAGTACAGTCTGGAATAACTCCTTTTTGGAAAACAAGCAAGACGATGATGGAATCTAATTGTGATTGTTGCATCTAATTACCGGAAAAAGTAAACCTCTGAAACATTTTATTTTAAATATTGTAATAGCTTTCTTAGAGCATTTTGCACTTGGAGGTAGTGAATAAATATTGACTGTAACTTCCCAAACCTATTAAGCCCAGAAAAGTACATCTCATTTTATTTATTCGATGTGTTTCAATGAACTTTAACCAGTGTTAAATTTAGTTAAATTTGCATCTAAAATACAAACATATGCACACCAAAGAAGGAGTAACCTTAAAGAAACGTCTTTTGCTTTCCCAGCCATTAAATCACATGGCAACATTCCTGGTCCCTCAAACAGAACATTATCTATGCCCACAAAGTGTCAGCAAAACAGCAATTCTTTTATATTAGCATTCCACTTTCATGACTATTATTAAATAGTAAATATTCTTATTTAGTAAATATTTAATTAGCTGTTAGGGTTTGCAAAATCTATTGTTTTCAATAAATACATGGACCAATGTGTTGTTCTCATAATTTAAGGAAATACTTGGCATGCAGAGCATAAAATTAGAATGGCTAATGGTACTATTCTTTGTATATGGCAAAGATTCACTGCATTTCCTCTCCTGTAGCTCAGCTGATAATGTTATCTCCCTGTTAATATAATCCTTCAACTTCTGCCCTAGCCTTGCACTAAGCTCAAAGCGTTCAAGGGGGCATTGATTTGAGGAGGTTGCATCTGATTTTAGAGATAGAGAACATCCACAGCTTTCAGTTAAGTCACAGTGAGTTAGAGGATAATTTGTATTGTCCCAAAATTAAGCTACTGCTGGAAATAGAACTCTGTGGGTACATCTGTGAAATCATCTCTCATTCTAAAACAAATGCAGCAAAGCTGTGTTTGTTCTGACACTGCATTTCCCAGTCCTGTGAAACCACCCAGTAGCTGCATGATGTGTCACTTTCCTAGTGCTCTTCTCACAGAATCATTCTTTCCCCATCCCAAACATTCCATTGATGGAAACTAGGACACGTGTGTCCAAGCAACAGCAAACTTTGGTCAAGATGGTAAAAATTATTAATGAAGAAGAACACAAAATCTAAGGGTGTTATCACATGCTGGGTTTGCTGCATGATTTCATTGGCTTAGTTCCATGTTTGCTTTCTCCTATCAAACGATGTTGTCACACTCATGTTGTTGGATTGCATTCCCATTGTGTCTTTTCATTCATTGGCAATTGCCATTAATGGCTCCGTAACGTTGCATTTCCACTATTGAGTATTGGTGTGATGGTGTCATTCCACTGCAATTAGAAACCATAGCCATTTCTGCACTACAGTGTTACAGTGCTTTTTTTCCACTTTCAGCATTCTGTGGAATCCTGGGGTTTGCAGTTTAGGGAGGGGCATTTAGAATCATCAGCCAGAGATCTCTGTGGCCTCAGTAAACTGCAACCCCAGAATTCCACAGGAGGTTGAAAGTGAAATAATAACACTATAACAGTGTAGGGCAGAAATAGGCCAACACTGAAATGGTGGCACCAAGTCTCATGTTATGCCAAAATTGCTCAATTGTGCAGTTTCAGTGGAAACAAGAATAAAAATGATGCATGCACTAAGCAGCATGGATGCAGGAAATGTGGTGGGGTCAGCAGGGTGATACAGAAGACTGATTGGGGGAACATGCATCACCATACCAGCAGCATAGTGCTATTGCAGAGAGAGTGTGGTGCTGGTTGCTTCCATAGTGGTATGTTTCCATTTCCTTAAAAACACATTTGCTAGGGGACAAGAACTGGTGTGATAAAGCCCTTTGAGAGGCTGCAACAGTTTGCTTTTGCCTGAGACTACTGGGAAGGGCAAGATTCCACTCCCTTCTGTCCCCCCACTACTAAGCTGAATGCAAATTACTTTTGTACTTTTCACTGAAGTAAGCTGAGGACAAAGAAGGAAGGTGAGAGGAAGAAAGAGAAACTGGACATTTTAAAAGCAGCTGCCAAAGTGGGATGACAAAGAATTAATTGGGACTGTTGCTGCCAAAGCGGGATTGTTGGAAAGTATGAAATTACAATGTCAGTGTGTCACTGTGAAAACTTACTATTGCTGAAATTGTGTGGGGCCTGAGTGAGGGATGGTTGACATGCCCTGTTTTACTAACTACTTCACATCTACAGAGTGGATGAGATGGTGTTGTGTGTAAACCAGGGGTTCTTAACTTGAAGTCTGCAGAGCCCTCACAGGGGGTCCATAGAGCCCTCATACAGGGCCTGCATAGGGTTGACATTCATCCCAGAAAACAGGTAAAATTCTGAAAAAGTCCTTGCCACTTGTGGCTACTCATTGCAGCATGTCCCAGATTCCTCAAAGGTAACAGTAACAATGGGGGCGGTGGCAGCAACAACGTGCTGGCAGGTGTCTCATCCTGCACTAGAAGTTCCATGCACTACTGCTCAGGTACACCAGAGAGCCCAGAAGACAAGAAGGTGAAAGGAGAGCCCAGAAGATGAGGGAGGATGCCCAGTCCAGGCTTTGCATGATGAGCGCACCATCCTGCTTAAGGCTAGGCCAGGCAGCACATCAGAGCTTCACTTTCAAGCAGCCACAAGAATAGAAGGGAGCACCTTTACTCGTGTGGCTGCTTGGTGATGAAGTGGCAAGGCTCTCAATGCTCCTTGGGGGAAATGCAAAAGAGATGCCATTTCCCTCTGAAGAGGCACTGAGAAGAATAGAGAAGGTAGATGCTTTCAAAAGAGGCACTCATCCTCTCTACTTTTTCAGTGCTCCTTCAGAGAGAAACAGCATTTCTTTCTCATTTTTCCCCAAAGCAGCACTGAGACCGTTACTTTCCAGGCCCTGCTTTGGGGAAAAGGGCAAAAGAAATTATTCTTTAGGTGTACCTCCCATTCATAACCTTCCTTTAGGAAATTCCAGTTTATTCTACTTTCCTGGCACTTGAAGGATCTCAGCATGCTACTTCACAGACCATTAACAAACCTCCTTTCCTTTGCATTGCCCATTGGAGAATAAGGGATAAGGGTGAACAACTGATGAGCAACCTTAAATAAATATTTGAGTATTTTAATAAATATTTGAATATTTAAATCTAACCTTAAATATTTGAAGTCTAAGGGGTTCCTGGCTACAAATTATATTTACAAGGGATCCCCGGTAAAGAAAAGGTTAAGAACCACTGCTGTAAATAATACCTTACTACAGAATCAGCAGTCTCAAAACATCAATAGTGACTGGTTAAAGGTGCTTGCTGTACAGAAGCAATATACTGCATATTGAGGCAGCTGTTCAACTTCCACATCTTTTGAATTCAAGCTTGGTTATAAACCAAAGAGGCTTTAAAGGTATTTTCACTCTCTACCTCCTGGGAATAACAAAACTACTTTATGAAAAACCATGGTACTATGACAAGAGCTTTTTCACTTTATATGAAAGGGGCTAGGGAAGAAGGGGGAGAGAGAGGGAAGGGGAACAAATTTTGCTTGTGTCCAATAATCAATTTAGATGATTAGCAGAGTCATATAATATTTTTCTTCAAGAAGCCCAGCACTGTGAATTGTAGCATTGACCGTGCACTTTTAAGCAATCTTAGATACAAATAAAAGATTTGCTTCCTCCAGTTTTTGCTGAAATACTTTTTACCTATTACAATCAAATGTGAGATTCTTAAGCAGAAACCCATCATCACAAACGTGATAGTACAATAGGCTATCTATATAATGAACTAATATTAAATGTATGTTTGGTTTACATTCTACCTCAGTAACAATCAATAAAGCTGTAATTCATAAAAGCAGAGCAATCAATATTTTTTAAAAAGTATAAAATGAAGATTTAAAAGGGCTGAGGAAATTTTATACAGTGCTGAAAATAAGCAAAAACCTTACCACTAGACAAATCTTTCTGGAGAAATCATTTAAAAGCCAAAGTGTCACAACCAAGAAGTTTGTATCTTAGTCATTGCCTCCAGGTAGCGGGGAAATCTGAAGGAAGGTATCTGGGAAAGATCCTAATAGTCTTGCAGGTTCATTTGACAGAAAACACTCCTTAATATACCTAGATCTCAAACCATTTGAAGCTTTAAAGTTTAAAACCACCACTTTGAATTGCATTTGGAAGTGGACTGGAGGGCAAGACAGGTGTTTCAAAACTGAAAAATGCACTCCAGATGTTACACCCTGAACTTCATACACTTTCTAACAGCAGGCCCACATACAATACATTACTGTACTCTGGGCTGTTACCAGGGCATAATAATTCCAGATATGCCCTCTCAGTCTAGGAGGGAAGACTAAGGCCCTTTTCGCACCACATTTTCCATGCAATAGAGGGCCTGGAGCATCGCACGATTGTGAGGAGCAATCTGCACAATGCACTCGCAATCGCGTGACGCTCCAGGGGCTGGCAGGCGCTGATCGCGCCCCTTTTCATTTTCAGCTAGAAGCCAAAAATGGTGCGTGATTGCGCATTGCTCCCTGGCCCCATGAGCACTTACCTGGCACACAGAGCCTCTAGAGCCACACCGGTTGCACTTCCTGCCCCAGCGCAGCCTGGGAAACTCCCAGGCTGCACTGCAGAAGGAAGAGGCAGGGCTCTTGTGTGAGCAGGCAGCTCGTGTGGAGCCAAAGGACCCCGGACGCAAGAGCTTCTCGCCAGAGACTGCTCGTGCGATCTCCACACCCTAGCGCCAGAAGAAGGTAGGGTGTGGAAAGGACCTAAGGCTCTGAAGATGCTCTGTGCCTCCAAAGCCAGTGCCAGACTTCATGGCATCTTCAGATTGCGCTTCCAAGCAGAATGGGTTGAGCACTATCTTTCAGATCAGATCAACCATTTGCTAACAGTATCTCCATCTTGCCTAGTTTAAGCTTCATCCAGCCCACAGTCAAACCCAGACATTAATTCAGTTCTCCCACTACAATTTGAATTCAATGAAAAGAAGAAAAAAAACAGCCTTAGATCTCAATCCAAAGCTCCAGACAGTGTGTTGGTATAACAGATTGCATGAAAGTGCACATTAATTGGACATATTTTGCTGTGTGTGTAATCACTTCCATGCTTTAAGAAAAAGGCTGAATTGAAACCTCTCTTTTACTTGTTTGGGGTGTTTTCACACTGCTTGACGAATTTAGCAGGACTTCTTGCTAGTCATAGCTGTTCATCATGGCAGATTCCTTGATGACAGTGCAAATTCTTTAGGAACTCATTTCTTTTGCATTGGTGGTTACTGAAACTGTAGGAACACATAGTTCATGCATTCAGAATAACACTAAAATAGAAATATTGCTTCAGAATAAGAATCCTTCTACAAAGTTGTAGGCGTCTCTCTTCAATTATGTATTGTCTCTTAAATATAGTGCACATAAAGGGAATTGTGGTGCATGCATGCACATGCTCTCTCACACACACACAGAGTATACCAGGAACCAGGGTCATTCTTAATCCAGGCTTTTGAATAGTAAGAGCTTTATAATAACTCCAAAGTTGGCCTCTTATGGCCTAAAAATTCATTCTGTCTTTCATTATCACTTAAACTGCTTTGAAGAACTAATCCAATTCCTCCCTCCATGTGACAGATGAAATAAACACAATCATATAAGTGATACTGCATGAATGAGCAATAACAACCATGTAAATGATAAAGTGCTTAAATAGGTGCCTTCCCTGTGTTCTCATGGCATTTGGTAAACTACTGTGGTGCAAGGGGCAGTGTGGAGAGGGAATAGAGCAGGAGGAGGAGGATGCTCTTTGCATTCCTCCTGCCTGTTCAGTATTGGGTGTGGATCTGGGATGTGCAGGGGGCAGCAGCCTGAGGTGGGCTGAAATCCAGGAGCAAAAGGACAAGCCAGTAGCCAAGGCTGAAGAAGTCAGAAGAAAAGGACAAACCAGAAGGCAGGAAGGAGGAGCAAGCCAAAAGTCAAGGGATAGACGGGCCATGAGGTCCTTTCACACTACACAGTTACACCATGATTCCACTCTAACTGCCAGGGCTGCATCCTGTGGAATCCTGGGACTTGAACTCTGGTAAGGCACTACAGCTCTCTGAGAATTCTGAATACCCCTCCCCAAACTGCAAATTCCATGATTCTATAGGTTGTTGCCATAACAGTTAAAGTAGAATTATAGCAATATGACTTTGTAGTGAGAAAGAGCCCTAGAAGCAAGAGTGAGGAGCAGGAGAGATGAGATAGTTGAAGAACAAGTCAGTGTCAAGGAATGAACCAGAAGCCAAAAGTCAAGACTGAAGAACAGTTGAGGATCAGGAACACAACAGAAACAAGACTCAGGCCCTTTCCGCAAGATGTTGCTGTTGCGTTTTTGCCACAGAATGGCAGTGGTTGGCAGGTCACGCTTCTGCATGACATCGTCGCTGTCACACTGACATCCTATCGCAGAGCATCGCGCTTGCGCAGTTTTTGCAAAACAGACAAAATCCATTTCATGCCTGCGATTGAGCGGCACTCTGTCACTTCTGGCCATGCGGAAGATGCGGAAGCACACTGGCGACACTTCCTTCCATAGCGCAGCAATGGAAAAAGCCCAACTGCACTGCGGAGGGAAGATGTGGTGCCATTGTGTTCTCTTTTGCATGGACCGAGCAGGTGCAGAGGGGAGCGTTGCTGACACACTCCCTTCTGGACCCAGGACTGCAGCGAGACGACACAGAAGAGCTTTGTCGTGCGGAAATGACCTCAGAACAGGAAGTCCCAGGAGGATCTAATGTCCAAACTGAAAAGGAAATCACTTCAGGGCCTGTAGAAAAGATAGGAGTTGCAGTTCTCTACATGTTTCATCTGCTCAGAGACACCAATGGTTCCTAAGAGAGTTGCTGGTAGAAGTCCCCTAGAGGCTAACTGGGAAGGAGTATATTTTCTTTTAGGGATTTGGCTGTTGGTTCCAGAACAATTAAATGTGGTTTTTTTAAAAACAAACAAACAAACAAACATTTCATATGAACAGAAATTCTGATTAGGGAAAGGAAATTCAAGCTGTCTTTGTAGAACCCGCTCTTTCATGGCAGTGTCTTTCAGTGCATTTCTCCATTGCATGTCAAACCTAACTATCTACCTTCCTTCTCTTTCCTTCTTTCTTTCTTTCTTTCTTTCTTTCTTTCTTTCTTTCTTTCTTTCTTTCTTTCTTTCTTTCTTTTAATGAGAGCATCTAAGTTTGTTGGGAGTTTTTTCCAGCCCTGACATCAGTGAATGAAGAATGTTTTGAAGTGCCAAAGCTGAAGAATTAAAAAGAATTTTTCTGTAGCAGCTCTTCTTGTTCCGTTTGACTAAGAAGCCAACCCAGGGTTTCTGCCCTAGCTTTCTGTCAGGTTTTAAGAGCACCTTCCCTCTCTGACAAGAGCTTTTGCTTGCTTTGAATTGAAAGTGTAAGCCATACTTCTTGCATGCCTGAGTGATCATATGACTGAGGTGAGGATGGTGGGTGAGGGGTCTGTTTTAAAAAACATATTAGGCATTTGGTGGTTGGCAAAGAACACTTAGTATTTGTTTAGATCGTTGCTCTTGTGTTCTTTGATAGATTCAAAGAGCTGCAAGAGACCACAAGGACCATCCAATCCAACCCCATGCCATGCAGGCAAACACAATCAAAGCTCTCCTGGCAAATGGCCATCCAGCCTGTTTAAAAACATCCCAAGAAGGAGACTCAAACTCATTCTGACACAGTGAATTCCATTATCAAATAACTCTTCCCATCAGGATTTTCTTCCTAAGATTTAGGGGGTACTCTTTTCTGGTTGTTTGATTCCATTGCTCCCTGTCCTGTTCTGTGGAGCAGCAGAAGACAAGCTTGTTCCATCTTCTATATGACATCATTTCAAATATTTAAACATGACTGTCATGTCACTTCTAAATTTCTCTTCTCCAGGCTAAGTGCACTGAGCTCCTTAAGCTCCCTAAGCATGGTTTCCAGACTTTTTATCATTTTGATCACCCTCCTCTGGACAAGTTCCAATTTGTCAATATCCTTCTTGAATTGTGGTGTCCAGAATTCAGCACAGTATTACAAGTGGAGTCTGACCAAACCAGAATAGAGAAATACTATTACTTACTTTGATCTAGACATCATACTCCTATTTATGCAGCCTATAATCCCATTGGCTTTTATAGCTGCCGTATCACGTTGCTGACTCATGTTCAGTCTATGGCCTACTAAGGCCATTGCCGCACTCCATTGTTATAGTGCTATTATTCAACTTTCTGGATCCTGTTGAATTCTGGGGTTTGTAGTTTTATTGAGGCCAAAGAGCTCTCTGGTTGAGAATTCTAAATGCCTCTCCCTAAACTGGAAACCCCAAGATTCCATAGAATGTTGAAAGTGGAGTAATAGCACTATAACAGTATAGTGTGGAAATGGCCCAAGACTCCTAGGTCTCTTTCATATATACTGTGGTCAAGCCTGGTGTCATTCATCCTGTGAATATATCTCTGCATTTTTTTCTGCTTAGGTGTAGTACCTTACATTTCTCTTCGTTGAAATTCATTTTCATTTGGCCTAGCTCCGTAATCTGTTATGGTCATTCTGAATTGTCATCCTGTCCTCTGAGGTATTATCTATCCCTCCTAATTTGGTGTCATCTGCAAATTTGATAAACATGCCCTCTATTCCATCATCCAAGCTATTTATAAAGATGCTGAACAGCACTGGGCTGAGGACAGAACTCTGTGGCAACCCACCAATTACTTCACTCCAGGATGCAGAGGAGCCATTGGTGAGCATCCATTGGAGTATGTCAGTCAACCAATTACAAATCCACCTAACAGCAACATTGTCTCACCCACATTTTACTTGCTTGTTTGCAAAAATATCATGGGGCACCTTGTCAAAGGCCTTACTGAAATCAAGAAATGCTACATCCACAACATTCCCTTCATCTACCAGCTTGTAACGCTATAAAGGAGAGAGAGAGAGGGAGGGAGGGAGAGAGCGAAAATGAATTAGTCTGGCATGACTTGCTTTTGAGAAACCCAGGTTGACTTAGTGATCACTGTTTTCATGGTTATGATATGTCTGGTGAGAGCACTAGATATTGTTTTGATATCAAATAATTTGGCCTTTGCTTGACCTTTCTCTGCCACCCCAATCCACGTGTTTGCAGAGGCCTCCTGGACGAGCACGTATGGGTGCGGCCGTTAATGGTTGTACATTCCAAACCCCCATTCAGGCAGGCAATTTAAGCCTCTCCGTTGCTTTAGGGAAAAACCTCCCTGCAAACCGGCTCTGCTCGGATCGGATCTACACAAAGTCATGCAGCCAAGAGCCAAGCCATTCTTTTATGTCAGGCTATTAATGAACTGGCCACGCTATTGTCTTAAGAGCTAAACCCATCATGCAAAATCTGACCTTTTCCAACTCCTTTGTCCAACTCCAAATTTCCTTTGTTCTCACCAAGCGTAACATAGCCTGTAGGTAAAATCCACCCTATAAAAGATCCCCACTTCTGGGACATCTTCGGACTACTTTGGACTTCCATCCCGCCTTGCTGCCGGTAGTCTGAAGGAACTCCCCACAGCGAACCCCGTTGAGCTTTCTTCCCCGGAACGCCGCTTCTCTCCAGGACTACGAGACCAAGTGTCGTATTGCCTTTCCTGAAAAGCTCTCTGTTTCTATTTCTCAGTTAGTTAGTTTATGTCTTGTCTTGCGTGTTTCTTGTCTTTAAGAAAATATTATTTGTTACTTTGAAAACCTTGTCTAGCCACTCTCTGACCTGACGCTGTATACATTGGGTTAAAGATCCTTGCTAAAGTTACCCTGCCTCTCGTTTAACTGAGAGAGTGCTCGAGTTAAATTCCCCCAACTTGTGTTTTTATTTGGTAATTTGGGTGCCCCTCCTGGGACCCCCAACATGCAAGGTAACAATCACAGCATGCCTAAATGCTTACAGACTATTTAATAATCTGCTCTAGAATCTTTCCTCTTGTTGATGTCAGGCTAACTGGGTAGTAATGGTTTGGATTCTCTTTTTCCACTTTTTGAAGATGGGAAAAATATTTGCCCTCATCTAGTGACTGGGGATTCTCCTGTTCTCCAGAAATTCCCAAAGGTTACTGCCAGTTGTTGTGAGATTACTTCTTCCAGTTTTTTTAAATACCCTTGGCTGTAGTTCATCTGGCCCTGAATTTATGACAGAGTTAAATTCTTGGCAAGGTTTATTAGGGAGGGGTTTTCCTTTGCCTTCCTCTGAGGCCAAGAGAGTGTGACTTGCTCAAGGTCACCCACTGGGTTTCCATAGCCAAACAAGTATTCAAACCCTCATCTCCAGAGTCCTAGGGCCTTTCTGCACTACACTGTTATTGTGTTATTATTCCACTTTCAACATCCTGTGGAATTCTGGAGTTTATAGTTTACTGAGGCCAAACAGCTCTCTGACTGAGAATTCTAAATGTCCATCCCTAAACTGCAAAGCCCCAGATTCCATAGGAGGTTGAAAGTGGAATAATAGCACTATAACAGTGTAGCCAAAAAGACCCCTAGCCCAACACTTGTGCTACTACACTAAACTGTCTCTCTCTTGCTTAGACATGTATTCTGAAATCACACGAGTATGCTGCTTAGATGTCACAAGGTGCTTGATTGGTAAGCAGGACTTAGTTATTAATTCACTTATTTTCCCTTATTCCTGCAGCCACTTATTGGCAAAGAGCTATTGTTTAGAGCTAGTATGTGCGTGTGTGTGTCTTCAAGTCATTCGTCTACTTATGGTAACTACATTAACTTCATAGGGTTTCTCAGGCAAGGAATACTGAGAGGTGGTTTTGCCAGTTCTTTCCTCTGAAATACAGCCTACAGCCCCTGGACCTACTCGTATTTTGTTAAAAGGCTAAACTGGGCTTCTCTGGTATTACTGAGAACTGTCTGTGGGTGGCAGCAGCTATGTTAACATGGTAGAGAGTGTCAAACTCCAGCAATCTGTCACCTGGAACCACACATTTTCCCCAAACAAATACAGATCATTGTTGTCATGTTAGGGTTCATGGAATAAGAGGTGCAAAATGCATAAAGTCAGTGTTTTCTGTATGGATGCAGTCTTGCTGGTGGGCAAAACAGTCAAACTTGGACATTACACAGAACTTTTAATAGGGCATCAGAAAGTAGCTCATTTCAGTGACACTGAGAACAAATGTAGTTACAAATGTGGATATTTTTAGCCTCTGAAGATAAACTGTACCCTAATCACCGCACATTTTTCACTTCAAAGATAGAAGACACAGTCTATCTGAAAGTCTGCAGACTGTGGTAATGACGCCAGTTTCATCCCATTGCCTTTTGTATTCAAAGGATTATAAAGTATTATTTCCAAGCATGTCTTTAAAAGCCATTCTCCAGGATCCACAAACTCAGATAGTAAGGAAACAAAGCAGAAATATAACCATCATATCATCTTAGTTTTGTACCATGGAGCCCCAGGTTAACAATTCTCAGTCACCTCAATTGTCTATGTAATAATACTGAATTCAATATTTAGAATCAAGTTTTTCTCCAAATATTTTTGCCCTCTTCCTCTATCTCCTCCAAACAAACATCCACAGTCTCTACTTCTTTTTCCTAGAGTAAACAAGACACAGGTTTAAATGCTGTTTTGCTAGTATTTTTATGGCACTTGTTCTTCGGAAAGTGATCAGGGACCTGTTCCCACTGCAGAATTATAGCACTATGATTCCACTTTAAACTGCTATGGTTATATCCTAAGGACTCCAAGTGCTTGTAGTTTGCTGAGGCACTCTAAACTACTGTCTGAAAATTCTAAGCCCCTCCCTAAACTGTATATCTCAGGATTCCCTATGATGGAATGATGAGAGTTAAAATGAAATCATAGTACTACAATTCTACAGTGTGAACGGGCCCTTTGTATCTACAGCTTAAACCACTATGTTTATGCAGGAAAGACTTGAAGAAACCATGAGCTGTTTCATTGTGTGCAACTGGGTCTAAATCTTTTATTTCAGAAGATCTCAATTGATTGTTGATGAGTTCTTAAACCTCAAGCCTGCTATAAAGTCTCAAGCAACTTGTGCCCCTTTACAGAAGAAGACTCCTTTTCCCATTAAAATAAACTAAAGGGTATTGCCATCAATTAGCAATCTAGAATTGCTAGGGCATAAAGAGAGACATTTTAGGAGATGCCTATCAAATGGTGAAATACCATCTGTGAGATTTCCCCAAGCCCAAATCTAAGCAATATTTGAAGGCTGCAGAAGGCATTTATTTCTGTAACAACTTTGTGCGGGCAAAGTTTGGGTCTCTAGGTGTTGTTGCACTGCAGTTCCTGCTAGCTCTCACCTTTATGGCTAATGGAAAATGCAGACCAACAACATCTGAAGAGCCAAAGTCTGCCCACTCTTGGGATAATTCTAGCATTAGTTCTACCTAGAGCACTACCTAGACCTACTGAAATGAATGGGAATCATCACTTGTTGATAACATTGATAACACTGACCAATGTTAGATTTAGCCCATTGGTGGGCTGATACAATGATATGTAAAGGTTGAGTTGTAATAATTTGTAAGTCTTTTGCTGTATTAACTATTTGTTTTTTATGAGTTTGTTTTTCTGTCATCCACACTGAGACTTCAGAGCGGTTGGGTTATTATAAATCAAATGAATAAATCAAAATGATAGTCTTTTAGGTGTTTGAAAATCATCAGTGGTTCAAAACCTGACAGGCTCATCTTCTTTTAATTTCACAGCTATAAGGCCAAAATGTTTGTTCCAGAACACTGTCACCACTACTTACCACTTCTCCTTACCTTTCCCTTTTATTTATCTCCTGGAATCAGACATGGTGTAGTGGTTTGAGCATTGGACCACAGCTCTAGAGACCAGGGTTCAATTCCCCACTTAGCCATGGAATCCCGCTGGGTGACCTTGGCTGCATCACACACACTCTCAACCCCCAGGAAACCCCATAATAGGTTTGCCTTAGGGCTGCCATAAGTCAGAGACAACTTGAAGGCACACAACAAGAACAAAGAATCCTTAAGCCACCGTCTCATACAAAAGCAAGTTCCTTTTTCAAGATGTATTTCTTCTGCTTTAGGTCTAGCAATTCCATCCCCTCTAGCTGTCCTGATTTACTAGGGACAGCTCCTGTTAATCTCTGCTATTTCACTTTCTTCATGGCTTTTAAAATGTTCCAGTTTCTCTCTCCTCCTCCCACTTTACCCCTTCATCTTTGGCTTACTTTAGTTGCTGCAAAGAGAGTTCAAAGTACAGAGGCAGATTGCACTCCACTAACTCAGCAGGAGGGAGCAGAGAGGAGGGGACTTAAGCCCTTTTCGCATTAAGTCTTCTCGCTCGAGCGGGGGAGGGTGACTCGCACATGAAGCCTTCTCCGGGAGGCTGCCGCTTCCCCCCTCCTTCCTTCCGCAGGCGAAGGAACGAGCGGGGAAGCGGCAGCCTCCCAGAGGCGGAGGCGGCTCGTGCGTCCGTCCATCCCCCCGCGCGCGCGAGAAAGGAGCCTGTCCCCTCCATCCCCCCCGCACGCGCGAGAAAGGCGCTCCTCCCGTCGGGCCCCCCCACGCGCGCGAGAGAGAAAGGCGCTCATCCCGTCCGCCCCACGCACGCGTGCACGAAGCAGGACGTGTCGCGCAAGCGCCCCGCCCCGTCCCTTCCTTCCGCAGGGGCAGAGGGAAGGAAGCACGACCCGGCCGGCTCCTGGACGCTCCGCACGAAAGGTAAGTGCGCGCGGGCGCCGGGAGCGTTGCGCGAGCGCGGGTGATTTTCGCTTGGAAGCGAAAATCAAAAAACCTGCGCTCGCGCCGCTTCAGCCCCGTGAGCCCGGCGGAAGTGGGAGTGTGTCGTGCGGAGCGACGCTCCCACTCCCACGAGGCTCACGGGGCTGTCGCACGAGAAAAGGCCCGTGCGAAAAGGGCCTTAATCTTTGCCCTTCCTTAACTCAGTATATAAATTTCAGGATCTCTCTTAAAATAGTAGTTTTGTGAGTTGTTCTCATTAATCACCTACTCCCTCTTGTTGTCCAGCCACACCCTATAACTACACTGTAATGTAGCTCAACTACGTATGCCTTCATCTATGAAATGTTGGAAGGATGTAGAATTATAGAGAGCCAGCAGGGGGTAGTGGTTTGAGTGTTGGACTATAACCCAGGAGAGCAGGGTATGATAATGGGGTTTCAGAGATAATAGAACTTAAGGGAGATAGTTCTCTCTTCATACAAAGGGTTAATAAACTGCTAGGGTTAGGTTATATTTATTGGAGGTCAGCATCATAGGTCACAAGAGATAGTTGCCCAGTCACAAGGAGAAAGGTAAGAATCTTCGAGATGCTTCAATGAAGAAGTTATAAAAATCTTCAAGAGACCATAAGGAGACCCAGAACAAAGGAGACATCCAAGACATCAACAAGGGGCAATAATGCCAGTGGTAGGCCTCGCCTCCTGACTGCCCAGTGTACCATCTCAGAAATGACCAATGATGTGAGTAGCTTAGAATGCTACTTAGCTAGCTGCATTAGGTTCTTTCTGTCGTTTTGAAAGCTTTGGCTGATCTGAGGAATCTATCTATCCTTGTAACTACTAAGTGCACCTGAGAGGAAAGGCCTGTCATGAATAATCATATTTCTCTTATATACTTTGCAGGTCTTAAAATAAATGCTTTTCTGAAAAGACTTCTCTGCTTCCTCTCCATTCCCACGTGCTCCTCGGCAACTCGCATAGATAGGATTTCTCTCACCCAGAGGGGGAGGTGGGGGGAAGAAAAGGGATCTCTCACCATAGAGATTGGCAATCTCCAAGCAGCATCCACTATGCAGCTAAGATAGGGGTTAATCCAGTGAGTGGTGGCAGCTTTTAATTAAGGAAATTTGGGGGGAGTTCCTATCTCCTATTCAACGGCGGAAGTCAGCACTGAGTGGGAGAAGGACCCGCCTTTCCCCTAGTTTCTTCACACAGGGTTTAATTTCCCACTCAACCATGGAAACCCACTGGGTGTCCTTGGATGTGTCATGCACTTTCAGCTCCAGAAAACCCCATGATAGAACCTAGGGTCATCAGAGGTCAGAAATAAGTTAAAGGCACACAACAACAAAAACAACAAATACAGAATTATGCCTTGCATCAAGAAAGACAAAAGGGGAATAGCAGACAGAAAGAACAGGATAAGACAACAAACTCTGAATCATCCAAATACTTTTCTGGCCTTGATAGACAAGGCAATGATTCTGATTGAGAACAGCATCCCCACCATTTCTCCTTATCATGAAGTATTTTACACTGTTGCTGATGTATATCTGGTTCAGGCACTGGGTTCTGCTTCAGAGTGGAGGGCTTGAGTTAGAGTATTTGTTCAGAAACAAATAAGCTTTGAAACTGAAAAGAGCAAGTGAAGAGGCCCTGAGTTCATCATACAATCTGTGGTTATTCTCATGTTCATGCTTCTTTCTTGTTTGTGGTAATTTTTTGAAAACGATGGCTGAACTTTGGAGAAAGCTGTTAGATTTCACTAGGGCTGATAAAATGAAAATGCATTTTATATTCATACCTGGTACATAATTCTCCTTTCTCTACCTTCCAGCTCATCACCTCCCAGTCCATTTAAGAGATTTAGATGCATTTAAGGCTGATCTTCTCATTCTAGAGCACAATCTATGCTCAATTATCAGCCCTTAGGGATACATTAGACATAACTGTTATATCCCCATCTGTCAATAAAATTATAATCATGGAATGCACAATTGTCCTACTTAGATTTGTAAACGCTGCACTGAAAGACATGAATGATAGAACAAAAGGCCTATTACTTTGCATGTTATGCATGCTCTCTGTAGAAGGCCATCAAAGACAGAGTCTCATATTTAAGGCCAAGATACCTTTTTCCTTCTAGTCTGTATTGCTGTCTATACAGATATGTGCCCAAATCAGTCCGAGGCTGGGAAACCAGATGAAAGCCAGTGTGGTGTTGTGGTTTAGGGACTTGGGTTATGCCTTCCTGGAACAGATGACCACACATTCAAAAAGGAGAGATGCAGTAGTAATGGGAGATTTCAACTATCCTGATGTATTTGACAGTCAAACTCTGCCAAGACCACAAGGTCCAACAAGTTCCTCACTTGTCTTGCTGACAATTTCATTGTCCAGAAGGTTGAAGAGGTGCCAAGGGATCCACTATTTTAGATCTGATTCTGACCAACAGGGATGACTTTGTTAATGAGGTGGAAGTGGTGAGATCCTTAGAGTGGAGTGACGATGCTTTATGGGAATTTGTCATTCAGCAGGAAGGAGAAGCCAAGTGTAGCCAGACATGCGTTCTAGATTTTAAAAAAATCTGATTTCTGTAAACTTATGGAGTTACTGGCTGAAAATTCGTGGTCAAGAATACTGCAAGAGAAAGGAGTTCATGACGGATGGGAATTCCCTAAAAGTGAGATACAATAAGGAGGAAAAATGGCAGGTGTCTAAAGAAACCAAAATGGTTGACTAAATAAATGAGTTTCCCTATTCGGTCAGTGACTCCTTTGATATATGGTAAAAACATATATCAAAGTACCCATTAGCCTGTAGAGCCCAGTTTAAATGATTCAGTTCCTCATTCAAGAGGTGAGGTTCACAAATTCTTTTTGCACAATCTACCAGAGTCTACCAGCTCAGATATCAGAAGGGCCTCAAGACCCCGAAAAAACCACAGGAGTAAGGATAAACAGCCACCTGAAGGGAATATGTTTTTACCATATATCAAAGGAGTCACTGACCGAATAGGCAAACTCATGGAGAAACATAACCTCCGAACAATTTACAGACCACCCAGGAAAATTCAGCAAATGCTTCGCTCAGCAAAGGACAAGAGGGATCCCCTAACTTCTGCAGGAGTTTAACGCATACCGTGCAGCTGTGGTCAGGTCTACATAGGGACCACAAAACACAGCATCCAAACATGGATCAAAGAACACAAAAAATACTGCAGGCTGATCCAGCCAGAAAAGTCAGCAGTAGCAGAACACACTATAAACCAACCCAGACACAGAATGTTATTTGAAAGCACAGAAATTCTGGACCATTCTAACAACTACCAGGTCAGGCTACACAGAGAGACCATTGAAATCCACAAACACTTGGATAATTTTAACAGGAAAGAGGAGACTCGGAAGGTCAATAAGATTTGGCTGCCAGTATTGAAAAACACCAAAATCAAAACGCACAAGATACTAACGAGCCCTAACAAGCCCCACCTGGGCTCAGGAAGTCTCCCTCCAGGACCAAGTATTCAATATACACAATAGGACTATTATGGTAATTGCTCCCTCCCCTCTGGAGGAGGAGACTGGCATATATATTCTCCACTCCACTTCCAATTCACCATTCCTCTGAAGATGTCAGCCACAGATGCAGGCGAAACATCAGAAGAAAATACAACCAGAACACGGACTCAAAGCCCGAAAAACCCACAAGAACCTCCAAAGAGGAATTCAAACAAATAGCCAGGATATGTAGGGAGAAGGTCAGAAAAGCTAAGGCACAGAATGACCTCAGGCTTGCCAGAAACATTAAAAACAATAAAAAGGGTTTTTTTTAGATTTGTCTGAAGCAAAAGGAAAAACAAGGAAATGATAGGGTCGGTGCACGGAGAAGATGGCCAAGAGAAAAGGCAGAACTACTCAGCACCTTCTTTGCCTCAGTTTTCTCCCAAAAGGAAAGAAATACTCAACCTAGAGGGTGGACAGAAGGCGTGGAAGTGGGGGGAATGCAGCTCAGAATAGTTAAAGAAATAGTACAAGAATATCTGACTACTCTAAATGAATTCAAGTCTCCAGGGCTAGATGAAGTACATCCAAGGATATTAAAATAACTGGCAGAAGTCGTTTCAGAACCACTTACAATAATCTTTAAGAATTCTTAGAGAACAGGAGAAATCTCAGCAGACTGGAGGAGGACAAATGTTGTCCCCATCTTCAAAAAGGGGGAAAAAGAGGACCCAAATAATTATCACCCAGCCAGCCTGATATCAATACCAGGAAAGAGCCTAGAGCAGATCAACAGTCAGTTTCCATAATCACTAAGAATCAACATGGATTTCTCAAAAATAAGTAATCTCAAAAATAAGACTAATCTTATCTCTTTTTACAATAGAGTTAAAAGCTTGATAAATGAAGGGAATGCTGTGGACATAGCATATCTTGACTTCAGTAAGGCCTTTGGCAAAGTTCCCCATGACATTCTTTCAAGAAGCTAGTAAAATGCGGACTGGAAATTGCTACTGTTAGGAGGATTTGTAATTGGTTGATCGACCAAATCCAAAGGGTGCTCACCAATGGTGACTTTTCATCCCAGAAAAAAGTGACAAGTGGGGTGCCACAGGGTTCTGTCCTGGGCCCAGTGCTATTCAACATCTTCATCAATGACTTGGATGATGGAATAGAGAGCATGCTGATCAATTTTGCAGATGACACCAAATTGGAAGGGGTTGCTAATATGCCAGAGGATAGGATCAAAATTCAAAATGACCTTAACAGATTGGAGAGCTGGACCAAAGCTAACAAAATGAATTTCAACAGAGAGAAATGTAAGGTCCTAAGCAGAAAAAATGGAATGCACAAATACAGGATGGGGAACACGTGGTTAGATAGCAGTATGTGTGAAAGGGATTTAGGAGTCTTGGTAGATCACAAGCTGAACATGAGTCAGCAGTGTGATGCGGCAGCCAAGAAAGCCAATGCCATTCTTGGTTGCATCAATAGGAGTATGGTGTCTAGATCGAGGGAGGTGATGATATCCCTCTATTCTGCTTTGGTTAGACCTCATCTGGAGTACTGTGTCCGGTTCTGGGCACCTCAATTCAAGAAGGATATCAACAAGCTAGAGCATGTCCAGAGGAGAGCAAGCAAAATGGTGAAAGGTCTGGAAGCCATGCCCTATGAGGAGCGGCTTAGGGAGCTGGGGATGTTTAGTCTGCAGAAGAGAAGGTTAAGAGGAGACATGATAGCCATATTTAAATATTTGAAGTGAGGTCATGTCGTGGAGGGAGCGAGCTTGTTTTCCACTGCTTCAGAGACTAGGACAAGAAGCAATGGATTCAAGCTGCAGAAAAGGAGATTCCACCTGACCCTCAGGAAGAACTTCCTGATGGTCAGAATTGTCCAGCAGTGGAATATGCTGCCTCGGAGTGTGGTGGAGTCTCCTTCTTTGGAGGTTTTCAAACAGAGCCTGGATGGCCATCTGTTGGGAATGCTTTGATGTGTGTTCCTGCATGGCAGCAGGTTGGACTGAATGGCCCCTGTGATCTCTTCCAACTCTGTGATTCTGTGAGTGTTGGATTATGACTCTGAGGACCAGGGCCATTTCTGCACTAGACTGTTATAGTTCTATTATTCCATTATCAACATCCTATGGAATCCTGGAGTTTGCAGTTCAGGGAATGGAATAATAGCACTATGACAGTCTACTGCAGAAATGGCCCAGGTGTCAAATCCCCACTCAGTCATGGAAACTCACTAGGTGATCTTGGGTAAGTCAGATTCTCTCATCCTCAGCAAAAAGCAAAGGCAAACCGCCCTCTGAACAAATATGGCCAGAAAAACCTTGAGGTTGCCCTAAATCAGAAATGACTTGAAGGCATACAAAAATAACACGTCAGGCACAGCGTGGTGGCCATACTCACTGGGTGATTCTGGGAATTGTAGTCTAAAAAAAATAACATTTCCAAGTTCTGGATTCAGGTCTGACTGTTCTGAAGGGGCAGACAAGAACAAAAAACAAGGGGAAATGCCTATGAACTCTCCTTGGTTTGCATTCTTATCACCTGTAGTAAAATGCAACCTTTCACCTTGCAAGGTCTGCCACCGATTGTGGCTTTGGGAATAAAACTTCCCTTAACTATGATCCTGGTTCTTTGCTCAAGAATCAGTCGAGCCCATGTTGACCTTGAAGGATGAATTTCAACTTGGCATCATATGCTGTGCCAAACTTGCTTATTTACACATAGCACTTAATCTTCTGTCCCTGGGTGTCTTGTTCTTCCTCTTGAAACATAGTATCAAATTTGTTTGGTTTTAAGTGTTTATCTTGAGTGTTATATAGTCATTAGAAGACGTGCTCCCTCTGAAAGGGAACTGTGGTGTCAATCACCCCATCTAGTTTGCACACCTGCTTCAAGAGCACTTTGGTTAATTGTTGCTGAATGTGATACTCTATCTTTGCCTGTAGAAAGGACAAGGTGTGACTCTTAAGATACAAATCCAGGCCAGGGAAAGACTATAATGGCGCAGGGGGGTTGATGCTAATGTAAGCTAATATCAGGAGAACCTTTTCTGCTTTCTATGATGTAAAAATCCAGCTTACATCTTAACAGTGCTCATGCTGACTGGAAGACCCTGTAAACTGTAGGCTGAAAAACCAATGGGACTGAAGGCAGTTTACAGAATCTGAAACCAAACAGATTAAAACCATATGAAACCATCAATAAAAAATATAAATATAAAAATTATTTTTAAAAAAACATTTAAACAAACTTTAGCATTAAAACCATTTAAAAATCATTAAAAGACCATGCAAAAACCAACAAAACAATACAGCACACCATTAAAAACCCACTGCAGTAAATTTCTAAATGCCTTATGGAATCAGAAGGTTTTTACTTGGTGGCAGAAGAAGAGCAAGGAGGGAGACATACCAACCTCCAAAGTCTCAGAGCAACCACCAAGAAAGCTGTCATCTTTGTTCCCACCAAAAAAGCCTAGAAAGGTAGGGAGACAGACAGAAGGGCTTTCCCTGAAGATCCTAGAGCTCAAACAGACTCATATAGGGAGATAAATGTCCTTGAAATACCCTGGACTCAAGCCACATAGCGCTTTATAGGTCATTGCAAGCACTTTGAACTATGTCCAGAAACAGACTGGCAGTCAGCTGAGCTCTTGAAACAACGGAGTTGTATACACTTTTAAAAATTGTTTTATTATAAATTTGGGCCGCTAAAAGCTGTTTGTGGCAGTAGTTAGTAATAATTGAAACTGGCATGTGTAAAAGCCAGTACTATGATTGGCTTTGGACAATTTAATAAGAAATTTTGTTCATCTTTTAATTCACTAGAAAACTTTTAAAATTTTAAAATGTCTCTTTCCTAATATGGCATGGGTTAGGATATTTGAACTATATTTAGGAGATTAATCATCTTTAGTGTCAAGTTTATTGTCCCATCAAATCTATTTATCTATCTTTCTTTCTGGACTAATAGGAATTCACTGGAATTTTAATTAGTCATAATAAATCAGTTCCCTAAGAATGGAACTACAGTTTGTCTTCCACATTTGCGAGAGTTAGGGGTTCAGAACACTTAGAAAAGTAGAAAAATGTGAATAGGATTTTGGGCCTCTTGCACTACATTGTTATAGTGCTTTTATTCCACTTTCAATATGTTCCAATTGAATCCTAGGGTTTGCAATTTAGAGAGGGGCATTGAGAATTCTCAGCCAGAGGGCCCTTTGGCCTTGGTAAACTACAAACCCCAGAATTTCACAGGATGTTGAAAGTGGAATGATAGCACTACAACAGGTCCTTTAAAACCCTTTTCCACTCCTAGGACTAACCAGCCCCTTCACACTGGTGAATCCATCTCCTGGCCCCCTTAATCCTCCTCCCCCCTCCCCGCTGTTTCCTGTCCTTCAAAAGCACTTCCTCCACCTTTCTCTTCCTTCCCACCACAAGATCCACATCTAAGCCCTTTCCCATCTTTTCCCTTTCTCCTCCTCTAACAGCAGCTCCTCTGTCTTCTCTTACTTCCCAACCTACGATTTACCTCTAAGCCTTACTTCCTATCTTTTCTCCCAACTTCCCTCCACCAACAGCAATTCCTCTGCCTTCTCTTACTTCCCACTCCGCAATCCACATCTAAACCTCTTCCCGTCCTCCCCCTTCTTATCAACCAAAAGCACCTCCTTGGCTTTTTCTTACTTCCCACAGCAAGGTCCACCTCTAAGCCACACTTCCCATCTTTTGTCTTCTCTTCCTCCAACAGCACCTCTTCTGCCTTCTCTTGCCCTGTGAGAGGGAGAGGAAGGGGGAGGACCTACAAACTCATAAATAATAAAATTTGTGAAAGAGGAATCCTTGAAAGTGGAGGCCAACTATGCTGCTTTTTAAACCACTATCTTACTTTTAATTTTATTCCAATGTTTAAGTTATACTGGCCACAGTATTCAGTTTGGACCCCAATTCAGATCAGTTGGGACTGAATTCAGGTCTCAATTCTCAATTCAAGTCTCAATTCAGAAATCCCATTTATTTATTTATTTATTTATTTATTATATTTGCATGCCACCTGTCTCCCAGCATAGGTCCGAAAGTGGCTTCCATCAACAGATTAAAAAACAAAATGTTAAAAACAATTTAAAAACATTAAAAACATATAAAATCATAAAAATCTAAATGCTATTCCACTAAAACAAATTACTAAATAACACTCCCTGGCTTACATGAAAGCTTGTTTGAAGAGAAAGGTTTTTGCTTGTCAGCAAAAGGAGAACAGGGAAGGGGCCTGCCTAGCCTCCTGTGGAAGAGAGTTCCACAGGATGGGAGCAGCCACGGAGAAGGTTCTCTCCTGTGTCCTCACCAGGCAAGCCTGGGATGGTGGCAGGATCAAGAGAAAGCATTCTCCAGCAGATCTTAAAGCCCCAGCCAATTCGTACAGGAAGATACGGTCTTTCAGATAGCCTGGATGCAATTGTTTAGGGCGTTATATGTCATAATCAGCACTTTGAAATGAACAGGTAGCCAATGAAACTGTTTTAATAATGAAGTTATACTCTTCTTGTAACTGGCCCTGATCAATATTCTGGCTCCTGTTTTTTGTACCTGCTGAAGTTTCCAAACAGTTTCCAAAGGCAGCCCCATGTAGAGTACATTATACTAGCCCAGCTGACATGTAATCAAGGCATGTGTCACTGAAGTCAGATCTGACATCTGTCACTGGAAACCAACAAGCAATTATATGTCCCCCACCCACCCACAGCTTGTCATAACTGGATGAAATCTGAATGCATAGTAGCCTTGTGCCACATTTCACATAAGTCATTACAAGAGCTTTTATGCCACATGACTATAAATTGTGATTTTCAAAAAGAAAATGTGACACCTTAAAAAAAAGGTTTTGGCAGAATTGGATGAAATGTGCAGAGACAGTTGGTCCTTAAATCAATTTTTGGATGAAAATACTTAGTTTTATTGTTACCCTGACTTCTGGGGGTCCCCTGGTGGACACCTTGATTCACTCCAAAAATGCAAAGACTGGGGGAATAGTGGAGCACTAGCTTTGGCAGAACGAAGGGCAGGGTAACCCAGTGAGAGCTTCAACCCAATTTTTACGGGGTCAGACCATGCAAAAACCAGCCAAACGTGTTGATGAATGAAGTTTATTAGCAAATATGTTCCCACGCACAAAGGCAGTCACTCACTCATGCACACAAGGACTATCGAGAAGGGAAAGAGGTGAAAGTTTATAGAGCATAAAGTAGAGAGGATGTAAGGGTGGTAATACTGCACGTGTCCAGAAGTCTTCAGTTGGGGAAGTGATGAGAAAGAAGGAGCTCAACAAAGAGAGGTGGCTGACAGGAGCACTAAACTAACAGAGTGCCAGTCTGCTAGCATAACAGGGGAGTTCTCTGAAGAGTGTCTCAAAAAGGGGGACTATTTATAGGGCTGAACATTTTTCGGGGGCAGACCGTTTCCCAAGAAGAATAATGGTCGAAACTGAAAGAGAATACTGCACAATAGCAACTTGATGGCTTGCATGATTGTTTCATGTAAATGGACCTCGCTGTCATAGGATTTGCCAGTGCAAGTGTTGCTTAACAGGGGAAAACCCAGTAATCCCCTCAAGTTGGCTTTGTGGTTGAGGACCCTCTTGCCTGAGGTCTCCTTGGGAAAGGTGACTAGGGATTTTCCTGGCCTTGACCTGTGTCTGGTCGCTTGACCTATTTGTGTACACATCCACCCAAGGAACCTCTCTGGCATAGCTGATATTTTTGATATTAATTTTATATCCCCCGGGATGGGGTCTGCCAATGAGGGTAACATTATGACTCAAGATTTTAATTCCTGGCAATTTGGAAAAGATACAAAATGGAGGTACACTTCTTTCCCACCCAGATGATACCAAAATAGACAAAGCAAGTCACATTGCATTAAAGATTTCTCTGGAAACAAATAGATATTTCAAAAAAAAAAAACTAAATTACAAGACACAGTAATTGCTTTCATGTTGTGACCTACTGAGAATCATATTTGTATCTGCATGGGAGTTTTTCTTTCCTTTGCTATGCTCACTGTTCTCTAAAAGAAACTGGGATGGGGGAAAACGTTTATTCAGCAGGTGGCATAAGATTCAGAGACATTCTCAAAAGTCAGAAAGATAAAAGAAGCAACAAGAGATGCTTTCTAGGTGTGTAGGAACATAAAATTGGCAGAGGAAAATTGGATAGCACTGAAGAACAGTGAACTGAGACTGTAAACAGGGAAGTACCTTTGCCTTGAAGGGCTTGTAGAAGAAGTGAACCAAGAGTTGCACTCTCTGTCTACAGGTGTGAATAGAATAAGGACTTTTGATATCTTGCAGTAGGAGGACATGTGCAGATTGCTGGACAGATATACTATTCAACACAAAAAGAAAGAAATAAAAAGCTCCCAAGATCTGACAGAACGCAGGAACTAGGTAGTGCATTCTAGAGGTTAATAAAAAGTTAACACAAGTGTTGCTTTGAATATTATAGATAAAAGAAGCAGTTGATAGGAAAATTACATATGAAAGATAACACAGTCAAGGTCAGTGGGAGAGGGAAGAAATTCTAATGATCAGATACACAAGGCAATAAGTATAGTCTGAAGAGAAATTTCCTGTTTTATTAGGGGAGAAAATATTTCCTTTTTCTGGAGCTTTGGGAAGTAACTGTTAAATTCAAATGTATACACAAAAAGCCTGAAAAAGATTGACTTTGTCTTCATTGTGGCAGTATTATTTAAACGTTTTTTAAGGTTCCATAACTGCATCCTACACTTTCTCACCACAGAACATTGCAGTCACTCTGTAGTCACTTGGAAACCCAAGAAGGTACAAGATGAAGAGCACTTGTGTTCACCTATGGTAAAAAGTCATGTTTACAAGGTCTTAGAGAACCAGGAACCCAAGGCTGGCTTACCTGCTTTTGTACTGCATAACTTTCCTCCATAGATATATGCACAGCCTGAGAACTAGTGGATTGTAGTGATCCATGCACTTGACTAGAAGACCACCATTCGAACTCTACACAGCCATGGAAACCCATTCGGTGATTTTGGACATGTCACAGCCTCCTTTCAGAGTACATAGTTATAGTGCTATCATTCCACTTTAAATGCCATGGAATTCTGGGCTTTGTAGTTTGGGGAGAGTTATTCATAAGTCTCTTCCAGAGAACTCTAGTGCCTCAACAAACTACAAACCTCAAGAATTCCACTGGATGTCATAGGATGCTGTTGTAGTGAAAATGGAAACAGCACTATAATAGTGTCATGCAAAAAGGTCTGCATTCTCTCACTCTTAAAGGAAGGCATGGTAAACCTTCTTTGAATAAAGTTTGCCAATAAAACCCAAACCGCAATATCCACAGCTTAGAAACATTACTTTTGGGGAAGGACAACTCTACCAACTCTACCCCAGCCCATAACATTTCCAAGTTCTAATGATACTCTTTTTCCATCCTTCCCTGGCATTACTCGGAACTGCTGTCCCGTCTCTACTCTGCAGAGCACCCTATCACTGCTGCTCCTCCTGCCTTGTTTCTTAGCATCCACCACTTTGTTTGCTTCTCCACTACATCTCTTTGGATGCTCCTTTCCCTCTTTTCTTATTACCCTCTAGCTGTCTCATTTACCTCTGTAGTTCTCCTAGGAGAATTTCAAGAAGATCCTTTTCTACTTGGAGTCACAAAACAGCAGTAAGCAGCATAATGTGACAATTGTAGCAGAAGCACTATCAGGGTCATGAAACCCCATTTGGAGACCACCCCTTTCAAGGCCAGCACCTGAGACAAAAGAGCCTATCTCTCTCTGATGGCCAGGCAGGCAAACCCTGATTGCCTCTGGAGCCTCTGTGTTCAATACATACCATCATGACAATTGTGCCCTCTAATTCTGGCGTTCAGAGTATGCCTCTCTGTCTGTGCTTATAATGAAATAACCAACCACCTTCCCTTTTTGTTTTAAAAAAATACACTATTATTTGCTCTTTTCCTGTAACTCCCTAGGGGCTGTTTGCACTTGAGTGGATGACTCTAATATAATTTCAGGAAGAAAACAAATGAGGCTTAAGAACAGCCAAACAAGTTGCCTTGTATGAAGAGGGGAAGACAAAGGGCAAAAGAAATGCACTGCTTTCTGTCTTTGGAGGTCTGGAAAAATTATAGCCACTCTTTGCCAAGCATCTAAGGCAGTGCCAAGTGTGGGGAGGGCTAAATTAGCCCCTGTAGCATAAAGAGACCACAGTCATAGATCAATACCTTAGTGCAGCAAGTCCTGGTGTCAGCTGGAGAAGGGGAACCTTTTAGCTCCTCAGTTCTTCATTCTTTTAGTCACAGGAATGGGTCCGATGGTGATGAAGTTAAAGATGCAAATGGCTGATGGCTGAAGCACTTTGATTTCTGAGTTGAGGGGGTAAAGCTATAACTGAGTCTATGGGAGCTGATGTGGTAGGTTCCTTCCTTCCTTCCTTCCTTCCTTCCTTCCTTCCTTCCTTCCTTCCTTCCTTCCTTCCTTCCTTCTGACTTCCAATTGCCAACCAGTTGCTTTGAGGTCTTTGATTTTCTTGATGTACTGTAGTTGCTAGTTGTGAGTATAACAACACAACCTCCTCCTCCTCCTCCTCCTCCTCATTTCATACTGTACAGGTATGCCTCAATTGATGAAACAGACATATTCCTGGGCATAATTTCTTTAATAGAAACTTTGGTACCAGGGGCAGAAACAACATGGAAAGAATAAGAATAGGTTCCTAAACCACAAAAAACAAGAGCGCTTGACCATGTTTAAGAAGGCTTTTTATTCATAAGTAAAGATATGCACATGCAAAATGAAACAAGCATATCAGATAAATACTGCTTCAGTAAACAAAAACATTCGGAATCTTCTAGATAACACTTCCACAATGCATCCGGGAATGATGTTTTCTTTCATCAGTCTCCACTTTTCTAATAATTTCTATGCCTTTTAAAAAATATGCTGCAGGTGGGTGATGGAGCTTATTCTGTCTCCTCTCTGTTTTGCTGTTCACACACCCTCAGTAATGGTTTCCAAAAGCAGCTGCTGTTTACTTTGCCCATTGTAAGGAAGCACACATGGCTACAGTTATATGAGATAGAATGAAATACTGCCCCTTCCCTCATGAAGCTTGCTTGCATGGTTCGGTAAAGACATGCTTCTGCAACCCAACACCTTCACTATCCTCCTAATGCCAGCGCTGGAGTCTGGAGGTGAAACTAGCTAGACAGATAACAAGGAGGAAATGGGGCTGGGGGCATAAAAATACTTTGGGCATTTCCACAGTAAACTGTAATAGTGCTATTATTCCACTTTCAATATCCTATGGAATCCTAGGGTTTGCAGTTTAGGGAGGGGCCTCAAATGCAGAAATCATCTTTGTAAAAAAGAAGCTTCTTGTTTTTAACATGCTGGAAATAGCTAGTGAAGCTTATCTGCTTACAGTTGCACACCACTGTACAACTGCACAATAGACACGTAAGCATCTTTCAAAACCCAACCAATCACTACATATGCTTATCCAGTTTCTGCCCAGACCACACTACCAAATCTATTGTTGGCAGCCAAGCCCTCCAGTACAACCACATCTGCTCAGACCCACAAGACAGAGACTCAGATCTCTTGGAGTTAGAAGAGGTATTTCTCAAGCTGCAATACCCACCTAAACAGGTGAAGAAATAAATCAAGGCAAGATTAATACCCGGGAACCATCTACTACAAGGCAAACCAAAAACACAAAATGACAGAACACCCTAATTATCACCTACAGTCCTGAACTGAAACCATTCAAATGTATCATCTATGAGTTATAACCAGTTCTTAAGAATAGCACACTAGTTCTGTGAGCCAAGCCTTTAGTGGTCTACAGACAGCTTCCAAGCCTTGAACAACTACTCACGTACAACAAGATATATAACATAGATGGTTGTACAAGGACAAGACCCTGCTACAAGCCCAGCTGCCAATTCTGTCCCCACATCTACTCTGAGAAAAATATTACAGGGGCAAATAACATTACCCACAACATCAGAGGTGCATTTATTTGCTCTTCCATGACTTATACCATCCTATGCCAGCAATGCTCCTCTACACTCTGCACTGGACAAACAGGACAACCTCTACGCAAAAGGATAACTGGACATAAATCCAACATTAGAAATGGCAATACCCAAAAACCTATTGTAGAATATTTCAACCTTCCTGGATATATAGTAAGGGATTTACGGGTCATGGTCCTTGAACAAGAAAATTACAAAGGAGGTCTAGAAAGAGAAACAGCTGGATTGAATTACATTCACATTTCCAATCCATTAGCAGAAGGATGAACAAGGCAATGGCTTCATGGCACATTATGTATATTAATCCAAGAATCTTCACCTCTGCACATGTAACAAAAAGAATTTTCTCAGACAGAGTTTTGAACCCAGGGAAACCAATTTTTAGCAAGCAGATGTATTGTTTTCACACATCAACACTAATTGACCACTGTAAGAAAATCAGAAAGATCTGTATCATCTCATCTAGGCCTTTGAAAATTTAGGACAAGAAACATGATTTGTATCAAGCTGAACATGAGTCAACAGTGTGATATGGCGGTCAAGAAAGTCTACATGATTCTTGGTTGCATCAATAGGAGTATGGTGTCTAGATCAAGGAAAAGTAATAGTACTCTGTTCTGTTTTGGTCAGACTTCATCTAGAATACTGTGTCCAGTTCTAGGCACCTCATTTCAAGAAGGATATTGACAAGCTAGAATATGTCCAGAGGAGGGCAAGCAAAATGGTGAAGGGTCTGGAAGCCATGCCCTATGAGGAGCAGCTTAGATAGCTGGGGATGTTTAGTTGCAGAAGAGAAGATTAAGAGGGGACATGATAGCAATGTTTAAATATTTGAAAGGATGTCATGGCAAAGCAGAAATGGACTTGTTTTCTGCTGCTCCAAAGACTAGGACAAGGAGCAATGGATTCAAGCTGCAGGAAAAGAGATACTACCTAAACTTCAAGAAGAACTTCCTGATGGTCAGAGCTGTCCAGCAGTAGAATATGCTGCCTTGGAGTGTGGTGAAGTCTCCTTCTTTGGAGGTTTTTAAGCAAAGACTGGATGGCTATCAGTTGGGAATGCTTTGATGTGTGTTGCTACATAGCAGGGAGTTGGACTGGATGGCCCCTGTGGTCTCTTCCAACTCTTTGATTCTATGATTCTATGATCTTTGTGGATTCTGTACATTCTGTCCCACTCCAACAACTGTGCAAATATGCTTTATATCTTGAAGTCTTGATCTTACTCTGTAATGCATCTGAAGAAGTGGGTTTATATTCATAGAAGCTCATGCTAAAATAATAACTAGACAGCCTGAAAGGTGTTGCCAAATTCCTTCCTTCTCCTCCTTCCTCCTTCCTTTTATTTTTATTTTTTTTCCTTTCTCAAAAGCATTGTTAATTGAGGTATGCCTGTATTGACTAGAGTTTTGGAACATCATTGTTTTGTATTATGTCTAAGAATTATCCAGTTATCACCATCACCTGCAAAAACCTATTGGGAAAATGAGCCTGAAAAAATTGTCCAAAATGGTGATGTAAAAATCCTGTGGTGCTTTCAGATTCTAACCAACAAACAATTAGAACATAATATGTCAGACTTAACTGTGGTTGATAAAAAGAAAGCTTACATTATAGATGTAGCAGTTCTAGGGTACAACAGAATCAAAAATCTTTTCCACACAATGATGCTCTTCCATGTTATCCTGTCACAATCCCGGTGGCGCATCTGCTGGGATGGAAGCTTGTCCCCAGCGCTCCTCTCCACACACAAGCAGCTGCCTGTGGAAGGGAGCGTGAGGGACACACACTGTCTTTTGGACTACAGCCAGCCTTCTTCCCAGTAGGGGAGGAAGCACATAGATCACACTTCCAGCCCTTCTGCATGGCTGGCTGCAATGGAAGGCTGGCACGATCAGAGGTCATTGATGGAGTTTCTCTGTCAATGATATAGCCCGCAATCATGCTGGCTGGCAGTGCAAGAAGGGACTGCAATGACTTCATGCAGAAGTATTGCCACAGTCCTGCTCCACTCACATCCCCATGCTGGGATGCCATCGTCATGCAGAAAGGGCCAAAGACAGAGTGAGAGAGACAGAAGATTATGAAATATCGGGACTGACAACTAAGGTCCAGCACCTCTGGAAAATTTAAAAAAACTGTGGTTCCTAAAGTGATAGGTACTTTAGGACCAATTCCAATGGACTGAGAAAATACCTGAATAAAATGGTTGTAAAGAGGATCACAACTGCACAATTGCAAAAAGCAACACTACTTGGAATATGTCACATTATCCAATGACACCTCACTGGTTCCTAGACTCTTGAATAGAATCCAAATCAATGATGATCCAAAACTCCAGACACCAACACCTGGTAGGCTCTGAAACTAAGAGGAGATGATGATGATGATGATGATGATGATGATGATGATGATGATGATGATGATGACATAAATAACTTCTTGCCTGTCTCTCCCCAAGGACAGAGACAGGGTACAACACAGATTAAAATACAACTAAAAACTCATAAAACTACTTAAAACATACCAATTTAAACTTCATAGTTTAAAATTGACAGGGTAGGCCTGCTAGAAGAGAGAGCTCTTCAGGACTTTTTAAAATTCCAACAGTGTATTTAGCTGTTGAACCTCTTCCATCAGGTCATTGTAAAGGCAGTCTAAAGGCAGCTGATGGAAAGGTCCTTTGGATGACTGTTGGCCAGTCTAGCCCTGGCTGGTTTAAGTAAATGGCCCTCAGAGGACCTGAGTGTATGGGGCAGATTGCACAAGAGGAGGAGATCCTGCACGTAATAATATTACCACTACTACCACCACATACCCTCTAAACATTGTGATTTGGCAGGGACTGGCCTGAGTAATCCTCTGTCATCTCACTTTTTAGCCTCTTTTAAAATGTTCCAGTTTCTATGTTCTCCCATTCCAGCTTCATCCTTCACACTTCCTCCTTATTGTTGTGATTATTGTTATTCCTATGTTCTAATGGCTATTTTGCTGTTGTTGTTGTTTGCCTTCAAGTAGTTCGCAATTTATAGTGACCCTAAGGCAAACCGATCATAGGGTTTTCCAGAGGCTGAGTGCATGTGACATGCCCAAGGTCACCCAGTGAGTTCCCAAGGCCAAACAGGGAACTGAACTCCAGTCTCCAGAGTTCTAGTCCAGTGTTCAAAACACTACACCACACTGGTTCTTAAAGGCTATTTTAATCTCATTCAAATGGATTAGTCTGACTGCCACCTGCTTCCTGGTGCTGAAGATCCCCCACCCCCATGAAGATTCTTGCAGATGGAATTATTGTGGAGTGAATTCATTACTGAGGCATAGCTAATGCGGATGAGAACAAGCAACAGTGTAATTGGGTTTTCAGAGACCTACAACACCAGAAGAATGTGGCTTTTTCCAAGATGAGATTCATTTTCTTTACTGCTGCAAATGAGAAATGATCCTGGGAGCATTTTTTCCACCACTCTTTGTTCAAAGTGACAACAAAAGTTTTCAGGCACATCAATTTAGTTCCTGCCAAATCCTCAGTCAGTACAGTCTGCCAGCTAGGCTTGCACATTTTTCTGAGATGATAACATAAGCTAGTGTTTAGGAAAAAAAATTGTTAAAAAAACAAAAAGGACTTCAGGGATCTTTCTGTTTGCCAACTATGTTTTTAAACTCCTGTTGCTTCTTTCACCTTTCTTGTTTGTGAGACTGTCTCAGAATGTCATGCCACCTGTTGAATAAAGCAAATTCTCCCCTTTCTTTTAGCATGCATTGAGCATAGCAAAGGGAAATGAAAGCTCTCCTAAAGATGCTCATATGATTA
Organism: Ctenosaura bakeri; assembly: GCA_948474755.1. Classification (NCBI taxonomy): domain Eukaryota; kingdom Metazoa; phylum Chordata; class Lepidosauria; order Squamata; family Iguanidae; genus Ctenosaura; species Ctenosaura bakeri. The sequence goes on along the minus strand of CAOLHI010002848.1, from coordinate 151,032 downwards.
TCATGTGAACACAGATTGAAAGAATAAGTGACATTATGACATTGAAAACGAAAACTAACATAAAATAAAATTTTACCATTGCATAATGTTTGTATTCTGAGGAGGGGAGCTGAGATGCAGCTATGCTGTCTGGACCATTGTGCAAATGGAACCAGCACACTGACTGTTGCACAACGTGTCCTGATGCACATCATGCCCAAATGTGTAACACATTCTGATTTAAAACAGGTCTTATGAAATAAACAGGAGCCTGATTGTGCATCATTGCCACTCACTAGCCTGGTTGTCTATCATGTCAACAACACAGCTCCGTCATTGTAAAGTTACACACCATACCTCTGATGCAGGATTTCAGTCTGAATGTGTATTAATTCTTATCATCATTTTACCACATTTAATTGCTTTCAGAAATCTTTTATGCAAAGCAACCTGGCTTGCCTGTACATGTATGGGAGAGGAGAGCTATGACACAGAATAGGGTACTGTTTCCTTTTTCACAAAGCTCAGTTGTATAATCTCCTGTCTGACTTGAACTACCAGTTATCTTTCTTCCCTACTCCATCTTACATTGAGACTCCTTGTCTACATCATCCCCAGCTGGCAAGAAACAGGGAGAAGAGACAACTTCCTTACCCATATTTGCTAGGCATTGAGAAGGCCATCAATTGGAAGCAGTCAGCCAACTGTTTAACAGTATTATGTGTCTGTTTGTTTGTTTGATTGATTGATTGATTGATTGATTGATTGATTTTTGTCCTACTATTCTTACAATATGGGATCCAAAGCATCTTACAGTGTAAGTTGGAAAAAAATGACCGAAACATCATATGGTATAGAAGCTTTAAAAGCATTAAACAATAGATCCAGTTTAAAAAATGTAAAACAAGTAAGGGCACATTAAATGTGTATTACATGCAAAAAATAACACATCCATTGCACATCCTTCTACCCCACCCAGTTGAAGGCTGAAGACCTATTTGAATAACATATTTGCCTACCAGGAGAAAGAAAGCAGACAAGGAGAACCCAGCCTTCCTTAAATTTCAAAAGGAAAGAGTTTCATAGTCTGGAAATAGATTCCAAGAAGGCTGTCTCTTGTGTCCTCACCAAATGAGCCAGTGAGTGTGGTGGATGGAGAAAAAGCCCTCCCACAAAGCTCATAAGAATGAGGGAGGTTCATGGACTTGGTCTGCACTTTTAATATAATCTCATATCTAAAGCCTAACTTTAGAATAATAGAATCACTGAGGGGGAGGGATAGAGGAGGACATCCAGTCCAACTCCTGAAAACCTACCTTCCTACTTGTAAAGATTGCAAGTTAGAAAAAAATTTCCTTCTCTCCGTGTCTGTGAGAGGGATATTTTACTTTGTTTTGTTGTTTTGTTTTTGCAACTGAGCAGATTTAATAGATGATACATAATTCTGACTTCATCACACTACTGTATGGAAGGTTATTGCCCCGGCTTCTGAACTTTCATAAGCATCTGTCTGGCTTCTGTGAGAAAGAGAATGCTGACCTGGAAAGACCACTGGTCTAATCTGACAGGGCTCTTTCTATGTTCTTATGTTCTTAATCTCTTTCTTGGGAAATCACTTAAGCAAAGACAACAGATGTGTAGCTGTGAATGAGTATAATCTGGGAATGCTCCTTAGCCAAATTCCCACCAGAAGCATCTTAAAAAATGGTAATGGAGAGGAAAGATGAGAGTTGCATGAAGTGATCATATTACCCATACCATAAGAGTAATTTGGTGCATGTCAGTCAACAAAAGATCAGCATTTCCATTGCCACTGGAAGGAAGAGAGGAAGCTAGATTCAAATGCATTGAAGATAATAGAAATGATGCAAAGCCTTGCTTAATACAGCCAGATTATTGTGATTTGGAGACTCTGAGACAGAACTTTTTGCAAGGGAAGTTTGTATTAAATCAACAGAGGAAGCTTGTCCTGAGTCAGGCCACTGGTTTATCTAGCTTAGCCCTCTCCTGGAGGCTCTGCCCTATCCTGGCTCTGCACTGTCTGCTTTGAGTGGCAGTAGCTTCTCAGGATCACAGGAAGAATTTGGAAGTAAATAATTACAATCATAGATTCATAGAATCATAGAACTGGAAGAAATTACAAGGGCCATCAAGTTCAACCCCCTGCCATGCAGGAATCAAAGACTTCTCAACAGAGGGCCATCCAAGCTCTGTTTAAAAATCTCCAAAGAAGGTGACTCCATCATAGTCCAAGGCAGTGTATTCCGTGTCAAACAGCATGTACCCTCATGAAGTTCTTCCTAATGCTTAGATGGAATATCTTTTCAAGAAGTCTGAATCCATTGCTCCAGGTCCTAGTCTCTGGAGAAGCAGAAAACAGATTTGCTTCATGCTCTATACGACATCTCTTCAAATTTTTAAACGTGGCTATCACATCCTCTCTTAAACTTCTTGCCTCTGGGCTAAACATATCCAGCTCCCTAATTCGCTCTTCATAGGGCATAATTTCCAGGCATTCTACCACTTTGGTTGCCCTCCTCTAGACACATTTCAGTTGTCAATATCCTTCCTGGACTGTTGTGCCCAAAACTGAACACAGTATTCCAGGTGGGGTCTGAACAAAGCAAAATAAAGGGATACCATCACTTACCTTGACCAAGACACTATTGATGCAGCCCAGAATCACATTGGCTTTCTTAGCTTCCACATCACATTGCTAACTCATGTTCAGTTTGTGTCCTACTAAGACTTCTAGATCCTTTTCTAGAACTATACTGTAGTCAAGCCAGATATCACTCATTATATCTGTGCATTTTATTTTTTTTCTACCCAAGTGTAGTACCTTACATTTCTCCCTGCTGACATTAATTTTGCTAGTTTTGGCTCAGCTCTCTAATCTGTTAAGATCATTTTGAATTCTGATCTTGTCCTCTGGGGTGTTAGCTACCCCTTCTAATTAAGTGTCACCTGCAAATTTGATAAGAATGCCCTTTATTCCCTCATCCAAATAATTGACAAAGATGTTGAATAGCACTGAAACCAGGACAGAACCCTGTGGCACCCCACTGGTCACTTCTCCCCAGGATGAAGGGGATCTCTTGATGAGTACCATTTGGATTCAGTCGGTCAACCAGTTACAAATCCACCTACCAGTAGCATTGTCTAGCCCACATTTTGTGAGCTTGTTTGCAAGAAAATCATGGGGGACAAAAGCCTTAATGAAGATAAGCTATATCCACAGCATTCCCTTCATCTACCAAGCTAGGAGGGGGGGAGGGAGGGAGAAGATTAATCTGGGAAGATTTGTTTTTGAGAAACCCATGTTGACTTTTAGTGATCATGGCATTTCTTTTTAAGTGCTTATAGATTGTCTGTTTAATTATCCACTCTAGAATCTTTCCCAGTATTGATGTCAGCTTGCCTGAATGGTAATTGTTTGGGTCATCTTTTTTTTTTCTTTCCCTTTTTGAAGATGGGGACAATATTTGCCCTCTTCCAATTTGCTCGAATTTCTCCCACTCTCCAGAAATTCTAAAGATTATTGCCAGGGGTTCTACAATTACTTCTGTCAGTTCTTTTAATATCTTTGGATGTAGTTCATCTGGTTCTAGAGACTTGAATTCATTTAGAGTAGCCAAATATTCCTGTACTACCTCTTTACCTATGCTATGCTGCATTTTCCCTATCACATCATCTGCTCCATCTTCCCCAGGGGGAGCATTGTTTTCCTTTTGGGAGAAGCCTGAGACAAGGAAGGTATTCAGTAGTTCTGTTTTTTCCTCTGTCCCCTGTCAGCATTACAAGTAATTACATTACCTGTAGCGTATTACATTCTGAAATAACAAACATAACGATAGTCCTTTTAAGAGTGGTAATATTTTTTTTGTTACAAATAACTATGACTTGTTAATTTTTTTAATGTCACTTTTGGAGACTAAAATATGCTTCCTTAGAGCATTTTGAGGAGACTCCCCCTATCCCCTCCCCGAATTGTGGTCATTTTCTTCCCCTTTTGGCTGCATTTCTTCTGGGCCTCTCTTGAAACTGCAAACCCCAGGATTCCATAGGATGTTTAAAGTGGAATCATAGCACTATAGCAGTCTAGTGAGGAAATGGCTTAAGTGGGGTTGGTGGCATCACTACGGGATCGTCCAGAGGTGTCCATACCTAGCCTCCTCATGAGGAAGAAGGCACATAGGGTGTGGTCTTCAACAGTGACTTTACATTCACTGTCTCTTGGCCTACAGAGACAGGGTTGTGATGAGGATAAGATAAAAGGAGGAAACAGGAGGGAGGGATTTGAATGTAATAAGTAAAGAGTATGTCAGCGCAGCTCTACATTGCTGCATGAGGCCCCAATTAAAGTCTGGAGATATGATCGACAAGTTCTAGTTCCCCCGCCCCCGAGAGGCTGAGCTGCTCAGTCTTTGATGATTGTAGCAGCTTCTCACATTTTTCAGTCCATAACAAGTGCATGGTGTTATTTTTTTCCCCCCTCGCTATGGGATTTTTGTATCTTAAAACATTCTTCTGTTTTTGTAAGGTGTCACATTTTGGCTATGTGGCCTGAGGACATTGTGGGTGCAGATGAAAAGATTTTGATTAAAGGGCTTTCGGTTCTTGCATACGTACCCAGGGGCTTGCCTGGGGGGACTCCTGTCAAAATATGTCTCTTACATAATGTTAATACTTGAGACATCTCTAACTCTGAAAAGTGCTTTGAGAGAGACTTTACAAAATATTGCTGCTTGTTGCATTCCAGTGTTTATACCATGGTGCAAGGGGGGTTACTTTCTCTTATAGTGCTGTAAACTGCTTGTTTGTAGTATCGTAGCCACACGGTCCAATGGGCTTACAAGGAATGGAAGTCTCCCGAGTCCAGGAAAGATGGAAGGGATATTTTAGTCAGAGCAGTTAGGCAGCACTGAAATCAAGTTTCCCAGTACATTTCTTTATTTTTATTTTTTTATTGACCATTGAAATATTTGGCCATGTTCCAAGGATTCAGTATAAGACCCTGGGGAAGATGAAGCTTATTATTATTTTTGGGGGGTCTAGGAGTAAGCAGAGACCAATAGACCTAGGATAAAAAGTCAAAGAACTCTGGAGAAAGATAGCTAGGGATGGGCCAACTGAATCCTCCAATCCTTGGCAGGGATTCGAGACTTGGGAATCCGAATCCCTATGCCAAAATAGGCAAACCAAGTCTTTCGAATCCACCACCCAAACAGTTTGTTGGACACCAGGAAACTTGAAAACCTGGGAGACCGGGATGCCTGAAAACCTGGAAGACTGGGATGCCTGAAAACCTGGGAGACCAGGGTGCCTGAAAACTTGGGAGACCAGGACACCTGAAAATTTGGGAGACTAGATACACAAGGGGAGATGGCAAATAGGTGAATTTTTCCCTTGGAGTAGTAATGGCCTTTACTAACAATTTCACAAATTACATCTGGGTTTGTATTCTAAGATATTTAAATTGAACATTTCATATTTAAGTTTAGCACTTGACTGGAAGCTACAGTCTTGAGATTTCAAGGACAGCTGAAACATTCCTTTGCATAGCTCACTTGCAAAGCTCTTTCAGACACAATTCAGGGGTTTCTAGTTTTACAAGGTGTCACAGCCTTCTCTGCCAAAGTGTGCTGGTGCATCACAAACTACAAACCCCAGCACACCAGAAGGAGCTATGCAAAGAAAAGCCAGTTTTGACCTGGATTATCTCTGTACTGCAGTGGTCCTGTTTACACAGGCAGGAAAATGTTGGATTAATCCACCTCCCCTTGTGTTCAGATGCAGTCTGTTCTTGGCCTGCTTTGGGCTAAAACTCAAAGAAAGGGAAGATCCTGATACTCTGCTGAATTTGAATTTGAGCTTCAGTGTCAGGTAAGGTCTGAATAAGTGAGCTTTACAAAAGCCAATTCTAGCCACCTGGCAGAGGTGATGGCACTTTTGAGAAAAAAACTGAGGTCATGATTTCAAACAAGTGATTCCATGAGCTCAAAACAGGAATAAAGTGATTCTGTTTCCCCTTGTTCACACAGTGACCCTTCTGTTATGCCTTCGCTTTCCTTGCCTCGTAGGCCAGTGGCTGGACTGCTGACTCTGAGGTTTGCATTCCTTCCCCAGTGATCATCTCGCCTCAGGAAAGTCAGCCTCTCTCAGATACCGGCTGCTTTGCTCCCTCTGAGCAGTCTTGTTGTCTCTTCTCAGACAGAGTAGCCACTGTGGTTTTGCACTCAAGTGGGAAGAACAAACACTCAGGAGGCAGTAGAATCTTGCTTGTCAAACTTTGATGTGTGCCTGTTTTTGAAGTTATTAAAAAGAATAGTAATTTCAGGCAAATGACTGGCATTCCCTGTTTTTAACTGAGCTAAAAGCTCTGAAAATAAACCCAGTTTAAGAGCCATCCTAAACATCTGGTGAGACTTACTAAGGTGGTATAATTTTCTTTTTCTTTTTTTCCCCTGGAAACAAAATCAGGCAGTCATAGGGAATATCACACAGGATATGTATGTGGTGTGTGCATGCATTTGTGGGTTTTCCTCTTCGTTTGATTATGTCCCTTAAATTCCCTGTGTCACTCTTGTTTGTTTTTGCCTTCATGCATTTTTAATAGAAACTCTTTGAAACTGGAGTGTGGCTGTTTTTGTTTTTGCTTTAAAAAATATTATTTGCTGGCAGTTCTGCTCTACAGTGTTGCCCAGGATGGCTTTAAAATATCTGTGGTCAACAACAAAGGACCTCAAATTAGGTTTTGGAGTGACAGATATGTTTAGTGGCAGATGGTATTTTCAAATGTCATGTGTGGAATCAGTTTTAGTGGTTTTTCATGTTACAAAAGAGAACAATCATACAGTATGGGTGGAGCAATGTTGAGTAGGATCCAGATCCATGCATATTTCATTCAGTGGAGATGATATATGCAGTTTTTAAAGTAAGTCTTCAGCTAAGGTTAGTAGCTGGCAAGGCATTTTCTCCCCTTTTATTTCTGTCTCTAGCCTTAGTGATTACAACTAATACCATAACTTTTGATACTACTCCAGACCTCAGCTGATGAAAAAATCACTTCCCCGCATATTCCATATTCTTCCTAGAACTTAACAAACAAGGTGATGCTGCTCTGGAACATTCTAGAGACTGATAGTGCCATATTAATCAAGATCAAACTCCCCTCAAAACCCTACAGTACCTGAGCCATGATTGGAGACACTGGGATACACAATCCCATAACAATGCTACTTTCTATCAGTTTCATCTTAAAAGAAAGGATGGCCATTTTATAACAAATATGATCCTTTTATAATACAACAGCAAAAGTGGTATATTTTTGTATCTCCCTCATTCCGGGGTTGGAATCATGATGCCCCTCCAGATGTTGATGGAGTGGAACATGTATGTTTCTCATCCTACCTTATGCCCAGAGATACAGACACTAGAACTTCCCCCCTCCCCTAAAGTTCCAGAGCTGCTTGAAGAAGGAGAAGATTTATGTGTGTGTGTTTGTGGTTAATTTTTTTTTTCATGTGTGCATGCATATACACAAGCACTATACCAACTGTAGTCCCACTGAAAATTTACCAACTCCACCAGATGCTTTTTTAATGCAAATGCTGCATGCTACATATTTAATGTAATGCATCGGTAGGCCCATAAGTAGCAGTCCAGTCCACAGTGCCTAACCACAGTGATCAATTGCTGATCAGGATTGCAAGAAACACAGGAGACCCATCTTGAAAGGTCATCAAATTATGGTTTCACTGTCATCAAGTAACCAACTGTTGAAGTACAGGCAGATAGGAATTCTTGAAAATAGACAAAAGCATGAGCAATGTGAGTGTCCTCTGTAATATAAATTGGGCCCTTTGAATGAAGAATGAATCAGAATGTCGATTTGTCATAGCCATAGCAATGACCAAGACCTAAATTCTATTGGTAATCCCTATTGGAGTGGTGCCTTTGTTTCAATTGGATTTGCCTATGACATGACTCACCATTCCACAATTGATTCAATGGGTCTACTGTAGTCAGGACATGCCAATAGAAGTCCAACCCATGAGATCCAGGCACCTAAACTTGGCATCCATAGTAACTGGATCTCAGAAGTGGTGTGTCTGCAAGTTGTCTGGATTTGAAGCATACAGATTCATTTAAATTAATTTAACTTAAAGATGGCAGTAAATTTGTAACCTGCACTCCATCCTGAGTCACTAGATGAAAGACTGTGTGAACTAGCTTCACAGTGAATACAGTCTGAGGCCAAAGAAAAGTAGTGTGAGGGACAGAGGACATGTAGAGGACAGGCACTGGACCCAGGAATGGGGGAGGAGGGTAGAGGTGGGAGTTATTACTCTGTTGGGAGTTGACTGACCCTCTCTGAAATAATCAGGCAAAATTGGAACGCCAAAACTCCTATGTAGTTGACATCCCTCAGGAACTATCAATCAGAAATGTAACAAGTGATCATTATTTTGCTATTGCTTTCATGCTCCTCAAGGCTTTTGCCAGCTTCAAATGGATGGTGGTGCTGATGCTGCTTGTTTTAATTCAATGTTTTCCATGATTTCTAAAAACACACCTGCAAGTAGTCAAAATTAATAACAACTTGCCTGCCCATGTTGAAACCTTTCCACCTTAGAAGCAGTTCTTGGGGTCCCTGGGACAGACACCTTCAAGGAGCTATTGGTGTGCCTCATGCCAGCAGGTGTGCCTGTGAGCTCCTGTGGCTACAGCTTCACTCAGGTGAGGCAGGCATAATGTGCCCACCTCACACGGGTGTGTAACTTTGGAAGTTTCAGTGGATCAAATTAGGGTTTGGTTGAATCTATGTGAACCTTCTTGCTAGTTAGTCAATCATTAAATGACATAATTGCCCTATTAATGACTAATGGGTGGGCATAGTTGTGGTTTGTGTCATTTAGAACTCCTGAGGGAAAACCCAGATGTAACAAGAGTCATTTATTAAGGAAAAAAGCTGCATTAACAGGCATAGGCATGACTCTGAGCTATAGAAGCATTTGAAAATCTAAGGGCAGGATACACAATGTACTGAGAAAAGTTACAATCAAAGTCACCAGACTAGGACACAGCAGTCCCTTTAGTTTTCTACTGACAAGCTAAACCAGTCATGACAGAAATTAACACAGCTGGGGGTGAGCTGTCATCTCAACCCCAAAGCAAACACAAGACCTTAACATCTCTTGAAAGAAGAAAGGAAGAGGAAAAAACTGCAAAGGGGCAAGGGATTGGCATTTCTCAAAGCCAAATCCTGACCATGGATTGTCTGGGCTATCAGACTTAATTTTCTATAGCGGCAGAACTTAATTAAAAAGATAGATCTTATCTGCACAAGACACCCAAACTTTCTTACTTACTTCAAATGCGTTTAAGCAATGAAATGAAGCTATACATTATGCATCTCCTCTGCTGGGGATTGTCTCCATTGATTCACAAATTAATTGGGGTGTGTGCGTGAGTTCTCAGGAGCCATTTACTGGAGAGCAGAACATACAAGGGCGCTGAAACAGTCTTATCACAGATCAGAACTTGGAAAGTTACTTTGAAGAAGAAGGAGAAGAAGAAGAAGAAATAATGACATGCTGAAGTCATGCTAACTGAAAAGTGGCGAGATGTTGTTCTAGAAACCAGAGCATCATCTTACCATTGCTCAGTTATGGATTACTTCAGCATCTCATTATAGTATTCTCTTAAAAGTAACTTTTTGAAAATAAGGCAGAATCATACCCAAGAAACCCATTTATAGCACAAGTGCAGATATTTCCAGAATATGAGCTATGTTGATGAAATATGTTTTCTTGCCTCAAAATGTAGACAGTACTGTGCTAGGAGTGTGGCATTTCTTTTCCTTTGGGGTTTGTGTTAAAATGTGCCATGTGTCTTGCTGCATGGCAATCGTCCCTGTATAACTCAACAGATCTCCTTATTTGTCTGTGACTACTCATGTGCCTTACTTCAGCAATGTGTTGCTCATTCTCCCAGAAATGCCTGGGAACTTTTAAGGGAACTGTTTTCTCTTCTTTGCTGTTTATGCCAGGAAACAGAAATGGAGCAAGCTTCACAAGGCTGGAGTATTTCAGGCCTGGATTTGAGGTTAGGCTTTTGCATGTGTGTTTTTTGTGTTTCTGACTAAAAAGGCTCTGTTTAGTTTAACAGAAAGTTTACACAGAGCACCACAGGTATTAGAAACTGTACCCTCGGAGAAGTGGAACGGAAGCCTCATGGGTAAATATTGAATGTCCTGGGATTGAGGATAGCATGTATCAGCTTAACCATCTGTGCCTTAAAATGTTCCCCTGATATTAAGAGAAGATTAGTGCACATACAGTGAAGTAAAATATTCCACATTAAAGCAAAGAGCAACTGTAGAAGAAATCTTGGTAGTATATCTCATGCTTGGAGTAGTGATCTTAGAATTAAAGAGGTTTGCCAACTCCACATTTGTAGTATACACATATTCTCCTCCTACTCACAGTATGGGAAATTTCCGAGCAGCTGGTGCTCTTGCTGCATGGTGAGAGAGAATCTTAGGTCTACATCTGTGCATCATAGGGGCAGAGTTTAGCACTTTTATGTACCATTGATGTCAGTGGGAGAGAAAAAGAAACATGTACCTAACTGTCACATTGAGAGAATGGATGTTTCACTTTCTTGGTTGAACTGTACCATATGGACACACATGCTCATAAGTTTTGTTTGAAACCATTACAGATGGGTTCTGAGGAAATGTCTGCTGTTGTCTGCAACAAGCAGCCTTCTGTTGACAGTCTGCATAAGCCAACTTGTCTGGAAGTTGCCATTCCACTTCCATCTCCATCACTTTCTTGTGTCATTCACTCAGAGCTTGGAAAAATTACTTTTATGGATAACATTCCAGAATGCCCAGCAAATCTACCCAGTGGCCATGCTGACTGGGGGAATATGGAAGTTGCACTAAGACAGAGCTTAAGCAATTGCCACTTCTGGAGATAAAATTTCTTTTGTCCACTTTTGTCCATGGAGGAGACACAACAGAAGACCTACTGGACAGCTGAGGGAGGACAGGTGACAAAAGATCTTATCTACACAGGAATTCATGCTATTTCCTGTTTCACAGGTTGCTCATTTATTTTGTTTCTTGTAGCAAATCCATTTTTGTTTCAAATTGAACAGCTTAGTCTTTAAAAAGCTCCAGTGATCTGAGCCTTGATGTTTATCATTTGTAATATACAGTGCTCTCTAGACCACTGAACTCTTAAGCTAATATGGGTGCCAATGTGGTGTTTTGGCCATTTCTGCACTACACTGTTACAGTGCTATCATTCCACTTTCAACATCCTTTGAAATTCTGGGGTTTGTAGTTTACTGAGGCCAAAGAGCTCTCTGGCTGAGAATTCTAAATGCTCCTCCCTAAACAGCAAACCCTAGGATTCCATAAGATGTTGAAAGTGGAATAGTAACACTATAACAGTGTAGTGCGGAAATGGCCAATGTTTTACTGCTTCCTATCATGAGGAAAACTCTATATAATATTAAGTACTTGGGCTTGGGGACTCCTCAGTTCTCTGTATTTCAAAACATTTAGGCACGGATGGTGGTGCCTTTAAAATATTACCTAAAATAAAATTTGTTCATTCTTGTCTGGCAAAACATCTGAATAAGTTCAGTAGATATTTTCCACTTCAGGTTGTTGGTCCACATCTTACCATTATCTGCAAACTGGCTGGCAGTGTTTTTTGAGGGCTTCAGAGGTTGTTCTTTTCCATTCCTAGATGGACAAGTGATGGAGATTGAACCCTGGGCATTCTGTATGCAACTCATCTACTCTACCATAGAGCTACGGCAAGAAGATTTAACATTTCTTGGGAGGATTCATGATATTCCTATGAAATTAATTTTCCAAATGAATTTTCTCTAAAGAAGAGGAAGGGAATATAGAGGTTCTTCTTTAGGTGAAACCCAAGAGGAATTCTTACAGGGAGTCAAAACAATTGTTAGAATAGCTTTGTTCATTCCAAAGTGTAAATATGCATATAGCTTCGTATTCATTTTCTCATACACAGTGTGTTACATTCCAGGGGTCACAATCTCCCTTTGCCATTACATTTGAAAGGTGTGGTGAAGGAATTTTTGTGTGTCTGTTGCATGCTTACACCTGCAGAGTGATAATATTTGTCTTGTTCTTTTAATATCATGGTGTATTTTTCAACTGTGAAAAAGCTAACAAATCAAATTAAAAGCATAATGAAATCACCAAAATAATAAATACTTATAAAATAACAGAAAAATAAAAGTATATATTTAATTCATAATGAGTTAAGATTTAAACTGTTTCTTAGAGCCATACCACACCATACCTTAATACCGTGTTGTTCCACTGGAATCTCACTATAGCTATTCCTGTGATGGTATCAGGTTATTAACACTCTCTGTCACACCCTTTTGAAATCTGCAGATGAGTAGCGTCATTTGCACTGTTCTTCCCTCCTCATTACAACGTCATTGCCGAATCTTTTTCCCCACTCCACATCACATGATTGGTCTAGAGGTTATTGGTCAGAGATTTCCTTGGGAGTAACTGAGAGAGGGACAACCTGGGAATGTCCTCACCATGCCCACTACTGGATTGATTGCAGAAGGAAGCACTGTGAGGAAACTGCACTCCCACAGCTAACTGGATTGTTGTGGGAAAGGGGGTCATTAACAGATTATTTACATCATTAAAAAAAAGGGCACAGTTCAAAGGGATTGCAATGCAATAGCTGCTGGACTGATCCTGAACCAGGAATAATGTATTGCTCTGGTGGTATGATACCTTGGTGTGATAAGGCCCTTAAAACTGTTTCTCCTAGGTCACCATCTATCTTCCTTCCCAAAGAAAGGCTCTGAGAAGAATCTTATCTGGGCATGTTCATCAAGGAGCTAGCCGTCCTTAAGAAACAACTGGCTTTAAGCTTTATGACAGTAGTAAATTGGAAAAACATGAAGGAAGAAACTCTTTCTTTCTTTTTTTTAAACCAGAACACCCAGAATCCCACAGTCAGCACCACTGGCCATGCTGGTTTGCTTCCAGTACAATTGTATGAAAGTTGTATGAAGCAGCGCCAGAATCATTCAATCAGGTTTGATCTTGTGGGGCCAGCCTCACCATTAGACAGTGTGAAATAGCTAATTCAGGCAGCACATGCAGTGGCTAAGGGATGGCAGCAGTGCCTTACGGACAGTGCCAAAGTAAGATTCAGCTGTCACTCCAATCAGCTTCTGTATTTGGCCCTGGGAATAGGCACCATTTTGTACTTAGTATACCCTCCAACATTCCACCGGGACACATGTGCCAAGCAACATCAGAGTGTAGTTAAGAAGGCAGAAGTTATTAATAAGGAAGAACACACAAACTAAAAGAGAGTTTGCTGCAGAGTTTGCTTCTGTCTGAGCCAACTGAGAAGGACAAGATTCCACTTCTACTTCCCTCTCCCTCCCCATTGCATTAATTGAATACAAACTACCTTTGGGTCTTGAACTCAGTTTGTGGCATCCATCTGTCCATCCATCCCTCCATCCATCCATTCATCACTTTATTTGCATCCCAACTTTCTCCAAGCCTGGGATTCAAGGCACCTTACAGAAAAGCAAAAAATATAGTAAAAACACATATAGTTAAAAAAAAAATACAAAATTCAGATTAAAACAGTATTACATGGCAACAGAATTAAAATCATTTAAAATCTTACTTTAAAACAAAGATTAAAAACAGTAGAGTGCATTAAAAAGCTCTTTTCTCATTAAAAATCAATTCCCAAAGGCTTGCTGGAAAAGGAAGGTCTTAACCCACTGCCAAAAGACAACAAAGAGGCAGCCATCCAGGCTTAGCCTAGGAAGGGGGTTCCAGAGTGTGGAAGCAACCATAAAGAAGCCCTTCTGTCATGTTCCTCTCAACCCTGTCTGTGAAGGTAGTGGAACAGAGAGAAGTGCCTCCCCTGTAGATATTAAGGCTAGAGCTCACATGGGAGGTACAGTCCTTCAAATAGCCTAGCGCTGAAATCAGCTGAGGACAAAGGAAGCAAGTGGGAGGAGGAGAAAAAAAAGTGGGACATTTTATGAGAAGCTGAAAAAGTGGGGGAACAATGGATTAATCAGGATTATCCCTGCCAAACTGGGACAATTGGAGGGTATGACTTAGCAGAATGTGTTTAGCTAGTCTTGCAGCAATGCCACACTTAAAAGAGGGCTTGACTTCATACGATCTGAAATTGCCAAGACCACATGTGAGTTCCTTGGAAGGGTGGGTTTGGCTGCCACTTGAAACCTGTCTCCACATAAATGTGGAAACATGCTCATAAAAGTTACTTTTAAGGGCAACAACCCCTAGAATCCTATTTGACAAGAATTGGGTGGGTGATTCTGAGAGTTGTATTCTAAAAATGGGAATTTCATAGAGCTCTTTAACTGAATTCCAAACCACAGTTTTGCTACTGCATGTACAATATTTGCTTGTGTTTGTGGGCCTTTAACAAAGAGAAACTGGAGATGGAGCATGTCCTCTGGATTATGAGCCAACTCATTATGGACACAAGCCTCTCAGATTGCAAAGCTACCTATGTGTTATGTTATTATCTAAACAGAATTTTGCCACCTGGCTCTTTTTCTCACTGGCTCAATCAACAGAATTTTTTAAAAAGCCAGCTGAAACTCTGCAGAAGCCAGGGTTTCTGCTTAGACAAATCCAGATCAAGACATTTTGCATCAATTAAACTGTGATGAGGATCTGTTTCTGCTTGAGATGACAGTAGATTTTGCAAATTTGAGAATTAATTAAATACCCATAGAAAGGCTGGCCCTGCAGCACTGGGCAGAGCCAAAGATAGCCAGGGCTGCTGCTTGCTGCTGCCACCCATCCCTGCAAGTTCCTCTTGGTCTACACACCACCACATGGAGGCTTGCAGGCCTCTTAAGCAGACAAGCTAATTAATTATCTCATAATTTTACAGACTGAACAGCTATCGTTGTATGCTAAGAGTTGCTATGATGTGGTTTCACATACTCATGCTATCAGGTGGCATTGGAATGATGTGAAAAATACCTGAAATTGAAAAACTAAGAGCTTAGATACCCAAATGGTCTCACAACTGTCCTCAGAGACTTGGGGCAAAGATGGACTACTTACTTCCAGCGGTTGGAAAAGGTACTATTTTTGGACTTCAGACCTTAGAATCTACAAGCCATCACAACCAGGGTTCATGTTGTCTGGTAAGATTCTGGGAGACGTTCTCAAAAAAAGTGATTTTCCCTGACTATGTTATTTCTCTTTGAGTTACTCCTTAAGGGTACTACAAGTGCTTTAGTGCTCCAGTGTATTATTTACATTATCATACTTGTTCAGAGCATATGTCTGTACATGTCTTCAAGGTACTTCTCCATTATCAGGATTTGGCCTGTTCTGAAAATAAATGACTGGGGGAAAACCTGGCAGAAATGCAGTAGTCAGCCTTTTCCCACAACAGCCCTGGCTTTGGAAGAGAAGCTAGCAGCCAGTCTTTTTGATAATGTCTGTTTAGAATGGGTGAGAATTATGCAGTCCTCTCAATCTTGTTGGACTATTCTAACCCATGGTTTAGAACTTTTATTTCTTAAAAATTAACCCATTTACCAAAATACAGAGGAATGCCATGTGAATAATTTTGGGTCAAAGACTGGATAGCAGAGTACCTCATGTTACATGTTCAGGAGGCAAAAGAGACTGGACATTTCTAGAAATGATGTTTTATTGAGATAATATGAGAAAATGTCAATTTGATGTTTAGGAGTAGGATAAGAAATGATGCTGGCAAGATAGCTGAATGGTTGATTCCTTCAGCTTTGGATGTGAGGGAAGGAGAATTGCAGCAGATATTGGAAAGCTGACAAGAGAGATCACAGGGTGGAGGAGAAGGAAAGAGATTTTTCTTTCTTCATGCAGTAATAGAGATTCCCTTTGGCCTTGCTGAGGCTGTTGGATGTGGGAGTGCAGCAAAAGAACACTCAAAGCCAAGACTACAAACTAAGTCAGGGCACATTTTTCACACGACCCACAGAATCACCCGGAATGCAGGGTTTCAAAGATGCAAGAAAAGTCACCCAGCAGGAGAAGGGCAGAGTTCCAAAAACTACAGTTAAGCAAAGTGTCTGCCAGCAAAACTAACCAAGAACACCTGGGAGTTTGTGAAGGTTTGTGGAGGGGGACTCTGGAGACTTACCGAGTTCCAGAGATCTAAGGTAGCTTGTACATTTGATGGTTAAGACTCATAGATGAGTAGTATAGACATGGGAATGTGATCTCTTGGTGCACAAATGAGAGCCAAGTGTTTTTTGGGTGGGTTTAAGAGATGTTGGGGGGTCTCCCAAATATAGGTGGAGTTCGAAGTACTTCTTGTAAAAGACACAATCACAGAGCTGTTCATAGTCAATCAGTAGGTGATACCATTATACTTTGATTAAATAAAGAATTGAGAAAACTTACATATTTATGCCAGTGTCCTCTTAGTGACGTGTGCAAATATAAACATAGCTTACGTACATACATGTCCCTTTTTTGGATGGGATGTAGAGGGCGGTTCTTTGGCCCTTGTGCTCCATCCCAAAATCTCCTCCCCCTGGTAGCTGTCAAGCCCAGAAGAGGCTGCTGCCACTATTGCTTCTTATCAGTGGTAAGGGGAGGGAGAAAGGAGACAGTTCACAAAGGGCTTCTGGAGGAAGGAAAAGAAGCTGCACACCCCTTTGCCTCCACAACAGGGCTTAGTCCAGCCATCACTTCATAGTCTGAATCACCTCCCTGCTGCCTCCCCTCTCCAGTAGTCAGCAGAATTAGCCCGTATGGGGGCTTGACAGCTACCAGTTGAAGGAGGACGCAGAATACTGTGGATGGTGCTATGCTCTGATGTAGGATCTTGATCTAAGAGTGTTGGCAGATCCTACATGGGTAGGAAGGGATGATTGGCAGCCCACATGTCAATGGTACACTGAATCCACAGTTTTATTACAGACTTTAAAGGAACCGTCTAAGGTGCTAAACTCTGGGCCCTAAAATAGGTTTAGCACCTTTAAAATTTGGAATAAAATTCAGAATAGATTCCCTGCACTACTGGCATGGAAGCTCCCAGCCACCCCATGCCTATGGATGTTCTTTAACTCTTTTCAATATGGAGGTTTGATGGGAACATTCAAGTGTGTTTTTTAGTTGGCCAGATGTCTTCAGTTTTCCTTTCCAGTCTTTTCCTTTTAAAAGCCCAGGGCTGGAGGGGAACATTCAAAATAGCCATGGAATAGTGCTTCCTGGTAACATCTGCTATAATGATATCCAGGCTTCTTGGTGAACAATGTGGCATAAAGACTGGAGGAGTTTTTCCCATACCGAATAGACCCATGAGCAACTTGTAGGTGACCTCTCCCTTTGAGTCTATCATTAACAAGGCAAGCAGTAGAATCACAGGGCATCCACTGGACAATTCAAGTGGCGGTGTGGATTTTACAGATTTCAGTATTGGTAGCCAGAAAAATATGATGGCCACATGGGCTTTACTAGTCATCAGTGTTGGAGGCCAGTGTTGAGGGCCAGTAGGATATGGTGGAGTTTTATTTATTTATTTATTTGATTTCTCAATGAGATCCCAATGGGAGTCAAAGTTGCCGATGGGAATTTGTATCTATGAGTGATGGCCATAGTTCAAAGACAGTACATACACCACTTTTGTGTACAGAAAGTCCTGGGTTCAGTCCTTAGCATCTCTTGTCAAATGTATTTCCGGTAGAAGGGCTGGGAAAGAATTTAACTGAGATTGTAGGAAGTTGATAGCAGATTGAGGAAGCAGCACTGAGGTAGATAGACCTATGGTCACTTTCAGTGTAAAGCAGTTTCATGTATTCTTTCCAGCAGTTTATGTCTAGCAGTGGGTAATGTATTACCACATGAGTTTATTCAGTGTCATTCAGCTTTGACCTTGCGTAGCTCAAAGGATTTGTCTATAGGGTAGAGCAGCCTTTGATGCATTTTATATCAGAAGTCTGTCTCTGCGACTTTCCCAAGTAAAACTCTGTCAAATTACTGCAGCTAGCAAGTATGCAGAGATAGCACAGAGACGCCAGATGATGAAACCATCCCTCCCCTTTCCTTGCGAAAGCTGTCCATGTGGCATTACTCCCTTCTCAGTTGTCTGCCATGCCTACCTCTGGCTTTGGATGAAGTAAATACTGTCCACTGTGATTGTTCTCTTAGTTTTATGACACAGTTAAAGAGGTGCAGTCACTTGTTCCTTCTGAATTTGGGATAGAGTTGTCGTATGGATGACTTCCTCAATAAAACACTAACCAAGCCAAAATAAGCCCCTTTGATTTTCTTGGCTTTCTTGGGTGGCTCTGTCACTCAACAGCAACAGCGAAGTGTTTGAGTAAGAGTTTTTAAAACAGTATAAACAACTGGGACATTTAACAAAATGTGGAGTCTTCTTATTGAGAGTTCCAGCTGGACAGTCATGCCCTCTTCCAAGATACTCCATCCTAGTCCACATACCCACCAATATTCCATTTTCTATCCCCCATCCAAACAGTTAGCATTTTTTTCTTCTTCTCCTTTTTCTGGACACAGAGTGCACTCAGGACTCATGGTTGCTGTGTGACCCCATGAGGGTTTTTATACTAAACATCTGTTGCATGTCTGTACATCTTGAACATACCATTACCCAGGGATGTACTGAAATAAGAGCATTGCCACCGTATAAGAATTCTTACCTCTCCCAACCCCCCCCCCTTGGAATTACAGAATCACAGAATTGGAAGGGACCACAAGGGCCATCAGGTCCAACCCCCGGCTATGCAGGAATACACAATCAAAGCGCTCCCAACAGGTGTCCATCCAGCCTCTGTTTAAAAATCTCCAAGGAGACTCTATCGCACTCCCAGGCAGCACATTCCACTGTCAAATTGCTCTTACCATCAGAAGTTCTTCCTACTGTTTACATGGAATTTCTTTTGCTTCAAGTTTTTCCTTTCTTTGAAGTTTTCCTTCAGTCCCCCAATTCCTAGCATTGCAGAGAATGAGACACTGAAACTCATTCACCCCCAGAACAAACTCTTTTATGTGATGTATTCACAATTTTTCTTTGATTGCCTAAACTATATTTCTAATTTCTCAGGTTAAACACTAGAAATCTGGGAATGGAGGGAAAATTTCACTGGGGAGGAAGCAGAGTTCTCATTAGGAGGCAACATTTTGCTCCTGTCCCATAGCTACACCCCTATTGTTACCTCCCTCTTGTTTCTTCATGGACCATTTTTGGCTCATTGGTCCCATTGGCACCCAGCAGCTGAGTTTACTATTATAAAAGTGATTCTAATTTGCTATTTCTTAAGTGGAATCATAGACATCCTCATATCTTTTGATTGCAAAAGTCAGTAGCTACAATCTTGTGAACTACAAGCAAAGGAAGCTTTTCATAGAAAGGAACAAGAGGGATGATTGAATCAATTAATATTCCTTAAGCATCCCCTTGTCTGTAGTCCCTTCGCTATCTGTAGTAGCCTATCTGGTAATACAAAAACAACGACACACACACACATCCAAAAAATTGTGATGCAATGCCATCTCTGTATATGAACAAGTGGATTTCTCCTATTGCTTGGTTTACATCACTTAAGAGAAATTATGACAGCAGTTGTTGCTGGTAATAGCTGACATAAAAACCAGACAGGGATTGTGAGCGTGGCAAACACAGATTTATGTGGGGAAGATGTCTGAACAGCCTTGGCTGCCTGGGAGAGGTAGCAGAGACTTGGATATGGAGCTGATAGTTCTGGGGCTTTGAGCTGGAGCCCACTACCCTGGATTTGCCAGCATTAATCCATCTCTGGACTCTGCTGTTGCAGGTGGTTAGCATTTCGATAAAGAAATGTCCAAGTAATCTCTTTTTCCCCCTTAAATTGCAGGCCAGGCTGCACTGTGTCAGCTCAGCCCAGTCCCCATGTGCAGAAGCTGCAGCCAGTCTCACTCCATCACTTTTAATGAAACCGAGTCTCTGTGGTTTTCGCTAATTTACTCATACGCGAGAGAAATGAGGAAGTATTTTCCCATCTCTCCCCGATAATGAATGAGATATGAAAGAGCTTCATGGCCAGTAAGCACCCTGGAGGGAGTTCAGTTTGTCAAAATGTGCAAGGCATCTTCATCAAAGGAACAAAATGATGTTCTTTCCCCTCCTTTTATTTGATGAAGTGAAAATTTCACCCAATAGCTGCCAGAAACATGTCTGGTTTTGCTTAGATGGTGAAATCGACTTTGGAGGACCAGCTGTGCGAGGAAAACTGATAAATAGGAATCCCACCATGTCCCAGAAAAAAGTGGTATGTTGATAACAAATGGATACCAAAGGAAAGCTATACAACAGGGCTTTCCTACAGCCTTTTGTGAAATAATGTAATATATCATTCCTATAGATTGTTATGGGCTGTGATAATATATTACCTCATAGAAATGTATCCAACCCAATCTTCCACTTACTATTCCACTTTTTACTCTCCACTACTTTCACTTTTTCTGCAGGTATCGGACAGAAAGGGTTGTTTATAGAAAATTAGACATGGCTGTGTTGAGAGAAAATAAAAAGATGTCCAATATTAAAGTCAACTCCAAATGTGTTCTCTTTTCTGTTCTTAAGCTTCATAAAATGAGCAGACAATTGCATCTTATCTCCTATGGCTGGTATTATTATCATAAACAAGGCGTAAAGAAATCTAGGCCTGTACAATATGCTTGGAGGGCATAAATTATTGTAGGCTGTGCTCTAAAGCACAGAAGAGGTTCCCTGGAGCATCAGTACTCATACCATTTAAACAGTGATTTGGCCAAAGGCCTCATGCTTTCCTGCACTGCTGCTTTTCTTCCATCCTCATTTTTAAAAAGTTGTTTCTTCTTAAATCTAGATTGGAGGAAGCAAACTTCCAGAAAGGAGGTTATGGAGAAATTATCACACTACGCATTAGTCTATTGATCCAAGGCAGTGCAATCATGATAGTTTACCAGGTTCACCAATTATTCAGTAATATGGAAAGGGCCAGTAGAGCTCTTAACCTGTACCTCCATTCTGTCATCTTCACTTCCTTTTACTTTGTCTTTTTGAGTAACTAATACATGTATTGTATCAACCATCTCATTGCTGTTTGTAATTGTCAAAGAAGCTGCACAGAAGTAATATATATGTTTTATCCATATATATACATATATCTCTATATCTAGATATAGACATACACACACACACACATATACATATATACACATATATATACTCATACATACACACGCATGAAAGTAGGTTTCTTAATTTTTTTGTTTTAACAAATGAATAACCTCTGTGTTTTTTCTGGATTGTTCTACCCTCTGCCTCACCCATGTATACATTTCAAAGAGCTAATGTATTTGAGCATAAAATATGAGATGAAAGTGTCTTTGTAGCTTAGATAAATCTATGTATTGCTTTGTTTCAGGATCATTGTATAGTTACCTGTACTTGTTGGTTGGTTTGCAGTTTTCTGCCAAACCATTTTGGCCAAGTTGTTGTTGCTTTATTCATTTATATCCTGTCTTTTCCCCAATAATGAGAATCCAGGCAGGTTCAAATGATTAAAAATGATGCAGACTAAAAGCTGTACAAAAACATCCATAAAAAGTGCAAGCATAGAAAGTTATTTTAAAAACAGGTCTAATAATCTGTAAAGTTAGAACCTTTAAAATTCATTTAAAACCATGTCAAAAGCAACAAAACAGCACAGCATTCCATTAAAAGCCCATCACAGTTAATTTGTAAAAGCCTGGCAGAGTAGGCATGGTATTACTTGCTGGCAGAGGAAGAGCAAGGAGGGAGCCATCCTAGCCTCCCTAGGGAGGGAGTTCCAAAACCTGGAAGCAATCACCAAAAAGGCCTCTTTCTCTTGTTCCCACCAAACAACCCTGGGAAGGTAGTGAGATGGAGAGAAGAGTCCTGAAGGTCTTAGAGCTGTAACAGGCTCATATAGGAAAACACAGTCCTTCAGAAAGCCTGCACTGAACTTAATCCATTAATTTCTATCAACATGCATACACATGTTCAGATGCTCATTACTGTGTATGTGCATGCTCATTAATGTTTATGTACAAAGGAGCAGGCAGGATGATAATGATGGAGTCTGCAGCCTGGAAACAACAAGGAAGCACGTGGGTACAGTTTGGTCATTCCATCAATAGCACAGGTGAAACATACCAGTTGAAAAACACCCTAGTCCACAGATGGGGAACTTGTGAGTCTCCAGCTATTGGTGGGTGCCAAGCTGTCTTCAGCCTCAGCCAACTTGACCCATGACCATGGGTGATGGTAAATGAAGTTCAACAACATCTAGAGGTTCAGAAGCTCCTTATATCCACATCCTCTTCCTGTCACGTTGATTACTAATATGTGCAGGAATAGTAGTTTCACCTGTTGGCTACTGTTGTGTCTGCAGCCCTATTGTATTCCTTGCTGCCCCCTTTCCATTGGGAAGGAAGACCTGAAGTAGAAAGTCTGTTCTGCATATGTAGATTCCCAATACAATTTAGAACAGAATCTGGAAATGTCACACTTTTGCACCACAACTCTCACAAACCTGCACCCAACACAACCACTTCCCACTTCATTTTCAGCTGGTTTCTAAGTACAGCAGCGACCTCAACAGTTGCCAATCTCTGCTGTTGCACATTTGTACAGTTTCTTCTGAAACTGAAGACCACAGCAAATAGCACATCTTAATTCATGGGGGGGGGAATGTGTCCCACTCCTAAGCACTACTCAGAGCATCTACCACCAAATTAAAATCAAATACAATGAAATAAAAGGCCCAAAGAACAAAACAGTAATGAAATAATAACCTACAGATGGCAGGAGACAAAACAAAGCCATTGGATAACATATATAAAGTGAAGACGTACTTGAACAAGGAAGTATTGTCTGCAGGGTGAAGTACTGACCAAGCCTTCCAAAGCAAAGAATCCTTCAGTTTAGATACAGCCACAAAAAAAGGTCCTATCCCTTGCACTGCACCATAGCAAAGACCTAGATAAGGGTGCCTTTGATAGTTCTTAAAGCATATGAAAGGAGGGGCTACTAAAGTACTTTGGATCTCTAAAAGTCACCACAAACACTTGGAATTGTGCTCAGAAATAAACTGGTAGCCACTGCAGTCTTTACAGTACAGGTGTAAGATCACATGTGAGCACCCACCAACATTCTTGTTATGTCATTATGAACCAAACACAGTTTTTAAAAGATGTTTCAAAGGTAGCCCCATGTAGACTATTACAGTTTAGTCACAACTGAAGCATGTGACACCATGGCCATGTTTGACCTTGATCTATTCAGGAATTGATGCAGGAATTAATGCAGTTGATGCACCAGCCTAAGCTGAGCAAAGACACACGAGCCTCCAACCTCCATCTGAGCATTCAGGTGCACGGCCACATTTGGAAGTACCTCTAAACTGAATCTTAAGTGGGATATCTCCTTCAAAATATGGTGGACTGCTGTTTTAAAATAAAAGTGGGAATATCTCATGCCCTCTTTGCATATCAGTTCTAATCTACCCCATTACAAGCTGTGTAGGAAAGGATTTTTTGAATCAGAGGAGGAACTATGGCCACCATCGATGGCTAAATATCATCCCCCACTCCATTTCCACTGCCCATCTCCATGTCGGGAAGTCTTACCAGCAGCAATCTCCTTCTTCCTGTCTGTACCACAGAATTAAACTGATCTAATCTTCAGATTGTCTTGGTAGTTCAGGCTAGAGTTCTCTAGCCAAGAAGCTAGATGACAATTGAATCAGGGATGGAACTGTAATATCAGGGGCTGATTTCCCTCTCCACCCCCGCGCACTAATTTGGAAGAGCATTAACCCTATGATAGGATCCTATAGGGAGGATCCTTTGGAAAGAGCCAGAGCCAAAACATATCCACAGAACAGAAGAGCTTATTGTGAGTCCAACAGAGTCCCAGAATGGGATACAGCATCCAAAATTATTTTTTTATTTAGTTGTCAGCTTCCGCTTGAGAGATACTGGAGTGCCAGTAGCTAGTGCTGGGATGCAAAGGACAGCACGGAAGCAGTACGGAGCAGGAGGTGTTATCCCAATGGAATGGGGAGGGACAAGTACAACATGTGTCTCTGAAAGGCAATATGAATAGCTATTCACTATTTTACCATCTGACCCCTTTCCTGTCCTGGATAATAGCTGTTTTCTTTCTGCAATAGCCCCAACACTTTAAATGCTGATCATAAATGCCAGATGAAGGAGGTGAAAATGGCTGGTAAACTATGATCTGATCCAAAATGAGAAAGCTATTTGATGTGCATATCACATAATAATCCCAGAAACAAATGAAAGGCCCTTCTTCCATCCCAAGTGCTATTTTCCTAGCCTTGGAGGGAGAGAAGAAGAGGCAGGCACAGCTCCATTGTGTCAAGGCCCCAGAAACAAATGAAAGGCCATCCTTCCATTCCAGTCACCACTGCCCTGGCATTGGAGGGCGAGAAGAAAAGGCAGTATCTGCTGGACTTAATCCCCAGTCCTACCGCCATCCCCTTTTCTTTATGTGTCATGTCTATAGATTGTAAACTGAAGGGCAGGGGACTATTTCTTCTTGTTCATGTTCTGTTTTTGTTTTTGCTCTTGTTCATGTAAAGCACCATGTACAGTGATGGGGTTATATAAATAAAGACTAATTGGTGAATAAGCAGCAGCAGCAGCAACAACAACAACAACAGATACCTGGTTGGATGAAGGGGACCATGCAGGGGTGTAGCTATGGGAGGGAACAAAATGAAAGCATGCCCCCTCAATAAGAAATCTGCCCCCAAAATGACATTTTCCAGCAGTTCCCAAATGTCCAGCATTGCAATGAGTGAGACACTGAAAACTGTTCACATTTATATTTGCTGTGCTCACATTTCCTTGGTAACTTTGCTTGGCCCTTTTCTTTGGATGCCTAAGCTGTATTCCTAAAGGCTCAACTCAACTCAAGTTTTAAGATACTGCAATGCTTCATGCTAGAACTGAAGAAAAAACTCCTTTTGGGGCACAATTCTTATTGGGGCAATATCCTCATTTCCCCCACTCAGCAACAATCATATTGTGTTCATTATTTTGGCCCCTCTTGTTATACCTACAATCCTGTAAACTCCTAAATGTGTCTTCTTGAGTAAAGCATGCAGCATCAATCATAGTGTGAATGACAGAACATGGGAAAGCTTTGGGCCATCAGAACCCCATTCAAGACCCAGCCAGGTTTGAATGATTGTGCATGGTGTTTGGTAACACAAGCTGGGGATCTATTTGGCATATGTTGACCATCCTGCCTGACAGTCTGATGGAAATGAACTAAGCTGTTGGATACAATCTCAGAAGTAGAGTTGAGAACCTAAAGATTTACAGTTTGGTGGGACTCTAATGCCCATGTCAGGTAACATTGTGTGGAAGAACCTAAATAGAGAATTCTCTTTGATGCTGCCCTTGGTTGGTGTCCCTTCCCTTCTGGCAAACATCTCCAAATAGTTTGTCCTTCCCATAGCGGAAACAGGCATAGTCACAGTTTATTAGGGCCATTTCCACATAGCACTGCTAAAACACAATGCCCACGGGCTGTAGTGGTTTCAGGATTTGCAATTCTGCAAGATGTCCAGTAGCTGGCCCATCTGCAAGCATCACTAGAACGCCGTATTTCAACTTCGGAAATCTTGTGGAAGGGCCAGCTACTGGACGACGATGACATCATGTGCAATTGTGGCCCCTGAAACAACTACAGCCCACAGGTATTGTGTTTTAGCAGCGGTGTGTGGAAATGGCCTAGGTCTCACAGACAGCACAAGAACTGGACCTTCTGACTCCCTTAAATGGACTCATTTTTCTTGAGCATGGTACAGCAGAAAGATTTGGGAGGCTACAATTGTGCAGCCTCAGACTCTTATTTCAGTTCTTACGGGGTTATGATTGAAGCTGCAAGGATATCTTTACATTGGCACTCATCTTCAGCTTCCCAGAGTCATTGTGTTTGTATGAAGATGAGTGAACAAGAATAACATTTATTGAAATGTTCTGTTTTATCCAGCTTGATCTGCATTGCTGACAGTGCTGCAAGATGCCTTGTTATTTTCTATTATTTGCTATTAATTCAGCCTCAACCCATGGCAACTCTAAGAATGGTCAGGTTTTGCACACTCAGGGCTATGGTTTCATTGACTGAATCAATGCATCTGCAAGATAGTCTTCCTTCTTTCCTACTGCTTTCTACTTTACCAAGCACTATTGTCTTTTGCAGTTGATTGTGTCATTTCATGGATATGTCCATGAGCACAATATCCTCTTTGAGAGCTAGCATGGTGTAGTGGTTTGAACAGTGGACTATGACTTCAGAAACTAGGATTTGAATCCCTGCTCAACAATGGAAACCCACTGGCTAACCTTAGGTAAGTCACACTTTCTCTACCTCAGAGGAAGGAAAAGGCAAACCCCCTCAGAACAAAGCTTGCCAAGAAAATCCCATGATAGTTTCACCTCAGGTTTGCCATAAGTCAGAAACATAACAACACCAATAGCCTCCATTTAGTCTTTCAGGCTTCTTGTGAGAGTTCAGGTAAGAGGCCTTTCCAGTATTGCTTAACACATGGCCCTTTTTGCACGGCATTTTCCATGTGAAAGGGTGCCTGGAGCGCCGCGCGATTGTGAGGAGTGATCTGCATGATGCACTCACAATTGCGCAATGCTCCAGGGGCCGGCAGGTGCCAATCATGCACCTTTTCATTTTCGGCTAGAAGTGAAAAATGGTGCATGATCACACATTGCTTCCAGGCCCCATGTGCACCTACCTGGCATGCGGAGCCTCTGGAGCCACGCCGGTCGTGCCTCCTGCCCCAGCACAGCCTGGGAAAGTCCCAGGCTGCACTGCAGAAGGAAGAGGCACGGCTTTCGTGCGAGCAGGCAGCTCATGCAGAGTTGAAGGGCCCCTGATGTGAGAGCCCCTCGCTGGAGGCTGCTTGCACGATCCCCACACCCCAGTGCCAGAAGAAGGTAAGATGCAGAAAGGGCCACAGTCAGGAACTTGTCACCCCTTATTCTCTACTTCCTTTCATTTCATCTGGACCTCTGTATGCCATCTCCTTCAATAAGTAGTTTTCCAAAAGTTTAAAATACAGTTAAATGGGTGTTGGGATCTGTCAGGAACTGAAACCCTTAATTCCCATTGGACAGATGTGTTTTAGCCCTGTGTTTCACCAGACAGAATAGCCTTAGAATAGTCTGGTAACCTTTGAAGAGTGATCTCTGAGGTGGCATTTCCCTCAGGCCACTCCACCATTTTCTGACATTCTGCTCGAAAGCAATAGGACTCCAGTCTGTGCTGATAATATGACTAGCACAGCACTATGCCATCTTTGCAATAAATAGCAAGCAGGACACATTGTTTTTTTAAAAAAACAGCCTTCTACCACATTTGAGGAGCTCAGCACAAATGTACCACACAAAGCCAAGTGCAGCTGCACTTAATTGGGAAACTGAAAACTCTCCCTTGTGGACTTAGTGGGCCCTGCAGGTTTGGGGCTTAAAATCATTAGCGGTGCAGAGCATTAGAGCCAGAGTTTGAAGCTCATTTTGTCCATTTGGTTTCCTTCACCAGCAAGAACATTCAATCTGAAAACCTGCTTAATATGAATCCCCCTCCCCCCTCAAAAAAAAAAAAAAGAATAATTAAATAAAATACTTTAAAAGATGCCTTCCAGCTGTGAAATCGCTGCATTTAGTTCAATGATTAAAGACATCCTCAGGGGTCCTTGGGGATAATGTTTTTAAATAATACAGGTCTGGCATTGAGTTGTGCTAAAGCTAGGCGGCTTCAGTGTGAAGTTATTGAGTCTATTAGTGTTTGTACTCTGCCTACAGAAATTTGCAGACAGTTGAGATTATTGCCTCAATATTATTATATTCTATATTGATAAGTCTTGTCCTCTCATGTCAGAAAGACTGCAATATCTCTCCCTCTGGTATTGAACAGTCCCATGACAGCTTGCAAACAGACAGGCAGACACACATACAGAGAGAGACAGAGGGGGGGATATGGATCCCTCTCTACAGTTCTTCTGTTATTTTCTCTCTTTCAGTTGCTGTCCTGACTTTACAATACCACCTTGCTGAGCCCTATGCTCACTTGCTCTGCTTGTGTCCCCGTCAGCTACAAACCATTTTGAGCTCAACCTCTCCCTCCCCAATTTTGTATTTCATGTGATATCACTCATTACTTTTTCTCACAGTCAACTGAGTGCATGGCAGAGTAGCATGGCCAGCGTTAGCAAAGGCCAACTGAACATCAGAGTTAGCAGTGTAGTGAAGGAGTTTGGGAAATAAGCCTACTGTTTCTTTGGGACTTGTTCCAAATGGCCTTGGCTTTGTCAGCCCAGTCTGAACTGCTGCATGGCAACACAAGTAGATACACACAGCAAGTTGAAGATGGACGAATGAAGTGATGTTAAGGAGTGACAAAGGAAACAGGATGCAAGGAAGACAGGAGGAAGATAGAAGATGGATGGATCTTCAGAGTTCAGAGTAAGGAACTTATCACACAAGTTATACCTCAGTTGCAGTGTGTTACATCAGGCTTCAATTGGAGCTTGTCACATGATGTTGTAGCTCTTCTTGTGCTATACCAGTCAATTCTTTTCCAACTGGAAATAATCTGTTAATGACTCCCTATCTTGCTATGGTTTAGCAAGCACTTTTGAGAGTGAATGTCTTCACTGCAGTATTGGGAGCACAGTGGATGTAGTTTGGATGTGGCTTCATTAATCCTCCCCTGGGGGTTCCCCAGAACTCCCCAGCAGGGAAACCCCAGAGGAGTTCCAGTTGTACTGTGAGGACACCAGGATTCCCAAGAGTTCCCAAGAGAGCTATAGTGCATTTGCTCTTCATTCTCCAACATGTGTCCTTTTACTTTTTTTTTTTTCCCCAAGGGAATGGGATATGGATTTGAATCCTCACTCAGGCATGATAACCCACTAGGTGACCCTGGGCAAATTGCATCCTCTCAGTCTCTGGATGATCTTGCCAAGAAAATCCCATGATAGGTTCATCTTAGGGTCTTCACAAGTCAGAAGAAACTTGAAGGCAAACAACAACAACAGCAGCAGCAACAACGTACGATCAGAGTTCCGATGTAAACCAGTTAAGGATCAATGGCCAGAGAAATAATGTAATTCAGGAAATTTTTAAAGAATATATAAAGAATAAATGCAGAGACAATTAAAGAGCAATATGCAAAAGCCAAATAGGGTAAGTGTTGGTTTCAGAGGGGAAAGCATAGGAAAAATTGTGGAAGTGGCATGGTATGTATTCATCTTCCCAATCTAGGCAGAGAATGAGGGCAGTTCCATAACAGTGTCATTATGCAATTGCATAATTATGGCATCCTGGTTTTTTTAAAAATAGAAATAAATAGAAAAAAAAATAATAGAAAAAAATTGAACAGGAGGAGGAACAAGCAGGGTGCTGTAGATTGTACTAACTTATTTCAAATACAATGAAGCAAAAAGCAGGTACTATCACTATTGAAGCACAAATGCTGCCTTTCAGAGTAGAAAGAATGGAATGACTGGAAACATCTAACTATTGTGATAAACACCTGGGAGATCCCAAGACACAGTTATTTTGTAAATATAGACATGGTTTAAAGTAGAGGTTGGGGAACTAGTTGCCATCCAGATGTCATGTAGATTCCAGTTCCCATCAATTCCAACATGGTCAGTAGTCAGGGCTGATGAGAGCTATAGTCCAAGAACATCTGAAAGGGCACAGGCTCCCCTATTCATAATTCAAAAGAATAACAAAGGCTGAGGGGAGAAGTAGTGAGAGAGAAAGGGAAGCTGTCAGAAGAATTCATAAATTGATACCATTTATGATCAGTGTACCGTGTGCTAGGATCCATATTTGGATCTTTTTCAACTTGCTCTGATCTGAGGAAGCAATCTTTTGAGGTGAAAAGAGAGGTAGTGTAAACCCAAGAATTTACTATAAATCAAATGCTATGCTTAGTTATCTGTGATTGAAAAATAGGTGGCCTAACATACAAGACAACTCTGGGATAATCCAATCACTTTTGTCACCTTTCATAACATGGCCGTAGATCTAATTGGGAACTTACCCCACAGAAAAAAGCCCTACTCATGTTAAGGGTTTAAGCAAGCAGTGTGACATTAAAGATTCCTTGTATATACAGTTCTCCTAGCTTTGTACTACACATGTTTGCAAGAACCACATACACCTTGTGGCAGTGGCAGGGGCAATGCTGATATGTAAATACTGTATATGCTGAGGACCATATGCATAGGATGAAACCTTTAAATATATACTGAAGACTGCATACATAGGAGGAAGCCACCCCTAATATGCCTGCAAAATAAGACCATTTCTGCATTACACTATTATAGTGCTATTATTCCACTTTCAACATCCTATGGAATCCTGGGACTTGCAATTTAGGGAGGGGTATTTAGAATTTTTAGCCAGAAAGCTCTTTGGCCTCAGTAAACTACAAACCTCAGAATTCCACAGGATGTTGAAAGTAGAATAATAGCACTATAACAGTGAAGGGCGGAAAGGCCCTAAGAGTTTTCTCAGGCCTAAAAGTCAGGATATGTAATAGCTAAACTATTTTATTTTGTATTTAATTTAAGCTTATTTATGTCATTATTGAGTCAAAAGGCCTTTCAGAGCAAAACAGACGGGAAACTTGTCTGTCTAATCTAGTGCCACCTAGTGATTAAACTATATAATAATGCTATTGACAGAAGAACAATGGACAGTGGGGATGAGTACCATGTGGCCCTCCAGATGTTGTTGGACTGCAACTCTCATCAGCCCTAGCCAACATAACCAATGGTAAGAATACCAAGAGTCTCATAACAACTGGAGGCTGCACCCTAGTCTACAGTTCTGCCTTCAAGTCTACTTCCACGCCACCCTTCATCCATTCTTATTCATCCATCATTTGAATGAAAAGCAGCACCAGACTGTTCTGTTTCTATGGCTGAGACTTTTTGTCTCCTTCTCCTTACTATGTTATGTATTGTCAAATCTCTGCTTCTTTCTTTTCATCTCTTCTCCCTTCAGAATTCTTTCTGGAGGATGATTATGAAGTGATCTTTCATGATTTTATTGGGAGGCAGCAGTTCTTTGTGTTGTGCTATAGCTTCTGATAAGTGAAGGGTTTTTCATGTAGATAGAGACTAGCCAGGTGTGTATTTTGAAAATATGTGGAAAAGTGATTAATTTCTACTCAGGTTCTGAAAGTATTTTCCTTAGCAAAAAAGAGGAAGGCCCCTGCAATCTCTGTTCAGACCCCACACCCTTCAACATTTCACTAGCGAAAACTGAGCGTGGTCAACATGGAAAAAATTTTACATGAGAAAGAGTGCACAAGCCAAGAGAGACTGCAAAAGTTTGCTTTGGACTTGAGCCTACAGGGAAGATCAAGACTCTGTGTCTCTTCTTCCCTCCTTTAATTAATTGAGTGCAGATTACTTTTGTACTTTAAGCTCAGTTTGCACCAATGGAAGTAAGCTGAGGACAAAAGAAGAAAATGGGAGGAGGAGAGAAAAACTGGGACATTTTAAAAGAAGCTGAAAAGTGGAATGACAGAGAATGAATCAGGACTGTCCCTGCCAAATTGAGACAGTTGAAGGATATGAGACCCTGCTTTGTTCATAAAAAGCCTGTCTCAGGCCATTTATACACAATGTCATTATAACACTATAGCAGTGGGTTGTTACTGGTCCAGGAGCCATGCTTCCACATGACATCATTGCTATCTAGCTGCTATCCGGTCCCCAAGCATCACCCAATCGCCAAATTCTATTTTCAGAAAAAAATCTGTTAAGATCCTTCTATAGCGCTTCAATCCCATCAGCCATCATAGTGCGGTACCTTTATAGAGCTTGATAGTGCTTCCTGTTATGACAGATCCAGCAGTGGGCAGGCTATGGGCATGCCCAACTCACCCCTGCCTTAGCAACTCCTTTGGCATAGTAACTTTCTATCATCTCTCCCTGTCTATTTTGAATGTCTCTTTTGAGTCAAAACTTTTTATTTTTAAAATACATTTTTAAACAGTATAGGGAAAAAGTGCAATAGTGTGCCGGCACATCATGCTGTTACAACACTGCTGCGTTAGTACAGCTTCCAAAAAAGAAAAGAAAAAAAAATCATCACCCGATCAGTGGTGGTGAGGCAGGGTGAAGACGAGGCACGGAAGTTGCTAAGGATGCTGTAATGCAGAAGGAACACTGGTGGCAATACCACTACCCATCTGCTTAAGGGGGAAGGGTGTGGAAAAGAGCGTCTCTAACCTGACAGCATCATGCAAATGGTGACACCACCACTATAACAGTATAACGTGCTAATGGCCTCTAGTGCAGAAGTCTGGTGTGTCTACTGTAGACAGTTCTTTGGCTTAATTCTCCTGATGGATGTATAGGTCTGTATCTCAGTGTCTTGCAAAACATTACTGACAAGAAGCTTAGAAAACGAATAGAGAAGGGGCTCAGGAGGAGAGCACATGCTTTGCATGCAAACAGTCTCTCACATCTCCCTCTAGGACTGGGAAAGACCCCAAGAAGGCTACTGTCCACCAACATATCCAATACTGAGTTATATGGACCAATGATCCAACTCAATACAGGACAGTTTCCAATGCTCCTCCTGCTTGCCAGGACCTGCCTCTGTTTCCACTCAATGCTACATTTCTTTTCAGCCAGAGTTTGCTTTCTGAATCTGTCAAAACAAAGGATGCCCCAAAGTTAGATGAACATAAGAGGAAAAAAGACTCCTAAATATTCAGGGTGTGGGGGCGGAGTTGCCCCTGGAAGAAATAAAGGTTTTTTGACTCCATTAATAGCAATTCTGTAAGATACAAGGAAAGCTGACATTTCGAAGAGCATCAATCACTGTGGTGGCTACAGAAAGGACTAATGTTGAGGGAGGCTTTGTCTCCCATTCTGGACCAAATGAGACTTCTCTGTGTGTCCCCAGCATTTCTCTAAACACCTCTCTGTCAAATCAAAAATGGAAACTTCAAGAGCCTGTTAGTTTCCAAGGATGTACAAACTACCCTTGGCATTGTCTCCATTTCTATTTGGCACCTTTCAATTGATTTGTGTTTTTCAGTAACCATTTGGTAATTTCTGCCTTTCTGAGTTTTAGCATACTATCAGGGTGTTGCCACGGAGAGGGCATGAAAACTGCTAAGATTGAACCGATGTTCCTAAGAACATGGACGTATTTAATAAAACCATCACATCCCTCCCCCTCCGAGTTGTTGAGAATTGCAGGAACAACCAAGACTTTATGAACAGGCTAGCTGTGTGACTGTACTTAAAAGCTGGCATACTCATTCATTTATTGTAGTTGATCTAATAAGCAATATCCTGTTGCCTGTTTAGTCTCTCTTGCATTGCTGCACTTATTTACATTGCCTGTTGAAGCTATGTTCCATTTGTCATGCTTTTCACATGAAGATTGTCTGACTTCATTTAAATACAATTGTCTTAAAGCACCAGTCCACCAATCTCATGTCTAATCACAGACTGTGCAAAATATTTTGTCCCCAGATGAATGAGAAAATTATGTCTGTCTAGTACAGTAGGCAATATAATTGAGATGTTTTATCTCATTGGGTTTTTTTTTTAAATTGACACTTACCCCACAGTTGAGTTTCTGTGCATTTGTCCTCTGTGCTAACTTTCTAAGAAGGTACACTCAAGATTACTTAATGCATGTTCATTATTCTGTAATTGTTAAAGAAAGATATACAAGTGTATTTTCACCACCCCTCTAATGTACGCCTATTGTTGCTGCTTCTATTGTTGTTGCTATGGGCCATAAAGTTGACTGTGACTTGCAGTGACTCTATCATAGGCAAGATTTATTCAGCGAAGGTTGGCATTGCTTTTTCCCTAAGGCTGAGAGAATCATCTAGGGATTCCCAAGGCTGAGCAGTCTCTCAGAGTCCTCCTCCAGTACTCAGGCCACTATATAAGGTTGTTTTCAAACATCAACAATATTGATGTATGCTTACTATCAAATAAAAAACAAATATAATCTTTGATAGTGATAATTATTCTAGAAGAAGTGGGATACAGGTATTCCATGTCATGAATGTTCTTGATTTATGATGTGTCTATTGACTGTTGCTACAATACTTGACTTTTTAAAGTAGAGTTACAGAAATATATAGCAAGTGCATTTATTTTTTAAACTGTTCAATGGATTTCTATCCCACTATTTTTAAAAGGGGCTTTGTTTCCCAGGAAAGCTTAACAAACATATAAAAAGAAAAAACAGTCAATAAAATTCAACAACATTGCAATGGGAACAGATGAAAACAGCATAGAACCAATTACATCAAAGTTTAAATTGTTTATAGGGATAATAAAAAGCATTTTGCTTGTAGATAAAAGTGGAACTTCCTTGTGGGCAGCATTCTACAACCACAGTGCCATCACTGGAAAAATTCCCACCTCCTATACTTGTCTCACCCTGAGGAAAGACTCCCCAAAATTATAACATATAGGCAAATTTATGTACCTTCCCTATGTAGATATTATATAGCCCAGATGAATTTGTTCATTAGTGATTGGTTAAAACATTCAAGGAGTCATGTTGTGAAAATTACAGCTGGCATCCTGTTCAGTATTTACCATGTCATAAGCTTGACTTAAGAGCCTCTAAATTTTGCCATTCACAGTTATGAACATGTCACCACTGCCATGATCATAAATGCCCCCTAGAACCCAATTTAAAAGACAGGCAGCTGCACCAGTGAAGGAAGTTCTGTGGTGCTGGCAAGTGTTGCTGAAGGATGACTTGTCCAGCCCTTCTCACTAGAATTCCTTTGACTGATGCATTTGCCTGGTTTTAAGGGGAGTTTTAGGGGTCTGATCAGGAGACAGATCAAAACTACATCATCATAGCTCCATATCCCACACAGGATCTCAGCCATATTAAATAAAAGGGAGAAATTACCACGGCCAAAAAAAAAAAAAAATGAAATGGAGGATAAGAGCACTCCAAAGAGGCCATCTTAACATGAGTGTGAAACAGCCAAAACCTAAATATACATCTGTTCCCATGTGAAGAGCAAATCAGACCTGAATTCTCACTAGAAATGGGGCCATCATACTTTGGACATACCATAAGATGACAGCAGATGCAGCAGCCAAGAAAGCCAACATAATTCTTGGTTGCATCAATAGGAGTATAGTGTCATGTGGTGCCATCAATAGGAGTCTGGTGCATCAACAGGAGTATGGTGTCTAGATTGAAGGAGGTAATAGTACCACTCTATTATTCTGCTTTGGTTAGACCTCATCTGGAATACTGTGTCCAGTTCTAGGCACCTCAGTTCAAGAAGGATATCAACAAGCTGGAGCATGTCCAGAGGAGGGCAACCAAAATGGTGAAGGGTCTGGAAGCCATGGCCTATGAGGAGCGGCTTAGGGAGCTGGGGATGTTTAGTCTGCAGAAGAGAAGGTTAAGAGGAGACATGATAGCCATGTTTAAATATTTGAAGGGATGTCATGTCGAGGAGGGAGTGGGCTTGTTTTCTGCTGCTCCAGGGACTAGGACAAGGAGCAATGGAATCAAGCTGCAGGAAAGGAGATTCCACTTGAACCTCAGGAAGAACTTCCTGATGGTCAGAGCTGTCCGGCAGTGGAATATGCTGTCTCAGAGTGTGGTGGAGCCTCCTTCTTTAGAGGTTTTTAAGGAAAAGCTGGATGGCCATCCGTTGGGAATGCTTTAGTGTGTGTTCCTGCATAGCAAGGGGCTGGATTGGATGGCCCCCACAGTCACATAGGAACATGGGGGCGGAGGGGGCAATTCACTCCAGGCAGCAATGTTTTGGGGGTGTCTCGGCCCGTAGCCACACACCCCATGCTCTGGCCACACCCCCACGCACGACAGCCAAGCTCCCCTGCACCTCTTGCACTGTAACCCCCCCTCCCACCCACCCCACACGCTCCAAGCTCCACCACTGGGCCCCTGTGGTCTCTTCCAACTCTATGATTCTATGACATGACTCATTGGAAAAGACAATAATGCTCAGTAAAGTGGAAGGCTGTTGGAAAAGGGGAATACAGTGCTGCAGGTGAGCTGATTAAGTCAAGGAAGCCATAGCCCTGAGTTTGCAAGACCTGAGCAGGGCACTTGATGACTGGGGTTCTTGGGGGTCTCTCATTAATAGTGTTGCCATAAGTTGAAGGCAAGTTGAGAGGAAATAACAAGACCAAAATGTGTAAGGTTGCTAGGTGTACTAGTTTAAAATAAATGTGAACTTAAGAAAATCAAACTAAATCTGGTTTAAAATGCCAGGTGCTTAAGCGGTCATCTAGATCTTACATCATAGGCTGATTCCCTTTTTTAAAAAAAAGAGATTAACTCTATTTTGTGTTGTATTGTCTGACTTAACAATTTTTGCACTTTGTGGTCATGAAACCACAATCTAATTATTAGTGACAGTAATAATATTTCATGGAGCATTGTGGTAGGTAATTGAGAGACCAGAAAACTTTTGGACAATATCCCTGAAGTTGTAGCTTGTTCTTAATACCTTCTCAAAAGTAGCATGGATTTTCAATTAAGGGAGAAAGAAGAAGGAGTATGCCAAGACTGCAGATGGATATACAGAGTATACCTGATTCCAGCTACATCTTTTCTTTTCCCCCAATCAGTAAGCTGATCTCCCTTAGTTGATATGCTGCTCAGCTGCCCTAACAAATATCAAGGTTTCTGGCTTTGTGTTCAGTTCCTACCACTGGAAATGTTATGAGTGAACTTACAGATGTGAAAACAATTCTACAAGCTTTCAGATTGTTCTGCCCGACAGCTATTGTGATGTCAGAGGAGAAGAAAAGAAGCAAGCAAGGCTATGACTTTACCGAGACACTGTGCAAGATAATGTACAGGAAGGTTCCCCAAGGGTAATTCCAAAATAAAAACGGTATTGTATATTTAAAGTAAATAGGAAGGCGAGAACCAGCAAAGAGGCAGCTAATGTTACCAGGCCAAGAGCTGGAGAAAGCTTTGCTGTTGTGTGAGTAAAGCATGAATCAATCACAACAGGCCACAGTGGACCATCCAGTTCCATTACCTTCAAAAGAAGCGCTTAGTACTCTGCAGTTCTCTCAAGCATATTGATACTTCACCAGAGCAAGAAAGAACAGGAAGAAATGCCCTTAGAGATTTCAGGATGCTTTCCCACTTTGACAGTTAGTGGAAGGAGGCTAAGAGAGATGTGAGCCTTGACAGGGCACTCTATAAATACTTCCTTTAGCAAAAGCAAGGTCTGCATAGTCAAGGGCACTAATGTAGCACCGCTTGAGGCACGAAAAGGGAAACAATTAAAAACCTTTCTTTACTTTGTTGGCTGCTGTTTCCTAGAGGCCTAATGTCTGTCAGAATTTTGAGTTCTACACACACAGAAACTGAAGAAGCACATGGCAAGTAAAGAACTCTCAACCTGACCTTTTTCTACTATTTTTTTTAAAAAAATCCATTTCAATCTGGATTGCAGATGGAGGAATCAGTTTGCCTTCTCCTTGGTCTTCCTTAGCCTTGAGCAGAATGTCTGCTGACAGGGCCGCAAGCCCTTCTCTCACAGCTGATTCAAGTCACATGAACTTCAAAAATAATGCCTATAAGAGAATTAGCTTTGGCTAAGCATTTGAATAAAATAGCAAGGAAGAGGAAGCCCCACATAAATGTGTAGGTATATTCGCATCATGACACACGTAATCTGTCTTTCTAGGGCAACATGTGTTGATTTCAGAATTAACCAGACAAATTGCTCCACCAGCTTAGAATCTGTGTGTTTGTCTCTAAGCCTGCCTTCCAGTCTTTTTTAATGAACAGTTCTTCCAGCCTCACACTTCATGGTG
This sequence comes from Ctenosaura bakeri, assembly GCA_948474755.1. Taxonomy (NCBI): domain Eukaryota; kingdom Metazoa; phylum Chordata; class Lepidosauria; order Squamata; family Iguanidae; genus Ctenosaura; species Ctenosaura bakeri. The sequence continues at coordinate 113,058 of CAOLHI010002848.1, read as the reverse complement.
TGAAGAAAATGTGGAAGCATACAGGTGCAATTTCAGATACTAGAAGGGTTTTGAAATGCAGAAGCATGCTAGGATTTCTGATGATCACATTCTTCTCTAACACTGCCACAACCCATGATTCTATGCAGGAAGAACACCTTTCTTCTTCCTCTTTCTGTCTGTTGCACCAGTCCTGGGCAAGATAAATGCATCCATCCACATTTACAAAAGGAATCATTACAATGAAAATCTATTTACAACTATTACATGGTTTAATGGGATTTTTTTCTGCTCATAGTACATGAAGTTTGGAATTCTAGATGGGATTAAGCATTAGATACAGCTTTTTCCTGTATTCTTGTATTTTTTTTTCTTATTCTTTTATTCTATTCTTGTATTCTACATTCTTGTATGCAGTATACAGCATTAGATTCAGCTTTTTTCTGTGTCCTTCTTCCCATTCTTATAATTTTTGATACTTTTTGCAAAAATATTGTGAAGTTGGAAGACATTGCAAGGGTCATCTAAGCTAACCCCCTGCCCATGTAGGAAATCCATAGTTAAAACATCCCTGACAAATGGCCATCCAACCTATGTTTAAGAACCTCTAGCAGAGGGAAATCCACTGCTCTCTCAGATATTCCATTCCAGGGTAGAACAGTCTTACCATCAGGAAGTTTTTCCTACTGTTTAGTTGGAACCTACTTTCTTGTAATTTAAACTTGCTGGCTCTGCTCCTGTCCTCACGATCAGGAGGGGAAAGAAAGCTTAGGACACAAGAAGTTGTCTTATACTGAATCAAGTCATGGGTTCATCTAGCTCAGTTCTTGATTGGCAGCAGTTCTTTAGAGTTTCAGGTAAGATTCTTTTCCAGTCCTGCATACATCCTTGTTGTCTCCCATCCCAGACCTCACCCTGTTTACATTTCAAACCAGAAAAGACTGGGAATGTTTGTGTGAGCAGGGGTGACAAGCACAGTACAGAACACACGACACAGCAATTATGAATGAACAAGGCTACAACTTTATTGGCTACAAAGCATACAGGGTTGGTGTACGCATGGCTAGGGATCTGAGCATCCACCAACCCTCCTGTTGGCTGGATGAGCCCACTCGTCCAGTCCAGGGGCGGTAAAGGCCCCTCCGGATGCAGCCCTCCTGCCACTAGGAGGTGCATGCTACCTGCCCACCCATTTTGGGCAATTAGCCATGCACTGCACCCCCTGACCCCAGCTGGGAACCCGCCTGTCCCCTTCCATGTGGCAAAGGCACCAACATCCCGGATCCCCTGGCCATGCGACCACCTGGCAAAGTTGTGACAATAACAAACAGCAACAAGATTACAGGAAAGAACCAACCAAAACCAAACAGGGTGAGAGGGCCAGGGTGCCACTGAAGAGACACTGGCTGGCTACTGGGCCAACTCACAGGCAAGTACCCCCGGAGCAGACCTGAGTGAAGCCAGCGTGCCTTCACCCATGCCCGCTCCTGCAGCCAATGAGTTCAAAGCACGTGCCTTGAACCCATTGGCTAGCTGCACATCCAGGGGATCCAGGCATGCGCGGAGGGCACATGCTCGGAAGAAACATGGCTGCCACCATGGAGCAAGCCCCTGCTACGTGGAGCTGCTGCTGAATGCCCCGCTTCACAAAGGAGCCTGAGAGGTGAGTCGCTCTGCGCACGTATGGTGATATAGTGGTTCATATCATTCTTCTCCATTATATATTTGTTTGAATTACCTTCAGTTCTTTATGGTGAGTTCATTGACTGTACCCTGTGATGAGATCTGCTGAAAGAAAGAAAGAAAGAAAGAAAGAAAGAAAGAAAGAAAGAAAGAAAGAAAGAAAGGAGGGAGGGAGGGAAGGAAGCTTCAGTGACTCAGAATGATTCAACATAGAAGACTATGACTTTATTTTACTGCAAGAAGAACAGAAAGAGGTAGGCTGCAGTTCACATTCATATTAAATAATATCTGAAGTACCACTGAACAGAAATGAGGAGTTAATGTTTAATGGAAAAAGCCCTTCTGCAAAATCCCTTTCCTTTGTGATTTTGAAACATCTGTTTTGGGAAACAAATGAAAGTGTTTACTTGCTTGGAGTGAAGGCAGAAAACATTGGCAAAGCTCCTATTCAGAGCTGGCAGAGTGAAAAGTTCAGTCAGCATATTTATATGGGATAGCAGAGAGGACAGAGGCAGCCGACACAGTTGTGACACAGTCTGTCCCATATATGACTAGGAACTTCTTGGTATGCCCTCAAAGGCAGTCAATAGCTGTTATGATCAGATGGGGAGCTCTGCCTGAGCCTTGTTGCACTGCTAGGGAACGATTTGCATAAGGAGCTACCTCTTTACGCAGGCTCATACAAAGTACAACCACTTGCTCAACCAGGGGCTGTGTCCATGTAGTTGTTGTTTTGTCTGCCTTCAAGTCATTTCTGACTTACGGCACCCCAAGCCAAACCTATCATGGGGTTTTCTTAGGGGTTGAGAGTGTGTGATGCACCCAAGCTCACCCAATGGGATTCCATGGCCAAGAGGGGAATCAAACTCTGGTCTCCAGGGTTGTAGTCCACTACTCAAACTATGCTACGCCTGACTATAATTATGCTGCATGGCATATAGTCAAATTTTAATAGCATGATGTCATGTCTATTCATGTAATCCCTCTTTTGCTCATATACGTTCAGGGAAAAATTCTCTGTGTGTGTGTGTAATGACATTAATTCTACAAACTGGGGAAAGAAAGAAGACAGCATTTGTAAACAGACAGATAAGATTTAAAAAACTGTAAGGAAAGAAAGTTATGGAATCCTTCCCCCCTCCCCCACCCCAATTCTACCCTTTCCTCCAAAAAAATGTTGTGATTAAAAATCTAGCATAGCCCCAGTCTGAAAGGCCAGATTCATCAGATGCATAGATTTTATAGGCTGAGCCTTTAAGAAACACACACACAGAGCTGAAGTTGAAAGTAGTCAAAGGAAACAAGCAATATTTGCAGGTGCTCAGAAACACATTAATCATAAGCCCTAGAGAATTTTCCACCTCTGGCTAAACCCATTGTGCTTGAGGAGTTGCATGTCTCCTTGCACAGAATATATCGGAAGAAAACAAACATCAGAGGGCTAAATCTGAGTGTCTGGGCAGTGTCTCAGTCCTCACACATGGAAATAACTAAGTGGTTTAGTGGAAAACCATGTCTGACACATCCAGGTCAAGTGGATAAATGAATCTGGAGCTGAGGCATGAGGCCAAAAGATTAACCAAAGAGAAGAGCAAACACCTTTAACTGTCAGTGCATGTAGAACTCAGTCTGGGGGCACAAATGTTGGTGATTCAGAAAGCTCCTTATTTGGGTCTTCTTCAGTGTACAGATTTTATTTGAATAGAATTGGTGATGATAATAATGTAACCCCTGGCCAACATCATACTTGTGTAATGTTAATGTACAGTCACAAAATTATATGGTGGTTGCACTATACCATCCATCCACTGAATACCAACACTGTGCAACTGACTGTGTATCTAACAGCATGCCCACTTCTTGTCCCATTGTGAAATGAGGAATGCATAGTGGCTGTTTCTGCCATCCCAATGAAGAAAGTGGCACATTGAAGGTGCTGCCAGTTACACACCATCCAAGAATGTATAGCTTCTTGGCTGGAATCCTGTTGGTTACTCCCAACTAGAGTAGATCTAGTTGACAGTAAATCCACTCAGTCCAGATAATTCAATGGTTCAACTCTAGTCAGGTTAAGAATCACATTTAAGTCCATGTGAAATGGTTACACCTGTGGAACATCACCCATGCAATCATGAACTGAATACATTCATTGCACAACAGAAAAAAAGTCGTACAACTACAAATGCACAAGGCCTTGCGTGTGTGTATGACACCAACAGGATTTCAGCCTCTATCTATACTGAACTGCCTTCATTGTGTTTCTTTCTGATCCCAATGTTTGTAATCACATCTCTCCAACAATGTGTAACTCAGATGTGACATGCATCTGATGAAGTTAACCTGTGTCCACCTAAGCTTACATCATCCTAAATGTGTCAGTCAAAAAGGTCCTGATTCTTTGTTGGCTTTGCTGTAACAGGTCAACATAGCTACTCCCAACAGAAGGAATTAAGCTTATAGAATACTGTTGTTGTGTTTATGAAAGTTACACATACATGGTGTCATATAGGGGATGGAGCAAGCTTGTTTTCTACCACTCCAGAGACTAGGACAAGGAGCAATGACATCAAACTACAGGAAAAGATTCCACCTAAACATTAGGAAGATCATCTGGATGGTAAGTGTAGTTCAACAGTGGAACATGCTGCCTCAGAGTGTGGTGGAGTCTCCTTCTTTGGAGGTTTTTAAATAGAGGCTGAATGGCCATCTGTTAAGAGTGCTTTGATTGTGCATTTCTGCATGGTGGAATGGGCTGGGCTGGATGGCCCTTGTGGACTCTTCCAACTCTACAGTTCTATGATTCTATGTTGTGTTGTTCTTATGTGACTTCAAGTTAATTCTGACTTATGGTAACCCTATCACGGGGTTTTCCTGGCAAAAGTTATTCAGAGGAGGTTTGCCATTGCCAGTCTCTAAGGCTGAGAGAATTTGATTTATCTAAGGTCAGCCAGTAGTTTTCCATGGCTGAGCAGGGATTTGAATCCTGCTCCCAGTATATACATATTTACACTCCTATACACACATATTATATATATATCCATATATCCATATATACTCTCCTATATATACATATATTGTTGGAGTGTATATATCCTATATACACTCCAACATATAGATAGGCTCTCAATTGCTGCTACATATGGTGATTTTATACAACATATACAACCTTCATACACTATACTGTAATTAGATATATCCTGTGTACTATATACATGTACCCTAATACTAGCACTGGTAGCATAAGTTTTGTGTGTCAAACAACAGAGTGAAGCATCAAGGAAAACAGAGTGACAAACGTTGGCTAAGATAAACAAGTCCACCTTTCTGTCTTTTGTTCAGAAAAGGATCTTGTCTTGGCTTCTAAGGCATTCAGGCTGAGTGACTGTTTTTAATAGAGTGTGCACAGAAAATTGTTGGAAGCAATTGAATTAAGGTTGTGTTATTAGTTCATTTGTACAATATGCTTTGTTTATTGACAATCTAGTTAGGGAGTCTGGTGGAGGTTGTTAAAGGCAAAATGTGCTTGTTTGAACTTGTATAACCAAGCATAGAAAGAGAGTGAGCAAAAGGTTTCCTTAAACTAGGAATGGGATGGAGGTAAGTTATAAACTCTCTAAGGCATGTATTTTTGTTCCTCCTGTATATTTTAAGGAAAAGGTGGGCAGCTTAAAGCACTGACTTCAAACTGCAGATTCAAAAACCATTAACAAGGACTTGAAACTCTTTCACCTGAAATCCCCATGCTGCTACAATGCTACCAGCAGCATTGTAAGTTACAAAGTGGGAGCCCTCAGTAGTCAACTGCTACATCATCTTTTATAATTGGCAGTCTTAATGCCTATGGTAGTTGTTTGGATTAGGGCCTTGTGCATAGGGATGGGGACAATCTAATTATTTATCTCCCTGCTGTACTGCCAATTCAACTTGCCTCCCACCCCAAAATAAAACTTCCTGGCCTTTACCTTTAACTTAGACCCATTCCTTTCATGCTGTGGTACAGGTTCCACTTGCCTACCCAACATCATTACATTTTTAAAAAATAAAATGAGATTCCAACCACAGAAATCTTATATTATGTGTTGTTCGATCATGTCTTCTTCAGTCAAAGTATTTGAAACCGCCATTGACTGTTACACCATCTGTTAGATCAGTACCGTGAGAACCTTGATCCTATCTTGGTAGCCCTCCAGTACACACACCCACACATAAATACACAGAAACACAGACAAATTCAGTTGCTGCCATCCTTACAAACCACATGACCCAAATCATAGCTGCTACATCAAGCAGCAGAAATACTTTTTAAAAAAAGGTGTTTGGCACCTTCTCTCAGGGCATCAGCTGCCACAGCACTGGCAAGAATGGTGTGACCTCCAGAGGGGTGATGGGCAACCAATGCAACCCTCCCCTAGTCCAAAATCCAAAAGCTTTGCTCATCACTGAATTAAATGTAAGCTCTTCTCTCACTCAACTGGAGGCACCATTTGGAGTATATAGCCATTCTTGTGTGTTCAAAACAACAAGACCCTTGAGAGCATCTTGTAAGACATTCTCAAGTGAGCAAGCTTCACGGCTGTTGATGCTTCTGAATGTCATTGCATTGGTAATAACTTTCTGAATGAAGCATGCATAGCATAACAGACTGGACTGTGTGCTACTAAGCAAATGCACAGCAGAGGGTCATGGCCTTTTGCAGCTGTGTTTAAGTACCCATCTTAGTGTTTTGACTGGAAGTACTGTTTAGACTTCAAGCTCATACTAACAGACAGTAGATTTACTTATTCTTGTTTTGCCCAAAAGAAGAAAAGCCTATTACTGAAGATGATAGCAAAGGAAGGAAGTACATAAACATATTTTCATGCGCAAATCAGATTTCAGAAAAGAGTAGGTGTGAATGTTGCATGTTGTGACACCAAAATGAGTAGGATTATAGCAGTCCGTCAAAAACTTTGTTTTAAAAGCAAAATCGTGCTTCCTTCTCATCCATCCATATATTTCCATTTAAGGATTTGGCAATGCTACAGTTTCTGTGTGTCAGAATTGTGCATTGTGTGTAAATCATTAAACTGCTGCTGAATTCTATGGAAACTCTGTATTTGTACAGCAGTGGATTATTTGTCAAACATGACTAACCCTCCAGGCTTTGTTGGCATCACTTTCTTTCCATGTAGTCTTGGGGATGAGTTTTAAGGGATTTGCTTGTCTACCACCCTCTTAGGCTATTTCTTCTAATTGGAGAAAAAATCTGCTGGAATTCAGGTCTCCAAGATACGTGCATCACTTTTTTGTGCCCAAGGAGGAAACATGGATCTGATGGGCTCAGCACATGTGTGATAACCATGATAAAAGAACATGGATGGAATCCAAGGTCCCAGTTCTCATATATTTTCATTCCTCTTCAAGTTTTAATTGGGAAATTTTGCCCATAGCAAAAATAGTGCAATTTTATGTATTCAAATACATATTTTGAAATTATCCATGCAGGTGTTATCTGCACAAGTACCACAAGTCTGCTGTAGGCAAAATGATGTTCCACTCTCCTCTATCTTACAGGGAACTAGTAGTACAGCTAGGCTCTTGCCTTTCTTTTATATGCTACAGATTTGTACATGTCATGTGCCTGTGGGATGCATTTCTAATGTATCTTTCTGCCATCACTTTTTTTCTGTCTTCGGATTTGTCTGCATTTTTAAAAAGATCCTTGAAGAATGACATACTAGAATGTAATTGTCTTGATGGTCAGAGTTTGGAGCCCAGAAGGAGCTGTATGATATATGATGTGAGTGAAGAAAATCAAATGAAGTAGATCAGTTTGAATCAATCAGGTCTAGTCAGGTTAAAGGCCATCAGGGCACAGTAAACCAGGATAAACCAGGGCAGGCAAACTCACTAATAGCTTAATCTTGTTGGATTCAGGCAAGCAATGGTCAGGACCATGGATAGTTCCCAATGTTTCTTAAGTAAAGCTGGAAAAATATTGGAGGTGTTGCTGTGTTGGGCATAAAATTAAAAAACAGCCACATCTCATATACATATTATCATGATACATTTAGTGAGAGAGCCACTGTGGTGTAGTGGTTTAAGCACTGGACTACCACTGTGGAGACCACAGTCTGATTCCCCATTCAGCCATCAAAACCCACTGTCTGATCTTGGCCACATCATATACTCTTGGCCACAGAAAACCCCATGATAGATTTGCCTTAGAGTTGCCATAAGCTGGAAATGACTTGAAGGCACACAACTACAACAAGAGCACCAGAAAAAACAACAGCAACAACCGTTAGTGGCCCAAGCCAAAGGCACAAAATATATAATGTTATCTTTTCAAATCTTCACAGGCTTTATCAAGCAGAGATGGTAAAATAGCATACAGAGGAAAATGCGACAATGTGATCACATTGCTGTGATATGTTTTAGGAAGTGTATCAGGATGAAAAGTGTCTACATTCCAAATATAGCTGCAACAGGAAGATACCAAATATAGCCACAACAGGCAAAATCGGCATTCGAGGAAGTAAATTTTATGTCATCATACTCTGGGAATGATTTTTCTCAGGATTAACCCCTCTAATGCCAAATAAAGGAACTTAATTCAGCTTCAGTAGATAGGCTTTCTCTGTTACAATGTCTAAACCTGTTTCTACACCTGAGACTATACAGACTTTCCAAAGAGGCTTGCTGACGATCACAGTGCCAGTGGCCTCATACTGGAGAATAGCAAGTACAGGTCAGGTGGGGGTGAAAATTTCAAATTTCAAAAGAAGAATCCAAATTTTATTGTCTCGTTTTTATTGCCTTTCTGCTCACATCCACAGGAGGACTTCATTTTTCATCTACCTCCACTTTGTAAAAAATCTCACAGTATAATGTAGACACCATGACTGCAACAGTGTCACATTTTCCTCTAGAATATTATTTTACCCTCTCTGCCTGATGAAGAAGTCAGTGAAATTTAAAAGCTAGTGTGATGTATTTTTCAACAAAACTTGGTGAAGAAATTACATCCCGATGATAGGAGGACCCTGTCCACAGACTGGGTCTGGGAAATGGGAAATGGAGTGACCTGTGATCTGTCTGAATCTGATTTTCTTTCTGGATAATGTTGGGGCTCTGGCAGTAATACCAGGGTAGGACTTTTATAATGGTAGAATTGTTTTATTTTTCCTGTTTGCTCAGGGATGTAGTACAGGCTTTTCCATCATTTGCCAGGCTCCACTCATGTCAGATTTTTGGCTCCAACATGGAAATTCTTAGGATACAACAAAGAGGGCAGGACCAACAGATATGGCCCTGTGCACCTCCCCTTGTGCGACTGCCAGTTTGTAAGGGAGTATGACTGAAGGGAACTTGTACAAGGTCTTCTCCATAACTACTTACCTATGTTTTGTTCCAGCCATCTCCTAGAGAAGACTGCTTATAGCCCTAGAGTCCTATGGACAACCGCTTAGGATAGAAGATACCTATTATCTCTAGATTAAGGATAGGTAGGAAGTATACAAGTAGAGTTCAGAAAGAGGAAAACTTCTTTTCTTTTGCATAGCCAAGATAAATCATGTTTCTAGGCTTTGCATACAAAACATGGTTTGTGCAAAAGACAGTATTATCATAATTTCTAAAATTCTCTGAGAAATCAGCTAGATAAAAACCTGACATTTTTTCTTCATTCTGTACTAATTTAAAGAAATTTGGCCTCATGAATTAAATACTGATGTAACTATTTTCTAGTATCTTTTTGTGCTGTTCAGGAGGCTGGCTATTGTAAAAGCTGTTCATATTAGTCCAGTAGTCCATAGTGCTTTGCTTTCTTTCTTTGTTTAGGGTTAAAGAATAATCCATTTATTAACATTATGATAGAATTTTGCTTTGTCTTTTCCTTTGCTCTTGTAGCCTGCCACCATTGTTTCCATGAAGGTTAATTTTGTACTGTGATTCCTTTAAAACAGTGAGCTCCATGGATAGAGGAAAATCATCCACTATAGCAGAAAACCATTTTCAGTTGTTTGTTAAAAAAAATATGTTTGGAGTTTGTTGAATGAGAGGATAGCGGAGCAGATTTGAGGAAGGGAGTTGTAGTACATAGGAAACAGGCAAAGGAGAGGATTAAATACCTCCTGCCTCCCATTATGAATATGAAAATCTGTTAGTCTTGGTTTCTTTGACTTTCTCTGAATCTCCTCTGGATTTTTTGCCTGTGGTTGTTCTATATCAGATTACAATACTTTGTGTTTTCTTCTCATATTAAAATTTAGAATTTTTTAAAAACATATTCTTAATCAGCATGTTTATTTCTACAACTTATCTAAATTGTTCAACCTTTCCCTCATTGATGTTTGTGCATATTTCTTTTCAATTATGCACATTTGAGCCACTCAGATTTTAAAATATGTGCATTGTACACACTTACTCCAGAGAAACACTCTGTAAACCTTACACATTTGGAAATACTCAGGGAGAGGTGAACATTTCCTCATGACAAGCATCAGGAGGTGCATACATGGTAATTTTTTCCAAAAGACTCCAGTGGAAATTCTTTACATTTCAACCCCCACCTCCATTTTTACTGCTGAAAACTGTTAGAGGCAAACAAAAAACAAAAAACAACCCTCACACAGAGACAGTTAATGAATTCAAAGTGCTAGTTATGACCTTTAAAGCCCTCAATGGCTCAGAAACAGACTGTCTAAAAGACCATATCTCCGTATAAGAGCTGACGTGAACTTTAAGATTTTTGAAGGCAAACTTTCTCTCAGTCCCATCACCACCAAGGCATGTTTGGTGAGGATATGAAGGAGAACCTTCTCAGAGACTGTTCCAAGGCTGTGGAACTCTCTTCCATGTCCATTCAGTTGGCTTCCCCCACTCTCTTCTTTCTGCCAGCAAGCAAAGGCTTTTTTATTTGGGTGCTTAAAGAATTTGGCAGAAAGGTGTTTTGAATGTGGTGTGCTGTGTTTTTAATTTTTTAAATTATGTTTTAATATGTTTTAAATGGTCTTAACTATGTGCTTTCTAGATAGAATTGCTTAATTGTTCATACAAGTAACTTTTGTAAAACCAAAATTTTAGCTGGACTTTGTTTTAAATTTTTATAAGTCACTTCGAGTTCCTTACTGGGAAAAAGACAGGTTACAAATTAATTTAATGAACCAGTCATATCTGAAAGGACACATAGACAATCCTAGGGGATGGTGTTTCTCACAAGTCACCTCTGGGAGATTTTAGAATAGTCTGCTGGTATTGCTTCTCCAGCATCAAAATTCTCAAAACTAAAGCTAAAAAGAAGGTGCTTCATTTGCTTGCCCAGATAGGCTGTGGATCTGCAGGAATCAAAGTCCCATTCCTGTTTGTTGTCATGTGCCTTCAAGTTGTCTCTGGTTTACAGTGACTCTAAGGCAAATGCATCACAGGATTTTGTTGGCAAAATTTATTCAGATAGGGTTTGCTATTGCCTTTCTCTGATGCTGAAAGCACATGACTTGCCCAAAGTCACCCAGTGAATTTCCATGGCTTTGATGAGTTTCCATCGAAACACTACTCTGCGCCCAACACAAAGAACTACTCTGGCCCTGGAATCATTTGGGGAAGCAAAAATGTAAAGGAAAGAAAAGTGTGGGAAACTAACCTATTAAAAGAGAAAGAGATCACACACATCCCAACACATACACCACCCACCCTGCCAGTGAAAATACAAGCCAAGAGGGAACTGGAAATGATGGTTGCTTTACTGTATCTTGGCTCTTCCTTCTTCTTTCCCCATGAGATGACTCCAGCTGCCTGTCATCTGTGACTCCAAACTAATAATGTTGGAGTTTTAGTGCTGTTTATTTTTTAACAGTGTTGATTTCAAAGCATACATTAAAAACATGTTTCTGACTCTTGAGCTTTTGAAATTGAGCAGACTGGAATTCTGAATAAATGCATGAGAGTATCTTCAATGCTTAGGCAAGTTAAATAGCAACCTTGAAACTGAGGGCTCTAGAGTAATCCCAGAGAAGTCTGTAGGGCTAGCACAGAAGTGATTGGCAGTTTAACCGTTAGCAGACTCCCAGTACAACAGCAATGGGGTAAAATGGATGAAACATGAATTCTTGAGAACTGATGTTGATAACAAAGTCTATCAGGATGCATATCTTTTAATTAGCAGTTAGACACCCTGTCTTTGGGAATCTTCAGTATTTGCTTGAATAACATCATATTTGTTTAAATCATTTCATAGAATCATTGAATCATATGGTTGGAAGAGACTACAAGGACCATCAAGTCCCACGCCCTGCCATGTGGAAATACACAATCAAAGCAGTCCCAACAGATGGCCATCCAGCCTCTGTTTAAAAACCTCCTAAGAAGGAGACTCCAGCACACTCTGAGGCAGCATATATTCCACTGTGGAACTGCCCTTACCATCAGGAAGTTCTTTATAATGTTTAGATTGAATCTCTTTTCCTGAAGTGTGAAGCCATTGCTCTGTGCCCTAGAGCAGGGCACAGAGGCTTGCTCCACCCTCGATGTGACATCCTTTCCAATATTGAAACATGGCTATCACGTTGCCTCTTAACCTTCTTTTCTCCAGGCTAAACACACCCAGCTCCACCACACTCTGAGGCAGCATATTCCACTGTCAAACTTCTCTTACTGTCAGAGAAATATTTAAACATGGCTATCATGTCACATTTTAACCTTGTCTTCTTCAGGCTTAACATACCCCCTCCTTAAACCACTCTTCATAGGAATTGTTTATTAAAAGGATGGGGCTTCCATTAAAAAGATGAAAAGTGGGCAATGAAAGCTAGAAAATCTTTAACATCACAAAGATTTGAGGTTATTCTCAACCAAGTGATACCTTGTTATAGTTCTAGTCAAGATTGAGGCCAAGATCCTGCATCATCAAATGTAATTATGATGGTGGGGTTCCACCTGATGACAACACACCCCAAACTTCAGCTTTTCAGTGTCTCACCAAATGGTTTCTGAAGCAATGTAGATCAAGGCCTAGGAAATGATGCCTGCAGTGTTCTTCTGATTGGGGTGGTGCATTGGGAACAAGCAGCTAGAGAGACCACTTGGAATCCTGAGGCAACTATTTGTCTCAATGTACCCCATGAGCAAGAGAGGCTGCAGATATCATTTTCTAAAACCCTAACTTGCAGCACCTAGGAACCCTTTGTCTGAGTAGTTACCAGGCTAAAAAGATGGGCTTGGAGGTATGTTCAGTCCAACTGTAAATATGAATTCCCATAGCTGCAAGATCATAAGTCCAGCTTACAGTCTGCTATCTACTGAACAGGATGTCAGCCTGAATTTCCAACTAGGACTGATTTTTTTAAAGTCTAATTGACTAGATCACAGAATAAAATGTCTTAATAATCTTTGCTATTACTCAAGAAAAACAATCTACTTTTCAAAATGTCTATGCTTCAGTTGCCACAGACAATTCATACTGGTATCTAGTATCTTCGCTTCCTCATGGTAAAGAATACCAACTAGAAGGTTGCTATGGTATTTTGAAGGAAAATGATGATGCTGAAAGCTGTTGAGAGTCCTGAAACAATCAACAAGGTTGCTACTATTTCTCAAGTGTCTTACCAAGTTGGATACTAAGAGCCCTAAATTCTGGAGGGCTTCTAACTCTATTCAGGCATTGTAAGATTATATTCATGGAGGGGCCACAGGCCATGAGCAATGAACCTGGTATTTCAACACCTTGACTTATTGCATTGAGCAAGAAAGTCTGAAGTAGAGTTGTAAGGGTGTTCAGCTGTGAACCTCTGAGCACTGAAACCATTTCTGGCTGAATGAGCTTACACTCCCCAGCCCCAAAACTTCCTGCTCAATACAAGAAGGTCAGGGATATGGCTGATGGGAGGACTCTATCAGATTCTCCCTGATACAGTTTCTGAACAGCTGAACAAGATTTCTGTGTTTGTTCTAATGTCTAAAATACTTAGACTGAAATCCTATACACATTAAATCTGAGAGAAAGTCCCACTGAACCCTATCAGGCTTACTTCTGAGTAAATATGTATAAATTGCACTGTTAAAGTTTGGATAGCCTCTTAATCTCTTTAGTGGCTTTTGTCTTTGCTCACATAGTTTGAGATTATACACCTCCAATCCGCATTATTATTTTTTTCTTAAAAAGGCATTGGGAAGGTAATACCGAGCTTAGAGTTTAATAAATACAAGTTCTGGAAATCAATTGAAGAAATCAAAATATTTTTAAAAATTGCATATTAGCTATTAGTAGGAACTTAGAAAGCTATTTTGAAAAGAAAAAAAGCATCCAAGAGAGGAGCAAGAGATTAAAAAACAGATTCCAAAAGTTATGGTAAACATTTGCATTATTATTTTGGGGGAACAAAAACACAACACAAAGTGGCTTTTCTTTTCAAGGCACGTCTAGTAAAGGTGTGCTTCTCAATGGCAGCCCTGGTGGCGCAGTGGTTAATTGCTGGTACTGTAGCCACATGGTTGTGAGTTCGATCCTGCTGAGCTCCAGGTTGACTCAGCCTTCCATCCTTCTGCAGGTTGGTAAAATGAGTACCCAGCTTGTTGGGGGCAATTAGCTAACACATTGTAAACCACTTAGAGAGCACTTAGCTGATAAGCAGTATAAAAAAACATATGCTATTGCTATTGCTATGTTAAAACAGTTGGCTGTTTCTCAATATGCCACTAGTGATTGAGAAGAGCACTCAGAAGGGAGTAAGACATCATCCCAACTTCTTTTCTGGGTGGACATAATTGAATCTGGCCTAATTTGAAAAGAATCCATTCCACTTCCCTTTCCCTCCTCCCCTCTGGAACACAGCTTTAGGGACAGCTTTCACTGACCTGTTTTACCATCCCCCACAAGCATCAACAGGATGGCAGAAGGGAATAGGAATCCATACTGGTTGAGGACATGAGAGCAATGAAGAGCTTTTAGGAGCAACTGAACAGTGGACTTTAAGTGGTTTTTGGTAGGTGCCTTAAGTGGTGTTGTATTGCAAGGAAGGCATAGGTAACACTCCCAGGACTGGGAGATGATAGTGATAAATTAAAGTGACATTTCTGCTCCTTCTGAGAGAATCTCCATTATTTTCCTATGTTCCTTTCCCCTTTTTACCCTTCTCACTCCTTTTTATCTGTCAGACTTTCTCATATAATGTGCTTCCCAGTTTTCTGCATTGCTGGCTTGTGCATCCCCTAGGCAAAAGCAGAGGAAAGTGGGATTAGAGGAAACTGTCTTAGAGCACCAACAGCTAAATCTATTAAACTCCCTTAAAAGTGTGACAAATTTGGTTTATTGCCTTGAATTCCATGCCACACTCCTTTTTCTTTCTTTTGTTGTTTGCAGATGGTTCTCTGAAGCCCTGTTATTTGTATCCTTCATGCATGTCTTAATTATCTTTGGGATGGGACAGCAATTCAGTGTTATAGTAAATACTTTCCATGCAAAAAGTCCCAATTGAAGTCCTGGTACCTTTGGGTTTGTTGTTATGTGCCTTCAAGTCAGTTCCAGCTCATGGCAACCCGATTGTAGGTTTTACTTGGCAAGATTTATTCAAAGGAGCCTTGGGGCTACCTTCTTTTAGACTGAGAAAGTGTGACATTCCCAAGGTGGCTTTCCATGGCTGAATGGGTATTGAAAGTCTGTCTCCTGGAGTCTTAATCTAGTATTCAAACCACAGTACCACAGTGGCTCTTTACTTGGGTTTGTCTTCAGGTAGAACTTGACTAAAACCCTGTATGATCATTTCCAGTCAGCATAGGAAATGCTGAACTAGGTGGGCCAATGGCCTGTTAGGTACAAGGCAGATTCCTGTGTTCCTTTTCCTCTGTTTAAGGAGCCTATTACTGGGACCTTTGCTTGTTTCATGCTCTGCTTCCAGGACATGGATTCTGACTCAGTCTGAAACAGAGGACATAACAGGACCTGTTGTACAGGAGGAGGTTACAGCGCCACAAATAGAATAGGGTGCAGTGCCAGCTCCAGCAGACAGTCCTATCTCTTCAGAAATAGATGATAACTTACCTGTACCCACCTTTGCCAAGCACAAACAGCAAAGAGAGAACCTGTGCCAATCTCAAAGGATTTACAGCTAACAGCAATTACTCAGGTAGCAGCTAGGTTTGGCTGCTGGCCTATATAGCTGCTGACCTTCCCCTCCAGGAGTTGTCAGAGCTTATCTGACCTTCCTGACTGTTGGATATATTGCTGAACTCCGTGCCTGACTTTGGATTATCATGACTGACTTTGGACTCACTTGCCTGGAATTCTGTTGGACTCTACTTATGACCTTGTGCTTACTGAATAAAAATAACCAACAAGCTGTGAGCTATTCAGTTTGTTTGTTTGTTTGAATTATCAGCTGTGCCACCCAGACTGAGATAGGACAGCTTGGAGGAAGACATGACAATCTCAGATGCAGGACTGTTGCAAATAGTTGGGATATTGAAAGGTGTCAAAATTTCTGGTTGTGGATAGCTTGCTCTGCTTGTGGACACCTCTGGAATGTTTCTGTAGCCCTTGCTGGAAATAGAGGCAGTCTAAGTAAACCAGTATGGTTGATGACATAGTAAAGCAGGAATGGGGTGGAGAGAGCACAGCCCCAGTACATTCTTCATAGCAGCAGCCATGACAATATATGTTATGTTATTAATACAGATGATGGTGGTGGTGGTGGTTAAAGAACAGTTTGGTGGCTTCCATATCAGTGGGACAGTGAATCCACTCCAGATTATAATCCATACTTTAAAGGAACTATCCCTGTCAGGAAAATGTGTTCAGCGCCTTTAAAATCCTGTCTAAAATTCAGAATGTGTTCATCATCCCAATGACATGGAAGCCATTGGCCACTACTGGATTTTGCCATGGATGTCATAGAGAGGTTGGAATCAAATCCAAGGCCACCCACACTCATACACAGCTTACAGCACATATACGTATCCCTATATGAACCAAATGGCCATGTAAACCTAAATGCCTGCAATTTTAGACTGTTGTGGGAATCTTCTTGTGATTTGAAAACTGGTCTGACAAACTCCTGCACTTCACAGTGTACCCCTTACATCAGGACATATCTGGAGTGATAACTTTTTCAGTCAAAACCCCAGAGGGAGCATACTCTGCAGTGGACTTCTAATGATAAAGCATATATATGGGGATCATATATTTATAAAGAAGTTTAAAGATTTTAATGCTCAGCAATAGATTTCTCAGGATAAAAGCATATAGTTGGATATCGTATATTTATAAAGAATTTAAAAGATTTTAGTGTAATGGTTGTTGTCATTGTTAATAGCCATCAAGTTAACTTTGACCTGTGAGATGGCCACCTCTGTTCCTCTTCCATGTTAGTCTTCCTTAGCTGCTTAGCTGTGTCATGGCCATATTGCTGTGTTCACTTTGATGTCTAGATAATGGGAGCAGGAGCCTGGCTGGAACACAGAAACCAAGGTCATTCCAACAGAGTGATACAGTTTCATGTTGTGTGGGAATGGAATGTGAACAGAAGAGTGTTGACAGGGGCATCAAAACTTGTATTGCATCTTCAGTTCTGGCAAGAGGGTTGCCTGTTTTCTGAACCTAATCACTAATAAAACTTTCCTGGATATATCCATGAAGCCTGGTCACTGAATTAGAGCAAGGCAGGACATTACATGACTCATGGGGAGCCTATAAATGACAGATTTCCAAATCACTGTGTTATCAGCTGCCCTGCTCAGGTCTTGCAAACTCAGAGCCATAGCTTCCTTTATTGAGTCTAATCCACCTGTAATGCAGTCTTCCTCTTTTCCTATTTTTAATGTAATAGCTACCTTAAAATAAATGCCGCATACCATAAAGGTAGATAGCGACAAAACAGAGTAAGTACAATATGTACATGGAATTAATAGGAAAGAAAATAAGCAGCACAGAGAATAAAATCAGTGTCACACATTTTCATGAAGGCAGCAAGCCTGTTTCCACTAGAAGCCTGGCTGAGTGACCACAGAAATTTTCATAAACATTGCTCCACCAGTTCAAAGAGTAGACTGTCAATGGGACAATATGCCACTGTTACCCTAAAAGGTGGGGAACTTTGAGGTCCACCCACAATGCCAGCCTCTCCTTAGAATCTGGGGAACTGTAACTCAAAGGAGGCCTGTGAGAGGAGGGTAGTGGCAGGATCTTTTCATCTGTGTATACCAGTACTAACTGTAGAGAGGACTCCAGTTAAAAGTTAAACAGAGTATTGTATTTGGAATTAGCAAACACACAAGAAATCAGACACTCTTAAGAACCATAACAAGGCTACTGGAAAGTGAAAATAAAGGTGGGATAGAGAGAGATTGGGTGGAAAAGGTGATAGTTATCAGTCCTGAAGCAGAAGAACAAAAATAAGTGGCTCAGAACACATCTGAGGGTAGCATGGAGGAACAGGAGTCTGGCATACCACATGCAGCATAATATGCCCAATATACTACATTTTGCTGGGGACAAAGCTGGTGGTTTTATACTCTGTTTTCTACCCTGAAAGAGGATGCATGGACAAAGTGATAATTTCTTTCTCACAGGGCTGACAAAAGAATCCAGACAGTTGCATAGGAACAAGGGGGGAATGGGGGCAGTTTGCTCCGGGCAGCAATGTTTGGGGGGCATCCCGGCTTGTAGCCACATCCCTGCATGCCCTGGTCACACCCCCATGCACCGCAGCCATGCCCCCACATGCTATGGCCATGCCCTGATGCACTGCAGCCCCACCCCTACACATTGTAGCCCCACCCCCTCCCGCTCCCCTTCCACACACTCCAGGCTCCACCACTGAATCCACTATGGGCTGATTGTCAACTCTAGGTAACAAAACACTGATGGGAGTCATGACAATCTCTTAATGTCTGATTAAGCAGCAGGTCTTGGAAAGATTTCCTTAGGATAAGATCACAGTGGGGTCCCTGATTGCTTCACCTGGGCAGTTTCACCTTCCATTTTTCTCAGGAGTACTTGTAGCCTACAATCTTGAAAGGATTATCAGAAGTCCATTAGCATCAGGCTTTCCCGCCTAATCCTCTCTGAACTTATGACCTGACCATGTCTGAGTGCACTTTCAAGCATGCTTTTCAGCCATAAATATGTCCAATTATAAAAATAGCACATTCCACAGAGTGGAGGTATATGATGTAGTAACACCACTAGAAGATTTCAGCTCCACCCTGTTATGGAAACGGATGTAGATATATGCTGGCAGTGCTCTTCCAGTTTTCAGAGGAGTCACAATGAAGTGTTTCCACGACATGTGAAGGACATTCATGAACCCAAAGCCTTCTCATTCCCCTGGCATCTTCATAAAATTAGTCTTAAGTCAGGTCCCACAGTTATTTCCTTCCCACTGGAATCCTGTTTTTCCACTCCTCCATCCCTGACTTTAATCTGCTAGATGGCAGGGCTATGGCTGTAGTAGCATCCTTCACCAGCACAGGATGCTTCTTTTTCCTCTCCTTGTACAAGGATGTTTCCTCCCTTCCTCCTACTATCAGGAACGAAACTCCACCCAGGGAGTATACCTACTGGTGGGAGAAAAGATTGGAACCACCTCATGGTATTGTAGCTTTTCCATGCCAAATTATAGATTCTAACAAGAGTAATTGTTAATTGTCAGCTTCATTTAGGATTGTTAAGAAAAGAACCTTGATTTGCGGTTTACCGTTTGTAGGTGTATTTAAATTAACTTAATCAGCTAATTCACGCAAAACATCTTCTTAAAGGTAGTTATCTGAAAGCTTTAATAAGCTGACAGTTCTATTTTTGGTTAACCTTAATCTATTTCAATTCAACATTTAAGAGCTATTTCCCGTCCTGCAAACATATACATGTCTAAAATATAAAAATTTCAACATATGTGCACACAAACAAATGCCAGACAAACTAAAGGAGCCCCATCAAGTATCTGAATAATGTCCAGACATAGTATCTTGTTAACTTCCAGAGGAAGTTGTATGAATGTTGGTCAGTTATGGAGAATTCCTCAATGTACCTTGAAGCCAAAATGACTGAAAAGAAACTGTCATACTTGAAAATACCGTGACACAATGTGACTCATTGGAAAAGAAGGAGACAGAATAGCAAGTAGATTGACTCAAAGAAGCCATTACCCTAAGTCTGCAAGACCTTGGCAGGGCAGTTGCTGAATGGGGATCTTGGAGATTTCTCATTCATAGGACCACTTTAACTCAAGTCAAAACTGACTTGATGGCAAATAGTACCACCAAACTCTGATTCAGTATTTTTGTGACTGAATCCAATTGGCTCAGGTAGAGTAAAGGATCATTCAGACCTTCAGATACTGTTCGAATGAAACTCCCAGTATTCTTTATCGTCAGCTATCCTGTCTAGGACTGTTGGGACATGCAGTCCACCAACATCTGGAGAGCCAGGAGAGCTAAACTAAAGGGTTCTTTGGGATACCTTGAAGGGTTTCAGTATGATATTGGAAAAGATGCAGTCTTTTTGTTCTTGTTTTTGTTCTTGTGCCTTCAAGTCATTTCCAGCTTATGGCAACCCAAAGATGATGCTATCATGAGGTTTTTTTTGGCAAGATTTGTTCAAGAAGGGGATGTTGTTGCCTTCCTCTGAGGCTGAGAGTGTGTGACTTACCCAAGGACACCCAGTGGGTTCCCGTGTTTGAGCAAGGATTTGAACCCTGGTCATTCAAAATCCTAGCCCAATGTTCAAGCTACAAACAGTGCCTAAAATGTGGTAATATCAAGCCCCATAGTTGTCTTTGTGGGCAAAATGTCTGTGGGAAAGACTATAATATTCCATCCATCTGAAAGCAAGTAGTTCAGAGTTTGGAGAGTTACTTCATAATTAGTCTTAACTGTATTCAGATGGGGTTTTTAATGCACACTCTCCTTATGTCTACTTTGTTATTGCCTGAGCAACAGCAGAAGTCAATATTTGAATCCCATGATATTCCTTCTTCACTATTTAGTAAAGCCACAAACTCATAGCTAGAAAAGTAATTTTAAAAATCAGTTACATAATGAAAGTTGTCCCTCATCCATCTACAGTTGTAATGCAAGTTGTTTATACCTTAGTTGTTGACAAAGGATTTAATTACAAGTAACTAATTATTTATAGCTACTTACTTTCAAGCTAGCCTGGAGAGGCAGCCTACGTATCTAGAGAGCAAACCTCAAAGAGTAAAATAACCTTTGCAAGATTACATGAAAAGTCAGCATTACATATTCAGCCGTTTCATCTGGGAAAGTTAAAAAAAAAACCACTCCTAATAAGTGAAAATATAGGCTAGAGAGTGCAGTCTACTTACTACATAACAAAGATCTCAGCATTTCAATGCATTTTGAAACCTGTTTCCTAGTAGATCCTGGTGTATTTGTGATGATTTGCAAGTAACCTGACAGTGCATGAAATAATTGTGTTTGTAGATATGAAACAACATTGACATCCACTTTGAAATTTAAATGAAAGAAACACAGCAGAGTTCTTTTAAATGCATAATCTTCATGTGTGGTTTCTTTCTTTTTTTCTTTCTAATATATTAATTATACCAACAGGTCTTAGTTTAAGAGTGCTGAGTCATAGGGAATACTCAAAGCTGGGATATGGCTGGGCAATTATATGCTACCCCAGTTAGTATAATAATATAACCCATGATCACAAAGTATTTTTCATCTCCTTGGCTCAGTGCTCATAATTCCAGTTGCTAGGAATCATTTTGGTTAGAACCTGCAAAGTGGATGTTGCAGAGCCATAGTGCTAAGGCCACTGGGGGAGTTGTGTGTAGCATTATTAACAAAGCCGCTCAGGTATATCACCTGCCAGGAAGCTTTGTGTGGCCCCATGCATCAGGCTGCCATTTCTAGCAGTCCATTTTTAAAAATCTGAAAGACTAGAGCTTGGGAAATTATTTTTAAAAGTAATTCATTGGCATTACTAGTTACAATGTTTGGAAATTAATTCATTGCCATTACTCAGTAACATCAGAAAGTCAACATGGTGTAGTGGTTTGAGCACTGGACTGCAACCCTGGGGACCAGGATTTGATTGCTGCTTAGCCACGGAAACTCACTCTCAGCCCCAGAAAATTGTTACCGTAGTTTCTAGCCCAGACTTGTGGGATATCAGATATCATTTGATATCAAGAATTTGACCTTCTTTACCCATTCCTCTCCACATGCTTGCAAGGCCCCTGGACAAGCACGCACAGAAACGTGGCCGAAAATAGCTGAACTATTCAAAACTGATCCAGGCAGGCCAGTAATAGCCAGGATACCGCTTTAGGAGACCTCAAGGCAAGTACCCTTTTAGATCACATTATGTATGCATACTGTTTACAAAAGACTCCCTGCCCCGAGCAGGCAGCTTGACGAGCTGAATACTCAACTGTCAAGCACTCTGCATTTGCATACTGTCTACTCTATTGACAACTCTGTCATAATTCAATCATGTAAAACACTGACCTTTTGGAGGCTTTGTCTCCAGCCTAAAACCCATTGTTATCTCCGGGAACAGACTAGCCTATGGGCACATTTTCCCCTATAAGACCCCCTGATTTTGAGCGCTTCTTCGGATCGCTCCTAGCTTCCATCCCACCTTGCTGTCATTTCATTCAGCGAGCCTTCCCCTCAGCTCCTCATGCTGAGAGTCTTCACTCCTACGGACTTTTCTTCAGACTACCTAGGCTTCAGGACAGGTGTAGTATTTCCCATACAAAACCTCCTCTTAAAACCCTCTATCCAACTCCTATCTTTCTTTCAATAGGTCTGTGTGAGTGTGTTTGCATACACGTTTTTGACTGTGTTGTACATCAATAAAGAAAACAATTATTATTTACTTCTGTTTGCCCATTGACTTGGCCTGACCCCATAGACATTGGGTTCAAGAACTCGCTAGGTTGCCCTGCCTCTTGTATTGCTAGCGGTGCTCTTGCTAATTCCCATTCCTCATTGTGAGCACATAGAGATGTCCCTCCCGGGACCCCAGAAATCAGGGTAACAAAACCCCATGATAGTTCGCTTAGGGTTGCCTAAGCTCAAAATGATTTGAAAGAACACAACAACATTAACATGTCTTAAAGTGGCTTGCTGCATTACTGGATTTTTTTTCATGATTTATTTTTAAATTTGTGGTGGACTGAAGCTTTTGATAAGACAATAAAAGTTCCTATCAAAACACCTTTAAAATTACCTGAAAATATCACTAAAAATAACTTGCAAAATAAGCTAACCAACTGACTGGAAGAGATTACATGACACATCATAACGAAACATCACTCCTACTTTTTAATGTTACTTTCAATATAACTTCCTTAGACCCAATTTAACTCAAAGGTTGGAGTAACTCGTTACAGGAACTACATTGCTTGTAAGTCATTACTTCCAAACAGTGGTTAAGAGAGACTAATAGATTGTTTGAACTGTAGTCCTTTTTTCCCCAAAAAAACCCTCAAATTGTCCTGTAGTTGGGCAGTTATGGGTAAGTGGGGAATTATCTCATGTTAATAAGGCTCATTCCTTTACCAGATCATGTTTTTGTTAAATAAATGCTCCCTGTTATAAGATAAAATGTTTTTCCTCCCTATGCCCTGAAATATTGATCACATTGGATGATCTTTTAACTGTCTTTAGTGGGAGTCTACTTTAAATTTGTCATAAAGCACCTTGCAGCCCTAATTATGAACTGTTTCATTCTAAACAGCAGAATTTAATCTTGTCAAGCCTCGGTATCAATACTTGCATTATCAGACCTGTCAGGTTGCACTCATTTTGTGGGGGCTTCAATTTCATGCCGTTTTAAGCAATTTCACTGGTGAAGCAGAGGGAGTCACAATATCTTTAATGGGAAATGGAAATGCACAGCAAAAACTTATTCAAATCTCATTTGAGCTCACCACGCGAAAAGGCCATCGTGAAGTTGTGCAAAAAAAAAAAGAGAGAGAAAGCATGCCTGTGTGTAATTATAACCTTCTCCTGTAGCATCTTTTCACCCTTCTTGCGTGAATCACTTTTAAATGGAGAGTTGTTTCAATTGATGCACAACAGCTTGGGCTTCTGGGTTAAGGAATCAACAGCAAAGGAAAATTGCAGTGGAAATATGCATAGCAACGCTCAGCATCAGCACAAACCTGATGGGCAGTTGAGCTGCCACGATATCGTCAAAACTAATGAAGACTGACCTATTTGTTATGTACATTTCAAAAGCGTGATTTCACCCACCCTCTGCCCCAGATATTCTGAATTATTGTTTAGAGCTATCTGCAATCTCTCATGTAGACAGAATCTTTGTTAGATTGTCATGTGCCGCTCCTCTGTATACAAATATGGCCAGATCTGGAAAATATTTTTTTCAATTCCCTTAAGCATTTGTTTTGTGTCTGCAGCAAAATGAGTTTTTGGCTTCCTAATACAGAATAGAGAGACTCTGTATGAGGATTTGTTGGAAGATCTAGCAATATATGGCAAAAACATGTTCCCTCCTCTCAGCTGTTTAAAAAAAAATGTGAGTCAAATCTGACGAAGACATGATCAGCTTAATCCTGTGGGAGTTTTTTTGTTTTGTTTTTAATATAAAATATTGAATTCTTTTTACTTGTAGTTGAGTGTCTGAGCTTTGAGGGGTCTAGCTGTGGCACCTAGGGCATTTTCTTGTAATTAGGAAGGCTAGAAGCTGATTTTTTTAAAATGAATTCAGGAACTTTAGAACAGAACAAGATGCCCCTTTTTAAGGCTCTCTTTGTTTTTTTGTTGTTGTTTTGTGTGTGTGTGTGTGTGTGTGTGTTCATTTCCCCTGTTGATTTATGGTGGCCCCATAATTTCATAGGGTTTTCTTAGACAAGATATACTCAGATATGGTTTTGCTAGTTCCTTCCTCTGAAATATAGTCTCCCAGACACATACTAACCAGGGCGGGCCCTGCTTAGCTTCCAAGATCAGAAAGGAATTGGTGCCTTTAGGAAATTCTGGCCCTTGCCAAAATGCAACAAGCTCAGAATCTGTTATCAGACTGAAGAAACATGGACCCACTAAGGAACAGCAGGAGGCACCCAACACACACCCCAAGACCAGAGAAGGTAGGAGGAGACTAAGCCTTTCTGAAATAAGCAGGCAAAGTGGACCACCAAGACTCATATGCAGTTCAGCTCCCCCAGGAATTATCAGTCAGAAGTGTATTAAATGATTGATTATGCACATGAGTGCACACGGACATACACAAAAAATATCAAGACAACTGTTGGTTGAGCCGTCTGTGAAATAATAAAAGCTACATGCTATCTATCACATGCATGGCTTACTTGGGACTAAGCTTCACTGTACACATGATGGGGGCTACGAAGTACACATTGTATTTGTACAAATCTTCATATATAAAGATGAGTGAATGATATTGGATGGGAAATGCAATTTGCCCTCCCACTGACTGCACCCTACACTTAATTCTCTACATGCGAAGCTTGGAAGATATGCATGCTTTTGTATTTTCTTTTGAGAGTATTAGGTGTGCCATCTTGTTTTTCTAACATGTCTCCACAGCTGCTTTTTTTTATTTAAAGTAGCAATCTGGACAGATGCAATAGGAGACCTTATAGGCACCTTTGCATTCAATTAACACAGACTTGTATTTTTTTCTTTACTTGACTTATCAATGGGGGGGGGTTAGTTACTCACTTTAGTAACATTGATTTATTGTTTTGTCTTTATTTTCATGGTAGCCGGATTGCTTCTTGCTTCACCTGATTGCTGTCATTCTAATGCAATATCTTCTGTGTTTTCATTGTTTTATAGAAAATGTACCTGCTAGTAGGCAAAATTAATAATAGCCTTCCAGCCAAAGTTGAGCCACCCCCACCTTAAAAAGAGTTGCAGGAAAGAGTTGCTCTGTGTAGAAAGGTCTGTTCTTCTCAACACAACTGAAACACAAATTAATCAACTCTAAATCCACTCCCTAATCACTCAGAAAAAGCAAAAACAGTAAAATTGTGTTGCTGGTCTTCCAAATTTCTAGAGACCCACTGGCATTATTTTTTTAATTCAAGATTTTTGAGTCTGTTCTTCTCACAGCTAAACTACTTGCTTTGTTGAATATGTAGCATCAAACCAAATTAATTAATTCACAGTTACTGTCTGAAGGGTGGAAGTTATCTGGACTGAAACTACTATATTTGTGCAGAAATGTGAAACAAAGGCAAGCCAGATCTAAGGAACTGGGGGCAAATTTCCCCTTTACCTGGTATGCACCACAGGCTACATATCTTTCCAAAATGTGATTATTTCACTCTTAAAAAAGAAAAAAAACAACCTAGAATTATTTTTTAAAAAAAAAGCTCTGGAATGTTCCTTGCAGCAAGGGCTGCAAAAAAGGAATACGGTACCTATTCCTGGAAACTTCCAGGCATGGATATTACTCTTTTTAAGTCAAAAAAGTAGCAGGAGAAGTGATCTTTAACTTGATCTTGGGGCCACATGTCACCTATAGGTTACATCATTCCTGCATCTGCCTTAAACTTTCCTCCTCAATCAGTTTTCCCCCATAAATCCACCCCCATCCCCAATGTGACGTCAAAAAAAAAAAAGAAAAGAAAAGAAAGAAACCAACTGATACTGCCCATTCCGGGTTTCTGTTTTCACCACAGCCAGACAGATGCCTAGGCAGCCCCCCAAGAAGAATGTGAGTGGAAGAGCACTTTCCCACTTTTATTCTCAACAACCGTTACATAGAAGTGTACTGATTTTGATGCTGGCTGGCATCCTGTTAGTGACATGCATAAGTGTTGAGTCCTTTTTCTGCCTGAATTTCTCTCTCTCCCTTTTGATCAAGGAGGAACAACCAAAGAAGTCCCCCAGGCAGGACTCATGGTTTTGTAATTGCCCCCCTGAACAGCCATTCTGATGGAGATTGTGGTTAATCAGAGAAATGTCTGGATCTTTCCTTTAGCTAGGTGTAGAATCATTACTCCACCTGCTGAGACCTCCAGGGTTGCCCAGCAGATCTCAGGGAAGAAATTGTTTGTCTATGAGACATAGACACTTCCCACCCACTCATCCTTCCACACACTGTTCACCAGTTATGGAATGGGCATTTGGTGGGAGGCTATTAAAGCAAACTCTGAGTCCCTCAGTGTGGTGAGTGGTAAGCCACAGTGAAGCTCTGCCTGTGGAACGTTTGTGCCAGACAATGCAGGATTGCAGCTACAGTAGGTAACATATAGCCATCATGACTAGTCACAGCTAATGGCATTATTGTCTATTTCAATAACATGCAAACAAACAGAACCTAAGGCAGGGTTGAAGAGATGAAAGGGTACAGGGCTGGCTCTGTAGGTAAGGAGGCTGGGAGCAGTTGGCTTTGTCTTCAGCAACTCTCATTGAATTCTATAAGTCAAAGTAAATAGGGCATAGTTAAGAAGGGACAAAACCTGTGCTTTCTGGATCCTTTCCCTTTTCCACTTACTCCTGTGGAAAAGAAAAAAAAATCTCTGATGGCAAAAACCATCCACCCATCCCTTTTAACAGCTTCCATTAGCAGCATCCATAAACATTAATGTGTTTTAATGATCTATCTCCCCCTCTGCTTTCCTTCCATTGGCAAGCAAACACAGACTTTTTGGGCATTAGTTTAGGGAGGCTCTGGGCCATTAACTGGTTGATGTGGTGGGAACCAGCATGGTGTAGCTGAGCGTTGGACTGTGACTCTGAAGGCCAGAGTTTGAATCCCTGCTCTGCCATGGAAACCCCCTGGATGACCTTGGGCAAGTCATGCCTCTCATTCTCAGAAGAAGAAAAAGCAAACCTCCTGCCAAGAAAAACCCCATGACAGGTTCACCTTGGGGTTACAATAAGTCAACAACAGCTTGAAGGCACACAACAAGAACAACAGTCCTTTAATGAGAGGTGCTGTACTTTTTACATACTTTTTATGTTTATTCATTGCTGTTTTTAGTATGGGGAGCATAATTCTATACAGCAGTCTACCTTGTGTAAATTTACACATACTTAGCTGCATAGCAGAGATGCAATGGAACCCTGCTAGAGAATTGCAAAGATGTGTATCAGGGTACTGACAACAGTGTCCCAGTGCACACTGGGCTCTACCAATCTGTATCAACCCCATTCAACCACTGTCTGGATGGGCATCAGCCTCAATGTACATCGACACTCACTGCACATCAACACATGTTATGCCTCATTCCCAATCCACAATAGTCCCAATGCTCATCAGCTTCAATGTGCAATGGTCACTTTCCTGGCTCCTCTACATAGCAATGTCACAGCAGCACCCTGAGAAATACGGACATTTGAAAAACTGCTCAATTCTATTTCCTGCAGACATAAGCACACTTAGATAGATGTAAGCCCTATGCTGAAGTTCAGCCAATTTCTTTCTTTCTTTCTTTCTTTCTTTCTTTCTTTCTTTCTTTCTTTCTTTCTTTCTTTCTTTCTTTCTGAATAATATGTATATTTTTTAGCTGTATTCTGTTTGGCTATAATCAACATTGTAAGCTACCTTGTGTAACAGGTGTGGTTCCCGCATTCCTGTCACTTAGTTGAGGGCCTGAAAATTCTTTGCTTTATGTTTATCAATCTGTATCTAGCTAGAGTTTGCCATTTTGGTCACCTGGTCTCTCAAGACTGAAAACAATAATATTGTCTGGGAGGTACACTGACATCAACATTCCCATGAAGAATATCTTAGGTTTTGACCTTTCAAGAAACGTATATTATAGGAGAATAAACATGCAGCTTTATAATCATTTATATGTTTATTATTTAAAGCAATTTGCTCAATGGTGGAGCTTGGAGTGTGGGGGGGTGGCGGGGAGGCTACAGCACGAAGGGCATGGCCACTGTGCATGGGGGCGTAGCAAGGGCATGTGGGGGTGTGGCTACAGGCTGGGACACCCTAAAAACATTGCCACCAGGGCAAATCACCTCTCCTGCTCTCATGTCCCTACATGACTGAATTTGCTTATGCAATTACACCATCTTTGTAGAGCTTCATCACATGACAAAGACATTTCCAGTCTAGGTGCATTGTCTGTCATACACTTTACATGCTGTAGACATATATCTTCTTATAAAGAATAGTTCTCGTACCTATAAGACACATGGTGCTTATGGCATATTTCAATAGTAAGGAATATCATCTTACACAATATATTTATAGTATATCAGGCATCATACATCTCACATTTTATGTGCTGGGGAATTTCATAGATATGTCTCATACTGAGTATTTACCTTCATGTCAGCATTTGCTGGCACTTCAGCATTTCCAGTACATTGCATTAATTCAGCACAGCTATAATCACTTTTTCAGAGAATATTTCTAACTCTCTCCAGAAAGTATTTTTGCATCTATCTGTGAACTGGCATTTCAACCAGAGTATTGTAAATTCAAACTGTTCTTGTTATAGGTCTCATTCAGCCAGCGATCCATGTCTTTCTCTCCTGTAGATGCAGTCTTGCACTTTTTATAACCATTATGGACATTTGGTTATCAATTTCTCAACCAATTATAACTTGGAAACATTGCTTCACAAACAAGACTGTTTTGGGGACCCAACAATGTCAAATCTGGCTTCCTGCCCAGGCTTCCTACTACTCTTATATGGTATTACTCCACTATTGTGTCTGTCCAGCTATGGGACTTACCTGGTTGGCAACATCCCCATACAGTGACAAATGGATTCCCTTGGAGAAGCTAGCTCTGTGTCAATTTCTCCTTATCTTGTTTTGTTTTGCCTCGCAATGCCCAGAAGCAGAAGTCAGTTCTTCACATTTAATCTTTCCCTGTCTTCTACACAGCCAAGAAAGTTTTAGACTTTATTTTCAAATTGAAGAACATGCAACAAGCATGTTATTTTTATTGGCAAATAGTAATGGATTTCCCATGACACTTGGCTCCTGCAAAGGAGGAAGGCCTGATATAAATATATGTATACATACACACATGCCTACATATGTATGTGCACACAAGGAAGTTCTAATAGTAACACTGCTTAATGGAAGCTCTCACTTTGTTCTCTTCTCTTAAATCAGGGGTACATGTATATTGTCCGCTGGATTTTGTTGGACTCCAACTCCCAGCATTCCTCATCATTTGTTAGGCCAGCTGGGACTGACATGGGGGATGTACTTTTCCTATTCTTGTCTTAAATAATTACTGATTTCTGTCTCACAGTGCTTCTTATGGTCTCTGGTGCTAAAAATCAAAAGGAGTTTTGCTGTTATTCTATTTTTTTTCCTTAACAGATATTTTCTAGTACAAAAAATGACAGAAGTGGTAGATAAACATAGGAGGGTTAAAAACTGAATATAATGTTCACTGGAACTTCCCTCACCACCCACCCCAAAAACCCATGAGTGAAGTGGTGCATTTGCACAGTAAAAGCTTAAGCTGGACTGGAAAGGAGATTCAGCAATCTTCCCCAGGCAACATTTTGCTGCCCATATGGTTCCACTGTAACTATTTGCTCACAGCAATTGTTCAAAGTCATTCCCTGTTGTTTAACCTAACCTAACCTAACCTAAATGTATTGTTCTCTCTGTTAACTCTTTTCTTCTTGTATGTCTTCCACCTAAAACAAAACAAACAAAAAAAAGACCATAGCAACCATTGTTTGTATATTTGTGACCTTGAAGGTAACATTTGTAAGTCATGTTGCCTTTGCAATGAGGACAAACCTACTCCAAGACTTCTGTAGACGTCACCAAATGCGTTTCACCAAATGCATTTTGCTCGTTCTCTCACTTAATTCTTCAGAGGTGAAAGGTTAGTGCATTCATTTACTGTGCCAGTTTACTGTAGGCAGTGTCTCTGAGTGAATGTCTCCAATTCAGTACCTTTAAATCACTTTTATATGATTCTAGGTTGTATAAGGCAAATTTGCTGCCCATATAACATGTCTTCAAGAAATTCTAGGAGGAGGCTTGCTTGAGCTGCTGTTCATTATAGAAAGATTAATGGGGCCACTGATCCCATTAATTTGTTATTGACCCTTAGCTTAATACAACAGGTCAAAACAGTGCTACTTCTAGCTGCTGGTCAAGTTTACTCAGTGGACAGATTCCTTTCTTACTGTGTAATATCTTTGCCCAGGAAAGTTCCACTCAACTGAGGTCTTGATTTTAATGAGTTTTCTTTTTCATCTCAAACTGTGTTGATGGGCACCTTGTGTTTACTGTTCTTATGTGCCTTCAAGTCATTTCTGACTTATGGCAACTCTAAGACAAACCTGTCTAGGGGTTTATTGACAGTCGTATTACCTCACCTGTGTCTCATGGCAAGTCATGGGGGTCAATAACTGTTGTTCCTAACCAAAAACAACAGCCATGGCACTTGGCATACACCTATTCTCCTTTGAAACTAGCTCTGTTCACCACAATCCAGAATGCCAAATTGCTTAGAATAAATTATAACGTAACTTTCTTTCTTTCTTTCTTTCTTTCTTTCTTTCTTTCTTTCTTTCTTTCTTTCTTTTTTTCTCATACACTCACATAGACAGGCTGGCATTGCTTCTCTCTTTCTTTCTTTTTCAAAAATAGTCACTTGGATACTTAACTTACATTTAATAATAATTGGGAAATGGTGTCTGATTTACCATACATCATCCAGAGATCTACTAGTAGAACCCTATCTCACCTCTATCTCCCTCCCCCCACCCCCATTTACAGCATTTACCACCTTAGGTTCCCATGTGAATTGTACCACAGCATCTACTACCTGGTATTCCCATGTGGATTGCACCACATGACCTAATTCACAAGTAAATCAGCTGTGCAAACCAAATGAGTAGCAAGCAATTTTCATAAAACAAGCTTCAGGAACATTCACTCATGGAATTTTATAGTGATAAGTGAGCTGCCTATTTTTAGATTGGCTCCAGCATTACAAAAGTTGAGAACACTTGGGATAATCAGTTCTTACCCCCAAATAAAGTTCTAAATTGACTTATATTGGCCACTCCCCTTCTGTGAGACTCCCAGTGCTCTTAGCTGGTAGCTAATTCTACTTTCTGGCAACGTATCTCTCATTTCTCTTCTCCTTACCCTTTTGTCACTTTCCCAGTATCTGCAACATTGTTGCAACAGCCATTCAGGTGACGGGGAAAGAGAGATGTTTCTCCCTGCCACAGTGTCACAATGCTGTTCCTGTTGTTATGTGCCTTCAAGTTTACTCTGACTTATGATGACTCTGTCATAGGATTTTCTTGGCAAGGTTTCCCATTGCTTTCCTCTAAGGCTGAGAGAATGTGACTTGTGAAAGGTCACACAGTGGGTTGCCATGCTTACATGAGGATCTGAAACCTGATCTCCAAGAACCCTAGTCCAACACTCAAACCACAATACCATGCTCATAATAGCAGTCAGGTAAGTAGTTCAGAAGAAGTTCTTGTCTAGCTTGGATTCAAAGGAGAGGTCTATAATCCTTGCCTGGTATCAGAGGAAGAGGAGACATCTTCTCAAGGTCTAGAATTTGAACTTGACATGCCCCAAACCTACTACAGGCTGTGATTCCCACTACTGATACACCACCAAATTTGTGTGGCAGGAAAGAAAGAAAAAAACACCCACACACTTTTATTTTTAAACCAGTTGCACAGGAGGCATCTCTTTTGTTTTTAAGCTGGATCATATTTCAGCAGCAGAGTTCAGCTTAAAAGTAAGGCATATGCTTTGTGTATCCTCCTATAATGCAAAAATGTAGGATATATATATATATATTGTATGTTCTCCCTTTGTTAGATTTGGTGGCGCATTTATAATTTGACTGGCAGTGGGACTAGTGGGAAGGTTCAAAATTGGTCAGGCTGGTGCATGTGACTGAGGTACTATGTGTTGCCCACCCTTGTATTAAGGGTAAGTGTTGTAACTTGCCAGGATCTGTTGCTAAACTAGTGATGTCATCAAAGAATTATGAACTCTGATGGCATCGCTAATTCTTACCAATTTGTAACACGGAGGCTCACACAGCCTCCGCCCCCCGCCCCCCAGCCTTCTAGCTTTGAGATGGCCAAAAAAATTCCAATCCTGGGGTAGATGAGTCAAAACAGTAGAAATACTGTACCTTTAACTTTTATCTTTCATGACACTTCATCATTAATCTCCAGACAAATTGTACCCTTTGTTGACACCTCATCTTCAGTCATTGAACTCCAGCTCTTGAATGATGAGCACAGCTTTTCTCTCTCCCAAACACTCAGTAAAGCCCTACCATATTTCATTCTGAGACCCCCATCCTCACTTTTTTTTCCTGAATGGGTCTTGTCTTTACTGTAATATCTTCCTTGAAGTTTAAGTTCACTTCTGCAATTACTTTTTTCCTTGATGGGTACATTTGAAAAGTCTTCCTCCCCCACCTTCATTGTAGCAAGGTAGTTGTGTTGTTTATTGCCTGCCTAAAGGCATTTCTGTATAGTCATGGTTGTTGTTGGTTTTTAAAATGTTCTTCACCATATTTTCTCTTTCTTTCTCCCTTTATAAACTCTTCAAAAGACATTCTGCACGAAAGTGCCAGCTTTCTCTATCCAACACATCCTTTTCTGCCTCGAACACTCACTTTGCGTGACTTGCTCTAATGCACGTAATTTTGTAGTCTGTGCAACCACTTCAACTATTTTCTCTGTTTGGTTGGTTGTTAAACCATTGCTGCCCTATAATATAAGATGCTTTCTATCTTGCACCATTATCTTCAAACTGAAACATTATCCACTGAGCAGAAACACATTGCTGTCCCATTTGGACTCTTTCTTTCCATTTCCTGCGCTTCTGTATGCCTGAAACCCTCCCCTCCTGCTTTATTTGTACTTTCTTCCCACCTCCCTCTTCTGAATTCACCACAAGCTTATTCTTCCATTTGGTAATCTTGTATTTAATGATTATGATACAAAAAGGAATGGGTAGAAAGCTTTCTTCAAGTCACATTTGGAAATGGAGGGGGTGGGCCTTAAAGTGATGAATTTTTCTTGAGAAAATTTTCATATATTATCATTTTGAATTATATTGAGTTGTGTTTGATGTCATCTAGTTTGGCACACTCTTGAGTGTGAACTCACTGTCTTTCTTTCATATGTCCATATAATAATCTGTCCTCTCTTTTTATCAGTGTCTATATTGGAATCTTTCTCAGCATTGAAGCTTTTCAGTCTTATGGCTCAAACTGCAGATATCAAAAGTTCATGGATTGTGCTTAGCTCTTGAACCTGCCATATGATTGTCAGCTATCTATATGAAACTGATCTGTTTCTCTTATTTCTAGCACACATTCTTCTGTTCTTTGTTAAGTTTCTTTAAATAGAGATCACCAAATATATTATACATTTTCTTTATGGAAATTACGAATATTAAACTTTAAAATTCCTAAATAGCATGCAGACACAATATTTGATGGATAAGCTTTTCCCATGCTCATCAACCTAGATCATATGATCTTCTGTTGATAGCTTTACTGCCACTGTCACCAATTGAGTTGGTGGTTCCTAAAGAAAGGTTTCTTTGGCAAAGAATGTTGTGTTACCCTGTACTCTGGGGGTCCCGGGAGGGGCGCCCAAATAACCAAACAACAAACACAACGACTTGGGGAAAATTAGCTGGAGTACTCACTAAAGCAAGCGAGAGGCAGGGTAACTTAGCAGAATCTTGCAACCCAGCATCTACGGGGTCAGGTCAGTCAAGCAGTCAGACAGTTTAAAATGGCAAAACAATGTTTTATTAAATACAGACAAACATTAAAGACAACACAGTCACACAGCTAACTAAAGAATTGGAAATAGAGATTTTCGGAGGGAAATGGGTGATACGACACCTGTCTCATAGTCCTGGAGAGCTATGAAAATAGAGTTCATTGGGGTGCAGGGAAGAAGTTCAGCGCGGTTCGCTGAGGGGAGCTCGCCAGACAAAGCGGCAGCAAGACGCGATGAAAGTCCGGAGCGATCCCGGGTTGAGCGGGCTCAGTTACTGGAACTGAGGGGATGGCTCACCAAGCGGAGTGGTGGCAAGGCTGGATGGAACTCAGGAGCGATCCAAGGTGGTCTCGGAATCGGAGGGTTATATAGGGTGAATTGTGACTGCAGGCCATACCTTACTCAGTGAGAACAATGCAAGTTTGTAGCGGGACAAGGCTTTGGAAAGGTCAGAGTTTAGCATGATTGGCTTAAAGCCGAATCAACAATAGTGCAGCCAGTATGCAAATGCGGAGCGCTTAGTACAGCTTTGTGCAGCTACCTGCTCGGGGCAGGGGAGCCTTTGTTAGTATGGCACATAAGCAAAAGGGTGTTTGCCGAAGAGGTCCCTGAAGCGATGAACCAGCTCAGTTCGGCCTGCCTAGGTGGGGAATGGAATGTCCAGCAATTATCGGCCTCGCCTGTTTACGTACTTGTCCAGAGGCCTCACAAACACATGGAGCGGGGTGGCAGAGGAGGGCCGAATGGTTTGATATTGAAATGATATCAAGTGCTATTGCCGGGTAGACCTGGGCCGCAGTAGCAGTTGGTGTTGGATTCTTCTTTGGTCAGTCCACACGCTTGCTCTAGATGAAAGCTCTATGTTCACTGCAGAAAGATATTTGTGGAGTTATCCTATCTCAGTCTTGGCACAGCTGATAAATCAAACAAAACAAACTGAATATCTCCCAGCTTGTTACTTACTTGCAGGCAGTAAGCAAGGAGTCATAAATAAAATCCAACATAAACAAAGTCCGGAAGAGTTTCACAGCAAGAGAGCATCCAAAATCAATCCAAGCATTTGTCAAGGCATCCAGCAAGGTAGCAAGTCAGATAAGCTCTGACAACTCCTGAAGGAGAAGGCCGCCAAAGCCTAGCGCAGCTATGCCTTGATTGATTGTTGCCGGTTATAAATTCTGAGAGAGCGATGCTGATTCTCTCTTTGCTGCCTGTGCTGTGCAAAGTTGGGTCTAGGTAAATGTTCTTCTGTATCTGAAGATGCAAGACTCACTGTTGGAGCTGGCAACATCCCGTGTTCTCTTTCCAGCACTGTAACCTCTCTCTGTACAGCAGGCCCTGGCATGCCTTCTGTTTCACCCTCTGGCATGCCCTCTGCTTCGGACTTTGAGTCCATGCTCTGGAAGCAGGGCATGACAGCAGTGGACCTAGTTAGCCTCACACTTTACTGTTCATGAGCATGTAACAGATTTCTCCTCCTTCCTTTCCCATCTATTGCATATGCTCCACAAGTAAAAACTAGGGATGAGCCAACTGAATCCTCAAATCCCCAAATGCTGAGCAAGGATTTGAGATTGAGGGATCCAAATCTCCCCGCCAAAACAGGCAAATCGAATCTCTCGAATCCTGTCCCAGTTTCCCACTGGCCGTGGCCCAATCCCGCCTGGGCCAAGGGAGAAAAGGTGGTGGAGAGTGTGATTTAGCACTCCCCACTATGCTCCCACCAGCCACAGGCCTGATCCTGCCTGGAGCAGGTGAGAAAAGGTGGCGGAGAGTGCAATCTCACACTCCCCGCTCTGCTGCTGCCACCCACAGGCACGATCCCACCCAGGGCAGGCAGCAAAAGGTGTCAGGGAGCACGATCTCACACTACCACCAGCAGGATCCTGGCAGGGCAGGCATCAGAACATGGGCCCTTTCCGCACCTTACCTTGTTCCGGCGCTGGAGTGCAAGGATTGCGTGAGCAGCCTCTGCCGAGAGGCTCTCGCTTTCCTGCTGCTTCAGCTCTGCACGAGCTTTCTGTTCGCATGAGAGCCCCACCTATTCCTTCCGCAGTGCAGCCTGAGACCTTCCCAGGCTGCACTGGGGCAGGAATCGTGACCAGCCCAGCTCCAGAGGCTTCGCATGCCAGGTAAGTGTGCACGGGACCCGGGAGCAATGCATGATTGTGCATCTTTTTCAGCTTCTAGCCAAAAATGAAAAGGTGGGTGATCAGCCCCTGCCGGCCCCTGGAGCGCCGCAAGATTGTGAGTGCATTATGCAGATCGCTCCTCACAATCGCGCGATGCTCCAGGCCCTCTTTCGCATGGCAAATGCCATGCGAAAAGGGCCATGGTTGGGTTTTTCAAAATTAGTACCTCCTGGGCCCACCAAAGATCTGATTGGCCGGTGGGCCCCTGGGCATGCAAAAATCACAGCATAAAGCTACAGGGATGCTGGAGGCTGCCTGTGCCCCCTGGGGCTGTCTATGCCCATAACTGCCTCCCTCTGCAATGTAATAATCTGTATTCTTTTGACTTGAGAGTTATGTACTTCGTGTAGTAGATGAACACGTCAATTGCATTTGTATCTTCTTGGTAAGAAGTATGGGTATTTTTTCTTGAACTGAAAACTATTTTTTAATTTGTTTTTCATTAAACAAAGATGTCAAATTCTGGTTCAAAAGCACTTTTCAGTAGAAGTGCTTTCTTTCCCTTGCTTTTTAAAGCCTTTTTTAAAAAAAGATTCGAGATTTGTGAGATTCATGGATTCCCAGAACCTTCCAGGGATTTGGATCTGTAAAATTCTGGATTTGTCTCATCCCTAATAAAAACAAGTACACATGTGGCCAAAGAACATCATAGTGTGGTCAAGATGGCAAGGTTATTGATGAGGAAGAATATATGAACTAGGAGAGGCTGCAGCAGTTTGCTTTTGCCTGAACTGACTGGGAAGAGCAAGGTTCCACCCCTTCTCTTCCCCCGCTGAGTTAACTTAGTGTGACCCCCTTTTGCACTTTGAACTCAGTTTACAGCATTTGATACAAGCCAAGGACAAAAGGGGAAAGTGGAAGGAGAAGAGAGAAACTAGGGCTTTTTAAAAGCAGTTGAAAAAAAATAAGATGACAGAGGGTAAATTTGGTCCATCCTTGCCAAATAAAGAAAGTTGGGACTATACTTTTGCCACTTGGTCCTTCTTAAACTAGAATGCTTTGCCAGGTCTAGGTGTGACACAGAGAAAGTTGTGCAGAGGTAACGCAGCTGGACCTGGCTGCTGGGGGGCCAGTTTCAAAACCATTCCCCCAGCAGCTACACCTTCCTTGAAAATGGGAGTGTATCTTCCAGTATCTGGGGAGACTTTAAGCACCTGAATCTCCAAGCCTTTGGTCACTGCATTAAATTCTTAAATTCTGCAAGAGAAAATGAGTACCAGGAAGGCCTGGCCATTTCTACAAGATTTAAAATGACAGATGTAAATATAACTTCAAAGTGTGTATTCAGAACTGGCATGGGATGTGCTCTTTTGAAAAATAAATAACTAGGAGTAGAAGAAGCATATCCCTCACCCCTAGTTCTCAGTATGGCTTAAGATCATATTGTGCTGGGGAGGGGGATTCCTGGCCAATTCAGCCTATTTGGCTGCCTCTCAAGTGGCTCTGTATGTTGTAGGATTACTCCTCCTCCCATGCATCTTTTCATTGTCACCTTTGTAAAAAAATAAAATAAAAAAATAAGGCAGCACACGCCACAGTTCTTTCCAGAGTTCTTTTGCATGCTGAAAGAACGCCTGCACCCCACCGTTCATTGATATATCTCCTCGCAGTTGCCATCTTCTCTGAAGTGTCACTTAAACCTGAGCTTATTCTGAATGAAAGGGGACAATCGGGTTGCTCTTCTGATTTCCTCCATAAGCTCTTGCCCAGCCCATTGAGCCGAGGGGCATATTTCTCACGTCTTCGTTGATTATAAAGGTTTTAGTCAGGCAGCTGCGGGTAAGCAGGTGATTTCTTTTCATTGTCAGACTTGACTGCTGCAAATAACCTCTCGGCTTGAACTGGAGCGCCTGAGTGCTGCAGAAGTCTTTCTCATACTGAAATCATAATGTCTCTTTCTCTCTCTGTCTCCCTTCACCCCCCTACCCCATTAATCTCCCTTTAATCCAGGCAGAACGGTACAGACTAAAGATCCTTCACATTACATACAGGTAGGATTATGGTTTATTTGTTAGGGGGAGGGAGAGATTGATTTTTTTTCCTCTGAATTTCTGATAACTTTAACATTGCCAGATATCCTAAGCAGACATTCCTCCCTGCTCAGCATCCTCTCCTCGCCCCTCGCACACATCTTGTCTTCTCTGTCAGAGGTGAAGATGTAGCCCTCGGAATGAAAAGTAAATACCACAGCTTTTGAGGACAGC
This sequence comes from Ctenosaura bakeri, assembly GCA_948474755.1. Taxonomy (NCBI): domain Eukaryota; kingdom Metazoa; phylum Chordata; class Lepidosauria; order Squamata; family Iguanidae; genus Ctenosaura; species Ctenosaura bakeri. The sequence continues at coordinate 74,340 of CAOLHI010002848.1, read as the reverse complement.
ACGAAGAACCTGCCAGATAGTCTCTGACAAGGAAGGCAGTGGCATTTTGTGAATTAAACCTTGCAAATTGATCTGCCCTCAGACATGCCCATTTTCTGTCAGTTTCCCTTGTTGTTTCGCTTCTCTTGGTCCACCCCTTCAGCGTTTAATGCTTAGAAGGAGAGAGCTTTCAGAGCCAAAGGCGGGCTAGTCAGTACCTATCTTCCCCACCAGGTTCCCGTAAATCCCCTAAGTTCAGGTATCATTGCAAACCTGTCACTTCTTAGGGCTAAATGAGACCTGACAGGGGCAGCTCTGTTTGTTTGTTCATATGTCTATCCTGGTACAGGTGTGAGGCAAGAATTGGAAGCACTGTGCACTTTTAAAGCAGAAAGGGATTCACAGGTGAGAGGAAGTTGAACCCTCACTCCCCTTGCCAACATAGTCTCTGTCACCACAGTCACATAGAATGAGTGGGAGCTGAACTGTTGGATTCCAATACAGTTGCCAGATTGAAATTAAAGACAACTCCTATACCTTTAACAGTTGTGCAGAAGAGGGAACTGCAGCCAGGTGTTGTTTGTCACACAAGCAGATAACAAGCCAAACCTACTGAAATCCCCTCTTCCACACAACCATAAAAGGTAGAGGAGCTGTCTCCAGTTTTCAGGCTGGCAACCTTAAATTCTAGAGAGGTGAGACAGAAGAGGGGAGCATCCAGCCCCTTCACCATGTTCCACTTTGAAGTTAAAAAAAAATTACTCTTCCTTCCATGCCTCCCTCCCTCCCTCAAACACACACACAGACACAGACACAGACACAGACACAGACACAGACACACACTGCTAGTAGGGTAGATATATGAATAAAAAACAAGACCACCCTCACAGTATCTGCCTTTACCCTTCAACATACATCGCATTCTAGTAAGGCAAAAAAGGCACCCCTCTCTAACGTAAAGTGACCACAGATCCATGCTCTGTATTAATAAGGACCTTAGCAAGATGTACTCTGCCTGACCTTCCCAAAGAACTAAAAGCAGAGCTTGAGAAGCGATAGGCAAGGCCTCATACTCATGTGACAGAAACAGACTTGGTAAATCACAGCGGTAAACTACACACGCTCACACAGACACAGACACACACACACACACACACCTAGAGACTGAAGTAATAGAGGCTGATATAAAACACAGCCTTTTCAGGTTACTGTATTCTTCTTCATTTTGTTTGCTTTTAGATAGGAATAAATAGAGGACCCAGATTACAAGAACAAATCTACATAGTTTACTCAGTCACAATAACAATATGCTTGGTGGTATATTGAACTCAGCAGTGGTACTTGCTCAGTGGTGATTTTATACAATATGCAGACTATTGTCTTTCCTAGTGAGTCGTGTCATCTCATCATATGTCCAAAATCTTAATTTATTCACCTTGGCTTTCAGGGAGAGTTCAGTCTTTATTTGCTCTTGAACCCATTTATTTGTCTTTTTGGCAGTCCATGGTATCTGTAGAACTCTCCTCTAACTAGGAGTGACTAAATCTTAGGAGAGGCATTTCAACCTTTTTGAATGGGAGAAGCAGCATACAGAAGCTGGTAACTACCCAATCAATGTGTCATGGGGCATGAAATAGGGTATGGCCATCTAGGGAAGTCAGAAGGATCATCTGAAGATCATCACAGCACCTGAGTTTCTTCACCCCTCTTCTTATTATATTTATCTCACCTAGAACAACAGTAGCAGCATTTTGATACCTTTTTTGCAGTTGACTAGCAGCAGAGAATATGTCTGAAGATCTGGTCACCCTATCCAGGACACTTGCTAGAGTCATCTGTGACAGTGCTGAGGATTCAAACTGTATTCTCATGTGTGCTCTCTTCATAACAAGGTGCCAGCTACAATGTATGGCTGCTGGCCTGGCTCAGTCCCTATACAAACAGATTCAGGAACGGTTTGGTCATGCTTGCTGCTGTGCACAGTCTGCCTCGTGTCTGGTTGAGGAAAGTCACAGAGGCAGCATAAGCTTCTAAAGCATGACCAGGAAGGAGGCATGGGCAGCTTGTAAAGGATACAGACAAATGCTCTAAATAGAAGGACCAGCATCCATGTGGTTTGGCCTGGTTTATAATGCCTAAAAAAGAGCTGTTGCAGCAACAGGGACTTGGGGAGATGGAGATGTTAAGTTGCTAGAAGAGGAAAGGGGGGTATTTTACAAACGTTGTCTCTTCTGCACTGCCACCAATTGTCCCCAGTGTAGAACATTTGCCGTCTGTGTGAATGTAATTTAGTGCCAATTAAGAAGTGAGTGGGAACCGTAAACTCATTTCATTTTAAAACCTGGAAACGAACCCCTGGGAGCCTTGCAAAGGAACAGAGCGAAGCGTTTTCTCCTCGCCACAAAAGCTGCTCCACCCCACTGCTGTAATTCTAACCACTGTGCTCCAAATCTCAAAATTCAACGCCAGCTCAGATTTACAGAGCATTAAGCGACTGAATTAAATCCTCGGTGTTTGCTTGGCGTTGGTCTCGATGAGTAAAGGATTTCACGGACTGGGGTGCTCTACAAGGCCATAATTTATACCATTATGCGGAGGCTGCTCCTCTGAGTTTTATTTTGACTTGCTGCAATTTCTTTTTATTAAAGCCTCCACTTATTCTTGTTGTTGTTTTCTTCTGTTTGCTTTGATGTGGGAGTTATAGATTAAATCTAAATAAATAAATGAGCTTTAAAAATTAAATTAGATTTCATTTCCATGAGTCAGGGAGCAAAGTGCATCTTTCTTTCTCTCTCTCTCTTGCTCTCTCTCTCTCTTTTTTTTATCACAGAAAACCTATCAGACCTATTACTTTATCAGGCAGCCCTGAGGAAAAAAAATGACATTTCCCTGAGCATAGGAGGTACTAAAAGTCCCAAGAATAGATTTATTGGAATATTTTAACCTTTTCCTTGATCCCTGAAATGTCATTGTTCTGTAGGATACATTGCAAAGGGTGACCTTTTATAGGAACCGTGGGATGGGTTTGATCTTTGAAAGAAGTTTCAGAGATAATGTAGTTGAGGGTGAAAGAAATACCTGCATTCACTTTGCGCACCTCTGAGGAGCCTGGTAGAGAAACTGTCTAAAATTATCAGTTGTATGTTACTGTTTACCAGCAAGAATCTTAGAATATAACCAGACATGAAACTGAATATAAGGTTGCCACCAAAACTGGCACCCTTTTCTGATAATGTGTAGTTATGGGAATGAGTAAAGTACTTGTTACCATGTCTTTGCTATTCCATATTATCAACCACCACAGGAAAATGTATGTTGTGATGGTGTTAGTCCTCTCTTCTAAGTACAGGCATACCCTCCAACTGTCCCAGTTCGTCAGGGTCAGTCCCAATTAATCCTCTGTCATACTTCTCTTTCAGCTACTTCTAAAGTGTCCCAATATCTCTCTCCTTTCCTTGTTTTCCCCCTCAGTTCACTTCAACTGATACAAACCGAGTTCAGAGTTCAAGAGTAGTTTGCACTCAGTTAAGTCATGGAGGGGAGAGGGGAGGGTGGAATCTTGCCCTTCCCAGAAGTTTCAAGGAAAACTGATGCGGCTTCTGCTAGCTTGTGGAGTCTTCCTCATTAATAACTTTTGCCTTCTTGACTATACTGTGGCATTGCTTAGCCCCATGTGTCCTACTCTTCATCTATGAAATGTTGTACAATATGTACACGTTGCAGGAGAGATGAAAAATGGAAAAAATGTTGCTATATTTGGCAGCACTCTGGTGTACATGATCATGTACACTTATGCCCTAAAAGAGAAAGGCAGAAGAATGTTCCAAGTTTTTACTTTTAGGGTGCATCATTTGACTTAAGAAAAATAAATACAAGTGTGCTACATAATGAAATGCATAGTCAACCATAGATACAATTTGATCAGCCTTTATGTATTTTGCACATCCCACACAGAGTTTATGTAATTGTCTATCTCTTTTGCAAACTTTCTACTCCGTCCCCCCAAAAACTGTTATTATATGAAACTATGTTACATTATAAAGCCTAAGTCCCAACTAGAGTACATCCATGAAACTAATTGCTGAATGGTAAGCCAACACTTATGTAAGGCCATTTCCACACTAGACTGTTATAGTGCTATTATTCCAATTTCAACATCTTATGGAATCCTGAGGTTTGCAGTTTAGGGTGGGACCTCATTGTTTCCATGGGTCTACTTTAGTGGTGACTGATCCCTGGATTCAGGCTGGGCCATCTCACCATGCAAAGGATAGAAGGACCCTAATGTTTGAAATCAGACTTTTCCCAGTCAGTAATTCATCTATTCATATGATATGGTAAAAATAATATCCTCCACTTCTGTATCCCAGGGTGAGAATCAGATTCTCTTGGGTTATTGTCCCAATGTGGTTCATAGCGTGGGGTTATCAATGGAACACTGGCCCCAAAAGAAAAGTGAAAGGTAAATGATTAGGTTCATCTAGCAAGAAATATTTTCTCATGCATTGGTGGGTGGGGGGCTTGTGGGAAGGGTATGCTGCATGCCTATGGTGTTATTGATTACTATGTCAGGAGAAACTTCCCATAGAACTTTGTGGAAAGGTGCCCTTCCCTGAAGCATTCAGCAGTGTTTATTTGCTTGATACATCTGCCTTGGGCCTCTCCAGACTATTAATCAAAGCATTGTCCTAACCACATTTTTAGCTTCTTCAGGATAGTCAATCCTGATAAAAGGTGACATGGAAACATCCACCCCATAATGAGCTAGGACAATGGCAGCCATGTTACAGTGAACAGTTGCACTAGACCATCATCTTTTTTATCCACTTCTTCAGCTCCCTTGAAAGTGTAAAAATAGCGGCAGAGATTTCTGGGGCATAGGAAAGGCTTTCACCCACCCAACCCAGCAGCAATCCCTAGATTTCAGTAGACAGAAAGGGAAGATTCAAACACTCCCAGCCCTGATTCTCTGCTTTTCTCTCCCCCTCCCCCATGTGTGTGTGTGTGTTAATAACACATTCAGCCCTTAGGGCCAAAAAAAGTTGTGTGCCAATGACTTATTGGATTGCTTGCTATTTATATTGCACCCTGGAAAACTTCACTAGTAAGTCGTTCATTTTATGTGAGCATCTGTTCAGCTTCTTACTAACTTGCATTTGTATTTATGATATTGCTGTTCTTGCTGCTAATGTGGTTTGGGTTGCCTTTTCCCTTTCTCTCTCTCTCTCTCTCTCTCTCTCTCTCTCTGGTCAAGCAGAGTGAGCTATGCCAGGGCAGCAAAGATATCTGTTAGTTTTTCGCCCCCATCTCACTCCACGCTTTCATGTAGGTTATTTTGTTCTACACTGGGGTGGAATGTGGGTTTGCTCTGCTTCCTTTGGATTCAGCTGTTCCACTGATGTGGGCGGGAGGGAAATGTTTGTCTGCCTGTCAAGGAAGTGGTTGAATGTATTGACCAATCACATTCACTCCCATTTATTTTGGCAGAGAATCTGTTGCATATAAATATATTGAGCTTTAATATAAGGTTTTTGAAATGCAGTGGGGTTAGATTCTCTGATTTTTTTTACATTTCAAGGTGAAAGGATTAATTCCAAACTCACTGATTTTGGCTCCGTTCGGCAATTTTTCTTTCTTTCTTTTTTTTAAAATATATTTATTAGAGCATAATATAAACATAGATCTCAGTTCAGGCAATTTTCATGTTGTGAATAAGTGGCCACCAGGAAGCTCATGATGTAGCTGTCAATTTTGTATAATTCTTCGCCCTGCAAAAGTAAAAAAAACAAAACAAAAACAAAACAGAGGCCCTTTTCGCACAGCATTTTCCATGCGAAAGAGGGCCTGGAGCGTCGTGCAATTGTGAGGAGTGATCTGCACGATGCACTCACAATTGCACAACACTCCAGGGGCCGGTAGGCGCCGATCATGCACCTTTTCATTTTCAGCTAGAAGCCAAAAATGGTGTGCAATTGTGCATTGCTCCCGGGCCCCCGCACACTTACCTGGCGTGCGGAGCCTCCAGAGCCATGCCGGTCGCACTTCCTGCCCCAGCGCAGCCTGGGAAGGTCCCAGGCTGCACTGCGAAAGGAAGAGGCAGGGCTCTCGCGTGAGCAGGCAGCTCGTGTGGAGCCGAAGGACCCTGGACACGAGAGCTTCTTGCTGGAGGCTGCTCGTGCAATCCCCACACCCCAGTGCTGGAAGAAGGTAAGGTGCAGAAAGGGTGTGAAAACTCACTCCTGAATCAGGTTTATGTGTTGATAGGTGTCAAGACTGAGCTTTAGGCTGTGGTTTGAGACTAGTCAGGTACCAGGAGCTGGAAACTGCACCAGGATATCAGAGTCAAGCAACAGAATAAGAAGTCTGAAGTAAGTCAGGACCAAAGTTAAAACCACAAGCCAGGATCAGAAAGCAAGCTGGAAATCAGGATCGAAGAACAATGAAACAATATAAAGGAACACTTCAAACTTCCAGAGGACTATATTGCTTTGGAAAGACTCATCTTGAGCAGGAAGTCTCCTGCACTCCTTTCTGTGCAGAAGGATCTGGTAACTAACATAGATAAGTGGGATCTACTTGAGATCAATGTGGAGTAATACTGCAACTTATTGTTCAGAGGCTCACAACTTGAGGTAACTGAATAAAAAGCAAACACAGTTCTGACAATTCTGGGTTCAAGTCTCTGATAGCAGAGAGCAGCTCCTGATGGCAGGATTTGTGTGGATGATGCTATTTCAGGTATATGATTGGGAAAGAAGCAAGTATCTTTTCTTGTTGCCAGCACCCCCTAGTTGCCAGCAGCCACCTTTGTCTGAACCAGATCTTTGGTTCTGTACTGAAATTGCAATCCTAGGCACACTTTCTTGAGATAATCCAAACTGAATTCACTGGGACTTGCTTCTGAGTGAACATGTCTACAGTTACTTTGCTAGTGTCTGCACAGTGTGCAGAAGAGTTAGAAAGCCTCATTTTGTATTTGGTCTGAAAGTACAAAAGTTGGTCTGAAGAAAAAGAATATGAGCATTTTCATCTCAAAATTTATGAGCAAGACTGAATGAATGCATGTACTATTTTTAAAAAAAAAATCCAACACTTTCTTCCATTTACTAAGTTCACTGCCTTTTGTACATGAGGAAGCATTGTATTATTAGCAAGCCAATGGCTACCATTTAGTTTACAATGGCTTTCTTTATTTTGAGTTTTTTTATTATTATTATTTGGGTCATAGTTTGGCTTTTTAGATGGATGGCTCTGGTTGCCCAGGCTGCTCACCTAGGTGCTTTATTCTCTACTTCCTATTGGACTGAGGGGGGCATCATCTATCCTGTGGGCAATATAGTGCCCAAACCACTTTGGCAACCTCTGGAGCTTTGTGCCACCAGCTTCACAAAAAGGAAATATCCATCAAAGAAGCAGAATTGAATCCCAGAAGGCTCCATGAAGTGCAATTTCACTTTAAAAAGAAAACATGTAGCTTATCTCCACTGCTTTTGGCAAGAAAAGGCAATATCGCTTATGGCAGATCGCAGGGGAAATTGGCCCCAGACCCACCAGAGTTGCACATTTCTGACCTACTTGTGTGTGTTTGGTGTTTCTTACAGCAAAGATATAGAGCAGGAGATATGCATTCACAAGTAAGTGGTAGATAGGTGCTTAGGAAATGAAGTTAACTGCGACCCCTCAGCATATGTCCGCACAACGCTCCCAAGTGTTTTCCTCTTTCCATTTTGGCCTGTATGGAAGTTATAGGAGTCTTCCTGGATATAAGACTGTTCAATTTTCCTTCTATATTTTTTAAAAATTGATTTCCTTTTCAACTTGTGTATATTATTTGGAGTGAGGTACAATAAACTCTTTCTATTGCTTTTTTATTTCTCACATGGTGCTGGACAACTGGATAATCAAATCAAATGTTTTCTCATCCCCCCACCCATTTCCTTCTCTCTTTACTGCTACTTAACACCTTCTTTCCACCACTACACATTCTACCCTCCATCTACCCCATTCAGTGGGTCACATGCTTTGGGGGCAGTGGTTGGAATGAATGGGCTCTGACCAAAAATATACAAGAGATCCATTCCTCTATCCTGACCATATCTTACTGTCTATCTTTTAAAGTCCTCTCAGAAGTAAGTTCCATTGCATTCAGTGAGGCTTATTCCATGGCAAGTAGTATATGATTTCTGTATTGATTTCTAATAAGTCCATTTTTCTTAGGTGAGAAGAATGGAGATTCAGGAGGGCTTGGCTGCAGAGGACCAGCAAGCCCAAGCTGCAAAAGCAGATGTCGTCAGCAGCTTTAGGTCATGTATCTGCCAGTCCTGGGGTTAGTTTGATCCTTCTTAATCTTTGCTGCAAACATTTCACATGTCACAACAAAATGAATGAGTGAAAATATCACCTTATTTTGTTTGCCTTACAATGCAAAATTAGGAGCTTTAAACAAATAAGTATAAAAATAAGACTGGTACAGAAAAGTAGGCTTATTAGATATATGAACTTTAAAAAAATGTTCTGTATGTGCTCATTTCCAGCATCCATCCCTAATTCTCTGACTGATCTTTTTAGTCAATAACTTATTGATGCACATGCAGAGCATCAGTTTCCTCTAACTGAAATAATTACATAATTTCTTTTTAACCTTAAACACCACCACTTATTAACCTTTAAGTTCCAAGTATTTGAAGGGTGAGTGAACAGTGTACATGTTAGTGGGGTGGATGAGGACAGAAAGATAGGAGAGAAGAGAGATGCAGATCAGTCATAAAACATGGTGATAAAGTGATAAAACTTGGATAATCTGTAAGATGATATCCCATGTTTTAGGACAGCCTTTCACAACCTGATAGTTTCAAGCTACATTAGATTCTGACTTCCTCAGGGAAAAATTATATTATTGTATTTGTAGTCCATCTGGAAAAGGTGGGAGATTACAGAAGGTATCTTTAAAATGACAAAATAACACTTTTGAAAAAAGCATTAACATATTCCCCTAGGGCAGGAGTGGACAAAGTGCAGTTCCTGGAGCTCCCAAATCCCCTCAAGTTCCCAGACTTCCAATTTTAACACCCCAAGAAACTTTAAGGCACCAAAACCATTGCAAAGTGCAGCAGTCCTGTCCCCCATGTACCACAAAACCTTTGTATTGGGCATGTCAGTGTGACCCTTCCCCCACAGATGCCCATCCTTATCCTACAGTGAAAATCTCCATGTCATTCTTTATAGATCCCATGGTCTGTTTTGAAATCCAGTGACTTAAGGAAAAAATTAATTAATGTAATTCAGTGAATTAAATGATTTCAGCCTTTATACTGATAGCTATGAATTCATTTCTGTTACCCTAAGAGGTGAGGGATCTTGGTGTCCACCCACAATGCCAGTGTCTCCTTAGAAATAAGTGGAATTATAGCTCAAGGGAGGCCTGTGAAAAGAAAGTAACAGCAGGATCTTTTCATCTATGTATACCACTACTAGCTGTAGAAAGGACTCCACTTAAAAGCTAACAGAGTATTTTATTTGGAATTAACAAACACAGAGGAAATTAGACACTCTCAAGAATCAAACAATGTTATCAGAAAGTGAGGCAAGGAAGGTTGGATGGAGAGAGAGATCAGATAGAAAGGATGATAGTTACCACTCCTGAAACAGAAAGTCAAAGCAGAGTGGCTCAGAATGTGTCTGAGTATAGATGGAGGAACAGCAATCTAGGGTACCACATGCAGTGGAACACCAAATGTACTACCATGTACTACATACTAAATTTATTGGGGCTGGAGCTGGGATTTTTATACTCTGTTTCCTGCCCTGAAGGAGGGTATATGGACAAAGCAGTAATGGCTTTTTCACAGGGTTAACAAAGAAGTCTGGAATGGGCTAATTGTATTAACTCTAGGAGACAAAACATTGATGGGAGTCCTGACAATCTCCTAATGTTTTGGTCAGGTTGTGTGAATAGAGAAGGTCTCCATAGTATATGCTCACAGTAAAGTTCCTGATTGCTTCACCTGGACAGTTTCACATGCTATTGTTTTCAGGAGTGCCCATAACTCACAGTTTCTGAAAGCATTATCCCAAGCCTATCAGCTTTGGGCTTTCCCACCTAATCGTCTCTGAACTTATGATCTGATCATGTCTGAGGTCATCCTTACCTGCCAGATGCTTACAGCCAGTGCACTTTCAAACATGTGTTCTAGCCATAAATATTCCAATTATGAAAATAGCACCTCCCGTGGAGTGGGGGTGGACAGTGTGGTACCAATTCCCCAACTCAAATGATCATCATATATTTTATTTTAATCCTGCCTTTCTCCTAGGACTTAATTCAAGGCAGCTTACAACAATGTAAAACAAAATACAACTAAAAAAAAAAACACCCACGAATAGAATCATAGGATCATAGAGCTGTAGGAGACCACAAAAGCAGTTGAGTCCAACTGCTGCCATGCAGAAATGCACAGTCAAAGCACTCCCAACAGATGGCCATTCAGCCTCTTTTTAAAAACTTCCAAAGAAGGAAACTCCACCACACTCTGAGACAGCATATTCCACTGTCAAATCTCTCTTAGGAATATAGGGCTAGACTCCCCTTGGTGCTATTTTCCACTAGAACTATGCCTATACAGTGGCAGAGGGGGGAAGCTATGGGTGCAGCTGTTGTAAGGCATTATGGAAAGAGGCAGCACAGAGCTGGCAGACTGCCCTCCCTCCCCATCTCCCTGACCCTGGAAAAATGCAATTGCTAGCAGTGTGTACCAACAAGATTTTGTCCCAAGTCTTCTTGAGTATTTTGTTCTTGCATATAAGAATGAAAAATCTGAAAAATTTTCGCCTCTCTGGGTAGGATTGTAGGAGGATTTGGTGGCATGCTTAATGATTTTATTTGCATTCTGGGAATTTTTTGTGAAAATCCCACAAAGTTTTGTGTTGTGAAATATAAATTATTGTGCAAAAATAATAATAACATTTAGTGCAAGATGTGTTTTCTACTCCTGATTGTGATGATTACAGAAAAAATGATTATGATAATAATGACAGAAAAAATATCTCTTGTGAAGAGAGAGGTCTTTTTGCTCTTGCATGGAGGCAGAAACATTCTTTTTCTCCAAGAACAAGAAAAATCTGTTAATATTCCTTACATCCCTACTTTTAATATATGCATTTCTTAACCAGTTTTTGCCTCCTCATTATTCTGTATTATTAGACTTAAGATGCCATTGCATGAGTGATCTGAAATAACGATGGAGATAATCAAATAGTACATATGATTAATAATTAATCATCAATATAATGGGGATGTTAATATAAGCCAACACCCATGAAAATGTTTCAGTCCCATTATAGTTGCTATAAACAATGTATACTTCTCTCAAGACTGGAGCTCTATGACTTGGAAAACAAAAAAATATAATTTTTTCAGCTTAGTCAAGAGAAATTGTGTGCTTGATTAATAAGATTTAAATTATCACTTGTACTGAGATAATACAATATTTATTTTAATTCTGCACAATTACTTAGATAATCAATTTTTAAATTGTTGATTTACTTAAAACAAAAGCAGAAGCAAATCCTAGCTAAAATAAGAATATATAAAGCACTAGGAAGTGTCACAACAGGGGTCTCACTGAAAAATTAGACATTTAGATATTGAATGTTATTTATTTTTATTTTTATTTTATATTTATTCATTCATTCATTCATTCCCACCTTTTTCCCACTGCAGGACTCAGAGCAGCTTGTAACCAATCAAAAATGCATTTAAAATTAAAAATGTTAAAAAAAACCAAAACATACATCATTAAAGATGTACACCTGCACATGCATACATGCACAAACATGTGTGCATGCACGCACGCACACACATCAGTACAATTAGCAAGATCCAGCACATTGTTTGGGTGACATGAGCCTTAGGCAATCGCTCATACAATGCCTGCCAAAATAGAAGAGTCTTTACTTGTCTGTGAAAAGCAAATAGGGAGGGTAAACGTCTTTGGGAAGGGAGTTCCAGAGCCTGGAGGCAGCCACTGATTAGTGTCTCTCTCACACACCAGTTCCTGCCAGATCTACCTTAGATGGTGATGGAACGGAGAGAAGGGCATCTTCAAGATCTCAAAGCATGGGCAGGTTTGTAAGGAAGAATATACTCCTTCAAATAACCTGAGACACAGCTGTACAACATTCAGAATCCCAGGAATTCTGTAGTTTGATTTTTTTTATTTTTTTTTTAATGTGCCTTCAAATCAACTCTACCGTGTGGTGATTCCTATCATGGGGCTTTCCTAGCCACACTGATTCAGAAGAGGTTTGGAGCTGCCTTTCTCTGAGACAGTGTGATTTGCCCAAGGTCACTTAGGAGTATCTATGGCTGAGTGGCAAATTGTGGCCCAGAGTCCTAGTCCAACATCCAGACAACTACACCATGCTGGGTCAGCCTCTGGTTAAGATTTCTCTCTCTCTCTCTCTCTTTTTTTTTTTTCATGATGGGACAAAAAATCCAACCTTGGTTCAATGCCTGCACTTTTCATTTAACATTCATATTCATTTGGGAACTAATTTCTCATTTTGCAACCATTTGTAAAATTCGTAATTTGCACTGGTTAATTAACTTAGTGTGTGTACCTGTAGTGATTGGTGTTTGGGCTTGCTATCACTATACCAAGAACTGTTTGTTGAGGTTTGTTAATAATTTCAGATAGACTTGGAGGTTTTGCAAGGCAATTTGTGCACAGGAAAGAAATGAAAGTTGGAATTTGCAGAATGAAAAGTGGCAGGAGAATTGTTTATGCAAACCTGTTTGGACAATGCATTTGATGCGGCAGAATGATGATCAGCACAAAGGAAATACAGGTTAACCTTGGGAAGAGATGTTATCACAATAGATAAAAAGACAGAGGGATTTGCTTGCATGGGTTTTTTTTAGCTTCTTCTAAAAAGATCTCCTCTAGATGTATATTGTGGGTTTGGAAAGTGTCTGCTATAGCAGTTATTTCTGCACTTGTAAGTTGTTTTCACATTCTTGTAGTCGTTTTCACTTCTTCTAGGGACTCATGTATTTTTGGTTCGGGGCCTTAGTGGTCCTTTCACAGTACATGCAGCCTTTGTAGGGAAGCGAAGAATAGTCACAAAATTTTCAATCTAGATGAGAGATGCTGCCTCAAGACACTAATACTACCTGTCAAGAAATCATCAGCCTCTGCTATAGTTCTTGCCTCTAGCATGGGAATGAGAAAAGGACTATATCCATATTGCACAATTGTAGCAGCTCCATACCACTTTTAACTCCCATGTATTGTGCTTCTATAATTGTGAAGTGTGGCTACACCCAGGGAGTGGTTTTATTCGCATGAAGTTTCTCAAAATTTGAAGAGAAAAATGCTGTTCTTTCAACCCATGCCCTTTCCCTGACCTGGGCCATTTCCACATGAGGCTAGTATAGCGCTATGATTCCACTTTCAACATCGTATGGAATCCTGGGGTTTGCAGTTTCCGGAGGGGCCAGGTGGCCCCTCCGGAAACTGCAAACCCCAGGATTCCATACGATGTTGAAAGTGGAATCATAGCGCTATAACAGCCTCATGTGGAAATGGCTCAGGTTTGGACCCCGGGTGCTTGCTCTCCACACAATGCCTCAACCCCCTTCCCTCAGGCCCACACACATATATTTTGATATTTACAATTTTTCCACTTTTGCAAGGGTCTTGCACCCCTAATCTTAGTGAATATGGAGGACCAACTGTATAAATTTTTGTAACTATTGTTCTATGTCAAACTTGAAATACTTTTCAGTTAAAAACTCCTTTTATTTCATGTTTGAAATATAATTCCATAAAGCACAGTGTCTAAATAACTTTAAAAGATGTATTTCACTCACAGTAGTCTTGTGACTGCTCAAAGAGACAGCACCTGTGTCATTTCAATCCCACTTAAACAGTGAACATGATTTCACGAGCGTTCACATAAAGGTGAGCCATCTCTCAAAGGAAGGAAGCTTGCATTTTTTTGGACGTGGAAGAGTCTCAGCCTGAATGAAAACTGCTACTTCATGGGAAGTCAGTCTGCCAATTTTTGGAACTAGTCATCAATTTGCCTCCTACAGGGATGGCAGCTCAGTTTGTTCTACACAAATGTGCTGTCAGTTGCTATTTCTAGTGGCATCTTTGAGAGTGTCCTCCTCTCTTTGTCTCCCTCTCTTGGGGCTTTAGGCTTTAGCTATAACCACTTACAGAACTCATCTGTTTGCTGCTAGTGTGCATCCCAGATTTTTGTTGCTGTCACCTGTGCATCCAGTCCAAGATGCTCACTCTGTCCAGTGTCAGCAATGGCTTTGTCCTTGTTCTTGTTAACTTTATTTGTATCTTGCTTTTCCCCCAAAACCAGGAATCAAGGCAGTTCACAAATTAAAACAAATGCAATATAGCTAAAACATAGGAAAAGTTAATGTGAAAATATATTTAAACTGTCAGTAACATAAAAATATTTGAAAACATACAATTAAAAAATAATATTGATAAATATTTGAAATAATAGAAAAAATAAGAAGTTTTAAATTAAAAATGACACAACACTCAAAGGCCTTTCTTTAAAAACATTTAGTTCTCAAAAGCCAGCCAAAAGACAGCAAGCAAAGGGGCCAATCTAGCCTCTTTAAGAAGAAGAGGCTCTGTCCATCAGATATATCTGTGAAGGTGGTAGTCCTCTGTGAAGGTCTTCTCTTGAGAATTTCAGAGGATGGGCAGGGTCATATGAGAAGATATGGTTTGTCAATTTCGAAGGTTAAAAGCATTCAAAAAATGTGAATGGAAGCATTTCCTCTCATACTATGAAAACTGCATGTAACTCATCACATGTAAAGCCACCACACAAATGGCTGGCATCCTATCCAGTAATTACAGTGTCATAAGTCTGCCTTACAACATTGCATGCAATGTCAAAAAGTCTCCACAAAACCTATTCATTCATTTATTTCGATTGTTTGTACTCCACTTTTATCCTGGAAAGGATACAATGTCGCTTCCAGAAGTTTAAAACAAGATTAAATTGAAATCTCATTTTACAAAAGTTTAAGGAAAAAATTAAATAATAAAACCATGATTAAAATGGTTAAAAACACATTTTGAAAATAATTGCATAACTACCTTTTCAGCACCACAGGCTCCCTGAACATGGCCATTTCCACCTTGCTGGACAGTGGGGGGAATGAGCTGAAATGTGTCCAGCCCTCTTCCTGTAGCTGGTTGCACTGTAACAGTCACATGCAGGGACCTCACAAGGATAGGGATACACAGCCTTAGAAGGAATCCCCGTAGATGTTTGTTGCAGCCTACAGGAAGGCTGTTGTCCAGCTACAAGGAAGGGAGCATATCAGCACTCATGCCCCCCACTCTCCAGCAACATCCAAATGGTTTTGTAGGGGGGAATTCTGTGCTGCTGAGAAGGTGGATTTTGAGTTAGATCTTTGTACCTGTGTCTCTTGATATACAACCTCAGCTATATATTTGTCTATGCACATATAGAAACAGACACATAGGAACACCACATAGATTTTCTGCAGCTTCCCACAAGAATATAATTGCAAATGACCATTCATAGTTTTGGAATGTTGTGTCATTATTATGCTGATATCAACCATCTTTGTATTCCATGTCAGTTTGAGAAGCATCTCATAATACCTTGAATGAATGTCATTATAAGGTGCATGATGGATAATAAATTGAACTCGAGTCCTGACAAGACAGAAGGGAGGTCAGTATGACCCCTCTCCACACACTGTAAGTATATGTAACAGCAGAGTTACAGGCGTTCACAGGCTGAAGTGTGCCTCAGTTGTATTTCCCACTAGCGTATATACCCAGTGTTGCCCGAGTTTTTATTTTCTCATAGGTAATACTTGTTAGAAATACCTTAGGAATTACCTTACCTCACCTTAGGAATTAGATGCGGTTGAAATACACAGATTTGAGATCTTGGTCTCTAATTCCCCAAACTGTCTCGTCCAGTACCTGTAACTTCCCCCATATTCCCCAAGGAAAGGTTCGGTTTCTGAGGGAATACACTGCCCTCTTCCTTGCCGCAAGGCCTCATCTCCATAGCAACCGGGCAGGCCCAAGAGCTCTCTGGCTGAGAATTCTAAAGGCCCTTTCCTAAACTGCAAACCCCAGAATTCCATAGAATTTTCTCAGGCAGCCAATCATATGAGGTCTTCTCACCTGACACAGCCAATCATATGAGGTCTTCTCTGCGTGACATGGACAAACAGACAAACTTTGACTTTTATATATTAGAAGATTACTAAGGGGAAAACTTCCAAATGTTTGGGTGCCATGGGAAAGGACTCAGTGTACATGCCAATGTACATGTAAGGGGGAGAGGTAGCCCTAGCAAGTTTTTTTCAACATGTGGGTTGGAGAATGCATTCATGAATCTCCCTTGCATAGTTGTTGTCGGTTACCAGCTGTAGAAATCTGTGATTAACTTTTCCTTATCTGAATGATTTTTTTTTCTCTTTCTAAAAGTTGAGATTTGTAAAATTTGTAAAATGTCTTTTAAGAGCATTGGCTGATTTGTCTCTCATCTTGGAACAGGATCTTGGCATTTGTTTTTCATATACTGGCAATCTCATCATACTGTAATCTCATCATACTTCACACTTATTTAATTGACTTTAAATATGGTTTGGAATCGTTGAGTTTGCTTGCTGATGGCAGTCTGAAAAAGAGATCATATATCTGCAGTAAAGGTAAGATAATATTGGCTGCCTGTTAGTTACTGGGTCCAGTTTGAGATACTGAAGGATCTTACCTTTAAAATTCTAAATGGCCTGTGTCCTGCATAACTTTGGAAACTTTACCTCGCATATACTTCCTTATTCTTTAAGATCAACTGGAGAAACCTTGCTCTGGTACACCACTGTGATCATATCTCTTCTCATTTCAGGAGCTAAACAGCATCATGATAATACTTAGATGAGAGACCAGCAAGGAAGTCCAGAGATCTCCAAGCACAGCTAGGAAAAAGTCCTGTTGAAACCTTGAGAAAGCTGATCAGAATTGGCAATATGGGGCTGAAGATACCAAGTGGCTGATTCAGTACAAGGTAACTTCCTCTGTTCCTATGCCCTGCATTTCTCCATTTACCATAATCAAATCAGAAAGAGTGTTGAACAGTATTGATAATGTGGCCCTTTTCTCACCTATGTTTAGCTGGATGTGTGGAAGAGTATCCAATGTGTAAACATAGGATATGTATGCAAGGGCAGTATTTAACTGGAGAGTTGATACATCTTACCACGAGATCTCATGATGAGAAATACAGACACCTGCCAAAGCCATAAGCTTAGTGTCTATATAACTGACTGAACACTTCTAAGTAAGCCAGGTATAAAATTCCACAGATTTTGAAATCCCCAGTGTTTACTTTCAAGCAGCCTGAATCAGAAATCAGGTTCTTTTGCTTCAGGATTGAGGACTATGAATATGCAGTGTTGTGCATATTTAATCAGTTAATTGACTGCAATGATTATTAGTGTTGATGATCTTATGATTAATCAACAAAGTTTAATTGGATGGCAGCCCCAAAAATCTCAGTTTAGATATTAGAAGGTACATAAACACATCTGTATGACACAATGTTTGCATGAGATAGCGGGAGATCCAAGATTGGTCTTGACAATACAGGAATTGACTGTCATGTCCAGGATATGCTTTGTTTTAGAAATACTGTGTCAAAGAATAAATCTTATTATACAGCATTATGGCTCAGGAACTTTTAATTCAGACCTTGTGGACTGTCTGGCATCTTTTTTCCTCCAACTATCCCACCCTCTGAGTCTGGCTGATTCTGAATTTTTATTGCAAAGGGTTCTGATAGGTAGGTGGTCTTGCAGAGGTTGAAATGGGAACATTTGAATAATAATGTGAAAAGTGGATATTTTTTTGTCACAGCTATTCAGTTCTTCTCTTCAAGTCAATAGCCAAAAACATTTTCTTTCCCAAATCCTCCTTTGCCCAGGAATAGGCATCCCCCGATGTCTGGGCTGTACTAATAGGGCAGGCAATTAAACTACCACTGCAGTGACCTCTGAAATGCAATGCCTCTGGGTATTATAAATTTTTTCCCTGTTAAAGGTTTATATTCCTTCCTTCAGGAACTCATTTTGGAAGGTTTTTCACACTGCAGACTAGATATAATTGGTGCACACTGCAGATTTATTCTTCTAAGAGGTCAGGTAACCCGTGTATTTCACTGTTAGGTTGACTGGGGCTTTTATTCTCTCAAATTATGTTTCTATCAAATGTTCATTTGTCTGCTTTATGGGCCGCAAAGGATTTGTACTGCCTGGTGTTTGTAGTGATTGGATCTTCCAATCAAGTTTCCTCTTCCCCTAGTTTTGCTTTTAGGAAGCTTTCAAGAATACCAGAAGGAGACCCTCTGGAGTCATCTTTGTAACCATTGTGAATGAACATGTGGCAACAGGTGACATTTGAATGATTGATGGGTGCTAAGGTTTACCCTCGTTCTTACATGCCCACATGCTCTCTCACAATGGAAAAAAGATTCAGTACCACAATACTGAGGATTATCAGAATAACATTTCTGTCAGCATTACTTACTGCAAAAATATAATATGATACAATTAAATCCATATTAAAATCCTTTTGGGAAACATTTTTATCAAGAAAAGGAAAGGAGAAAAAGAGATCAACACAGAAGAAGCATGGAATAATCATGTATACTTGAGTATTGCTTCCTTTCTTAGCTGCTGTTCCCACTGTTGAAGACAAAAGCCACAGTTCAGTTTTAAAAGGCACTTACTTCTTTAACAGAGGGAACTGTAAGTTCATCTGTGAGATGTGTACATGTTTTAATCCAACTGTTCATGTGATTATTATTATTATTTTGTTATATCTAATCAATGACAGTAAATCCTCTAAGAACTGTCAGAGAATTTGAAATGCATAAGTCATTTTTTTTTTTTAAAGACAAGCAGATTCTGATACCTGGTAGAAAAGATGTTCCACATGCCTGGACCTGCTACAAGAATGTCAAGGTTTAGTCCTAACTCTAGAAATGAACCTTGAACCACCCTACTTGGGCAGAGGTAGGAAAAGTGGGATGGAAATACAATTTCCAGAACCCACCAACCAGCATGGCCACTGACAGTAAGTCTCATTGAACTGAATAGACCCAGCCTTTGAGTAGACATGCACAGGGACTGTACTGCTAGAATCATTGGATAAAGTGGTTTGAATCTAACAAAGCTAAGGATCCTTTTCGAGCTGCTGTGTCATAACACCATTCTTGTAAAACTCAAAATTTACCTGCAAAGAAAAACTAAATCCATAGAAAGTTCCAAACGTGGCTTCCATATTACATTTGCTATACCACTGTTCCTCCCAAGAGGTCATGGAAACATCTGCAGAGCTAGATTCCATTTTATCCTCATAACACTCCATGAGATAGTTGAGGCCAAGAGGTTAGGCCTAAGGCCATCCAATCAGCCTCATGTCTGAGAAGAGTTTTCAGCCCATGTTTCTCATTCCAGCTTCACCTCCAAGGCACTTCTCCTGAGGCATTCTTTTCTTCTTTTTTTCCCCTCAAGCATAGCAGTAACTTTGTCTCATACAGCTACATGTGCTGATTTTCCATCTGTAGGCAACGCAAGTCTTATTTCATTGCCATGTTCAAGCAAGAGTGAGGTTACATTCTGTAACTTCAAATATGTCCAACTGAGAAAAATATTTGTTTGTTGCAAGTGATCTGCCATCCTCAGTGTTAAATACTCATTAAACTACACTTGTCTGTATGTTTTCTGAATCTGTCCTTTTTCTGCTAAGTACATGAAGATCAGAATCCTGTTTGTGTCTTAAGCTTGCTGAAATTCCCCAATAGAAGTGGTTGGATATTTTTTGTTTGATGCATAATGTCTGTTTTCAGTTGAAGGTCACGGAAGCAGACTTGTGCATCTGTGGACACTATGCCTTCCCAGTTGATGTATATCTGTCTGCTGTTGCTGAAATTGGCAGTAGTACTTCTTTCATTGCGCATTCGTTTCTACATTCTAGTACCATTCAACATCAGAGCTGTGCAGCACAATCAGTATCTAACTCTGCATGTGAAGATTTGTGCAACAGTGCACTGATCAGAGCACTGATCTTGGCCAATATTTCCCCTTTGATCTATGATAAGCCACTGTATTATGGCGGTAATATTATATGGATCTGTAGCCTCAAATGTTTTAGAATTTTATTTCTACAAGCCAACTAAAATCCACTCTAGTTTAACATCACCCCTAATTATCAGGATAACAGGGAGGCAAAGGTCCAGACTGTTGATGGATCACCAATAATACACAATTGTTATTCCTACTATTGTTGCATATAATTGTTATGTCATTAGCACATACATATATATTCTTAAGTGCTGTACTGAAAAGTTAACAACATTAGATAAGAAATCTGTCTGGAGAATTTGAATCCAAAGATGAAAGCAAGATGAAAAAAAGTAGAAAAATAATTGCCTAATTTATTGTAGGATGGGTAAGTGGCTCAAGTGAGCGAGCCCCAAAACTTTTGCTCACATGAGAGGCACGTGAAAACCTACTGCCCAAGCACTGCATTGTCTTTTTAATATAGTAGTTAAAATAGCAGTTAAAGTACTTATCAGTGCAGAACATTCCCTAAGTGGTTTACAATGTGTTTTAGCTAATTGCCCCCAATAAGCTAGGTACTCATTTTACTGACCTACAGAAAGATGGAAGGCTGAGCCAACCTGGAGCCCTACAGGAAAGGTTGCGGCTGCCATACCGACATTTAAGCACTGTGCCACCAAGGCTCTTCCTAACAGTGTAACTGAATGAAAATCTACTCATTCTGGAATTAGGACCAAGAAGGCTTCTCTCACTAGGAATTAGTGCTGCTGCAACATCTCAGTGACAATACTGCAGTTAGGATTGAAAGAGAAACCTCTTTTCCATGAACTGATTGTATCAAAAATAGTTATAAATAATGATGAGTAGCAGACCTCGCTACACACAAACAACAGGAAGGTACCAGCTTCAAATCCTGCTTCTTGTATATATGATGCATAAAGCAGTACAGCAAGAAATGGCAAGGGGAAAAGAAAGTGTCTGTTACTCAAAGAAAAGGATAGAGGAGAATGTTAACAAAGATGGGGGATTTATTAGGAAGAAAGAGTTATTACTGTTTTTTCCTCCTCCATCACTCTCTTTAGGATTCCTCAGGGAATGTGCCCCACAACTTTTAAAATCTGGTCTTTCCGTTATTGTATTTTATTTTATTTTTGTACCAGCATCATTTCAACAGAAAGATATTTTTTCTGTTATTTCCTTTTTTTTAATAAAAAGGGCATTCTGAAATATTTGAAACACCGCTCAAACTGTCTTGCAATCTAAATATAAACAGGAAACAGAAGAAACAGGAAAAGGGACACGAAAAGCATAATTATCAGTGTCTGGGCTTTTCATGACATGAAAATATTTGCTTGGGCAAAGTCCAAGCCTGCAGATGTTCGGTTCAATATCACTGAAAGTTCTGTGTACTTCAAATGCATTCCTTGTTTAGGCAAAATCTATTTTCAGCACCTGTTGCACATATCTGTTAGTCTTATATGGATATGGGTTTATGTTTATTCCATGAACACTTGGAAACCCATGTTTCACTCTGAATTCAGTTTGGTTATTTCTTATTTTAGTAGTATGCACATTTGTTATAGTGATGACTATAACAATTTTGTGCTAATTCCACTGGCTCACACATGCTGGACTTACTTCAAAGGGCAATGTTTTATTATGCGATTTAGCCATCTTTGATTGTCTATTTGTAAAGGCAAGGAGATGCTAACCTGCTCTGATCAATATTCTTCTGTTAACTTGTTGATGTTCCCATCCTGATATTGCCATCTGAAGTACAATTAGGAGTAGGTAAACATATGTGGCACCCAGTGATTAGCAAACTTACATGAAAATGAAGCTTGGGTGGAGCAGTTAAAGAAAAGAATTTTAAAAAGACTTAGAATTTGGAACTCAGATTTTTTAGTATAGTGTGTCATTGATATACCAGCTGTGCAGAGTTTGGAAACTATTAATCTTCAGCTCCATATTTGTCTCTTTTCCTCTGCTCCTTATTAGCTGCTTTCTCCTTCCCATGCTCGCTCACTTTCTTTCTTTCCCTCCCTCCCTCCCACTCCCATTGGTGTTCATCCAGCTTTCCACTCTATTGACCTAACCTATCTACCAGGGAGCAGAACTTTATATGTCTGTTATTTGTTTGAAGAATTCAGGCACCCTAAGAAAGGAAACCTGCCTGAAAGCCCTGTGGAGATAGGACTATACTCCACAAAGAAGCCTACTTCATCTCTGATGTTTAAGGGAGCCTACCACCTATTGACAAATGATGGTACTGCAAACTGTAGACATATTTTAATTAACTAAAATTAATTTATCCATTTTAAAAAATGAAATAAGCCCAAGATACACATCCCAGGATCCCTCAGTATGCATACGAAGTTTCAATTTACTGGGTTTCACATTACAGCACAGATAAACAGATAGACACCTGCATGTGCGCACACACAGATATACATATGCATTATTTTTTATTAATATAGAAGTTTCATGAGAAAGACAGTAAGGAAAATCCTAAGACATATTGGCAAGAATCAAGAAATGTTAGCATTGCACAAAAAATAAGGACCAACAACAAGAGCACCTTAAAGAGTATCAACTCCTCTAATATACAAACTCTGACATTTAGATAACCAGATTATATACAAATATGCTGTCCATAGATGTATGGTGCAATAATAGAGACAATCACACATGTCCCATTTCTATACATAAAACAATTCCCATGATGAAAAACTCTTGATTTCCTCTAGTTCATTATGGCAAATGCATATACAACATAGTATCTGTTCAGGACTCAGTGTGTATCTTATTTTGTCCATCCCCCCCCCCGGAGTTTGTTTGAGGGTTGTTGTTTTTTTTTGTTTTTGTTTTTGCCATATTCAGCTTCTCCTTTGCGGCTTATATGATTAATTTCCAGCAGAGGATTTCCATCTTGTCTGTCTCCCGATGCATGATGTGTAGCTGTCATAAAATCTCTGCAAACCCAGAATGTATTTGTATTTCAGGGTTAGTGTCTCTATGACTAGCAACATGGAGGACTTTTCACATTTTAAATTGTCTCCCCTGCATTATGTATTTAAGTATAGCACCATTCTGACTAATAGAGAGTTCTGTGAATCTTGAAAGCTTACTACCCCGCTCTTCAAAAATAGATGGCTTAATAAAAACTATAATCAGAGCCATTTTGGGTCATCTCTTTTCTGAGTGCATAATACATCAGTGTGTTTAACAGATGACAGGTCTCTGCGATTGTTGACCTTATTTCCCCTCCAGAAATGTCTGGATGCTTTAAAATCAGTCATTTATTATAGATGCTGCAACTTCTTTGAAGTTTGCTTTGTTCTTTCTTACTTCTTGGGTTTGTAGGATGTTGGATTCTTCCTTAAAAGTACAGTTTGAATCACTGGGGAAAAACCAAGCTCCGCAAAGTTTCTTTTCGGCATGCATTTTCTTTTCCTGAGAACAACTCCTTGAAGTGACTGTGGTGGCAATTACAGTGAATCATGCACTGAATGAACCAGACTCAACTATGGACACTAGGAGACAAATGTATTATTTTGAGTTGCCTCAAGCATTCATTTCTGTGTGAGAGACTTTGGTTAGTGATAACAATAAACAATAAAAAGGAAGCTGTCCAAGAATGCTTTGGTGCTCAGTACTGATCTGTTGAGCTTTAAATCCAAAATGGGCTCTTCCAGGTTTCCCAGGTAGTTTGTTGTCAGTATTTGTATGATGGTAGTAGAATTCACCATCAATGTCTGTGTACCCTCCTAGTTGTTACTGAAGGACCAACTGTTTGGAGGCCTTGGAACTGAATAATCAGAGTTTAGAAACATTACTTTGTTTCCAGATAACAATTTCCAGAATTGCCTAGCTTGCATAACGTTCTGCGAGATGTAGTTCCAACAAGAATTTGACACACTTTGGTTGTTCAATGTTCAGGACAGAAAGTTTGCTTTAACTGCTCCCCCATCTGCTGGCAGTTTATGGCCTCTTATGGTTTGGGCTGAAATTGTGGACAAGCATTCATATTGATAAACTACAAAACTTGAGGACCTGGTCAAGTACGGTGGAAAATATATACCTCCATTTTCTTTAAGGTGTTCTAACAAGCACTGTTCAGAAAGACTCCACTTTCCAAAATATGACATATGTTTGAAACTTCTTGGTGATTGCTCTATTGTAGAAGCACCCCAATGAAAGGCTTGTTCCATGTTTTTTGAATACTAGTAAAACCCTGGCTGTTTAGAGCAACATTTTCCATTGACTCGTTTAGCTCTTCAGGATGCTGGTATGGATGGTTTTAGTTAAACTATATTCGGCTTGATGATAATACTAGTTCATTTCTACTGTGCTTATTGTTGCTGCATTGTACCTTTTAATTTCTTCTTCTTTGCAAGCTTCCGCAAGAGCCTCTCTTTTTGCAGTATTATAAGCAGTTTAAAATAAATAAGTAAATGCTAAATCCTGCTAAATATAATGCTGATATGCAAATGTGAGGAATGTGGGGAGAAAATGACCTAATTTGCATATTAAAGATTTGGTGGAGGTATGAATGATATGCCAGTGATGACAAGTGTAGTGTAGCTCATGATGGAAGTTGAAGAGAGAGGGCAGAGGCATCCTTAAATGGAACAGGAAGGAAGAGGCACATCTTTTGAAAGTCTGCAGATTAAAAAAGAAAGAAAACTGTGTGCATCCAGCCTGGAGAAGGGAAGATTAAGGGAAGAAACAGTAGTAATCTTCAGGTATTTAAAGTAACATCATGCAGAAGACAGACCACACTTATTCTCTGTTTGGCCTCCTAAAATTAGAACTGATGTGTTGAAATTTCAGGAAAGCAAATTTTGGTTAAACATTAGGAGGAGCTTGCTCATCGTAAGAACTGTTTGACTGCAGGACAGACTGCCTTGGGATACGGCGATACTTCGTTGCTGGAGGTATTTAAGCAGATCTTATAATAATTTTCAAGGCCCTTTCAAATGTTTGATTTGATGATTATATGATTCCACGATAAACAGAAAGAAAAGTCATCATTACATTATTTAGATCATTTATTTATCTGTTTTTACCTGGTGCCAACAACTGACCAAAGTTTCAGGCAGTCTAACTTTCTAGGCAAAACCACTGCACAACTGTGGGGCTACCACAAGAACCCCTGCTGTGAATTCTAGCAGTCGAGATTTTGTTAAGTGGTTGTATAAACCAATAAGGCCTCCGCAATGGACCTACATTCAAGGGCAAGATGATGTTAGGAGAAGTACTTCTTTAAGTGGTCATTACTCAGGTATGCTTTATAAAGATGAGCATCTTAAATTGGACTCAGTGCCAAACAGGTAGCCAGTACAACTTCTTAAAGATTAGCGTTATGAGGTCCTGTATAGCCAAACCAGTCAATCTATGTGTGGCTTCATTGTGTGCAAGCTGAAGGTTCTAGACCACCTTCAAAGGCATTCCTAAACAGAGAGTATTATAATAGTCTAATTGGGAGGTTTGAAGAAAAAGGATTATTGCAGTCAGGTTTTCTCAGTCCAGAAATTGCCATTTGTGGTAAACCAGCCAGCATTAAAAAGTGACCCCTCATTCTACCACGATACAATAGTAATAGATTTTCTCTACCAAAGGTTGTTGTACTGGATTACTTTTGAGATCCAGTTTCATGATTTTGTCAGTTCAGTATGTTCACTTTTTTTTAGTAGTGAATCAGGGACAATGTGAAGCAGAGATTATTTCACACAGTATGTAAACTGAAATTAAGTTTGGGTGACTTCAGATATGAAGCAACCTTGGCCATGGTTGATTATCTAATACGTAAAGATGAGTTTGCCATCATTGTTCACGCAATTGTACGTTCCTAGGAGCGATTTCCGTATAATTCCTAGATGTCTATGGGGATAATACACACATCTGGTGTCAGCAGCCTGTGCTGTTCCTTTATTGGCAGTTGTTCTTCATGGGCACACAAAAAGAGCCTTAAAGCAAACTAAAGGCTGAAGGCTTTGCAGTCCCACCATAGTTCTCTGGATCATGCTTAATGTCTAGAAATATATGAAGCTTACCCTATGGAGAACTCATTTCATTTCCTATACCTTCCTTATACAGGCCACAGCCTAAAATTTTTCTCCTCTTCCCCTTTGGCTTTGGTTGCATTTTAACTGAAGATTGTGTCCGTTCAAAAGAGAGTGTATATTGCTCTGGTTTTTAAAACATTTTAATGTTGTGGTTTCTGTGTTAAATTCTTTCTCCTCAGAAAACAATATAGTTTATTGCCTTTTTAGGAAGAAACAGTGTGTACCATGGAAAGGGTCAGCGCTGTGGAAGAAAACATTCCCTCAGGGTTGGATTTTGTGCTTGACTGCACATGCTGAGGGACCCCATTGACTTTAAGTGGAGCATTCCATGTGTGGGCATCCAGGAGCAGAATTTGGCCTTTAGCATATAGACACATGCTGATAAGAAAGAGAAATCTTGTGGCAGCTGTTCATTAGATTCTGTTGCTCCAACACAATTAGGGACAAAGTAGGACAAGTTCTGGTGTATGTAATCTATATAAAGGAGGATCTACTAAGTCCTCTGCATTTTTAAATAGCAATCAGTTCTGTATTTAAAGAACTGCTCTATTAAAAGAAAGGAAGGGATATTAGTTATGTACCCTGTACAGGGTACTATATTTCTAGATGTTTTGAAGTACTGTCCTCAAACCTTTTAGAGTTTCTATTTAAAAAAAAAAATGAATATGACTTTACCAGACAAAGTGTGACATTTATGAACAGTTCTTTTTTTCTCCTTGTTATCCCACAGAGCTAAAACCTAAAATCAAGTCCTCCAGAAGATGTGTGGATATATATTTGGCCCAGCAATTGTGGCATTCATCAAAACAAACCTGAATTGACGACATCTTTAGAGAAGAGGAGAAAATCAATTGGTCTGAGTGTCAGGACTGATAAAACATATGAAAAAAAAAGGAAGGGTTGCTAGACAGTCCCTAGAACTGAAATAATTCCTGTCAAAATACAACATGTCAAAATCAAATATCTTCTGTGATAAGAAAATAATTCTCCCTGTTAAGCGAATGTTACTGGGAACCATAATTTTTTACATCCTCTTAAACTTGAGAACAGCAGTGCAGTCCCAATTGGTATTTTTCTTTTCCACTGGACAAACATTGATTTTTCTCCCTGCCAAAGTGTGCATTTCTAATGGAGCTTGAAATTAACATGGCTTTTGGGGGGTTGTTGTTTTCTTCTTTGCTTCTGCATAAGAGCTATCAGTGATGCAGGCACAGCTTTGGGAATAAGGTTTTTTTTCATGTTGTCATTAAATGCAGCAGAGGCAGCAGAAGGCCTTACAAGTTTCTAGCCACTGTGGCAAGCTATGATTATTAAATGGTGATAAGAACTGCTTTTATTGATTAGGGAGAGGAAGCATTTCACACTCAGTGAAGGTGTTTCAGAATAGCATAGCCTTTCATGGAGAATTGCTGCATATTGGAGTTTGCCCCAGCAGAACAAGATTAGCATAGGGTTCAGCACCTAATGGTCTTTGCACCAAACATAGTCCCTAGAGAAAACTGTTTTCCTACATGTCAGTAGCTAACCCTGAGGCAAGTGAGATATGCAGAGGACACTGAGGAGTGGTCAAATAGTGTGACAGGAGTACAGTTTTGGAGCAAGTCGGTTTTGGTCCTCGGCTTTGGCCCTCTGCTGTCCCTTACCTGCTGTACAATGAATTCCTGAGCAGAGGTTTAGAGCTTGTTAGTAATCATCCACCAATGGTTTTCTGGAAATGTGCCTTGTCTAACTCCCAGGCCTTTTCTGCACTAGCCTGTTATAGCACAATGATTCCACTTTCAACATCCTATGGAATCCTGGGGTTTGCAGTTTAGGGAGGGGCCGACCTCATCACGCTATAACAGGCTAGTGTAAAAAAGGCCCCAGTTTTGTCTCTGAAGGTTACAAAATTCATTACTCAGCTTTTCACTTTCACTGAGAAGTTGTGACTTGCATACCCTCCAGCCTCCCCCATTTGACAGGGATACTCTCAATTAATACTCTGCCATCCCACATTTTGAGCTGCTTTTGAAACATCCCAATTTCTCCCATTCCCCCTTTCCCCCTTTGTTCAATTTCTTCAAACAGTGGGCCCATCCAGACAGATTAGGAAAAACAAAAAGTCCCTGGTCTTGTTCCTGTCTTTTCCAAGTTTTTTTGAGGGGGAGAGGGGAGAGATACATGGTGTTTTCCCCATCCTGAAGTATTCCCCTCCAAAAAAACTCCCAGCACTTGTGAGGACTTTTTATTCCTACTCTTGAGGTCAGTCTAAAATAAGCCTACTGTTTCAAGTGAAGGAAAGAAGAATCTTTACCAATAAGAAAATTATCCTAATGCTTAACTAGTTTAATATTGCTAAAGCACAAGGAAGTGGAGAGTGGAGGAAACCCAGGATATTCCAAGAAAATGTTTGAATGTAAAACTATGAAAGTGCAGGTAAAATCAAAGCAAAAAGAACTGGAAAGTCTCAGTACTTCCAGGGACTTTTTTTCTTTCTGAGTTCAAATGGCAAGAGTAGTTTGCAATCGATTAATTCAGCATGAGCAGACAAGAGAAGAGGGTGGAATCTTGTCCTTCCCAGTATGCTCAGGCAAAACCAAATCGGTGTAGCATCTCCTGCCTTGTGTGTTCTTCCTCATTAATAACTTTTGCCATTTTGACCACATTCTGATGTTGCCTGGCCACACATGTCCTAGTTTTCATCTGTGAAAATGCTAGAATGTACACACTTAATAGTTGCATTCATACTCTAAAGAGTTTGTATAGTTTGTTCAGATCTAAAAAATCCCCTGTGGTTTATAGATAGTCCCATGGACAATTTTGCGCTTGTAAACAGATGAACATGTATAGAAATTACTAGAATCAATAGTAAAAATCAGTGATGTATTAAAATTAAAAATCATAACTGGAATTCAGTGTGGGACATACATCTAGGTAAGTGGGGTTACATCTGCAGGAAATAGAATAGAGCAGCTTCATAATGTCTGTTTTTAGCAAGGGGCTGCCATGTTACTACATAAGGGAGCCAGTGAAGTGACTGCTGTATATTGGGACCAATTGGCCCTAGGCTAAAATATGCCAGTGAGGCCTAAAAACATGGTAAAAATGCCCCCATGGCTCTTAGAGGGCATTTGGAGACACTTTTTTTTTTTTTTGTAGGGGGTATCATTAATGTGCACTCTTCAAGGTCTCCTGGAGGGTTAAACCCTAGCTTCTCACAGTTGTCCACCCCTGGCCTATCACATCACCTCCCATTCTTCTCTTCTCCATTTCTTGCAATCCACTGCTCCACTGGTCCATTCCACAGCTGAACACCTCTTCCCATGAATGTTTAATGGAATCACTCTTCATGTATTATATATCCATTGGTTTGAAACCTTTCCTCTGGAGCAGTAGAAGACAAACTTACTCCCTCTTCCATAAGACAGCCTTTCAAATACTGAAGAATGGCTATCATACCACTTCCTAGTCTTCTCTTATAATATCACAGGCCTTGCAATACATTCATTCTCCTGTCGGGACCTTGCAATGCTTGGAGCAGGTTTCTTTGTGGGCACAGCAGATGAACTAGAAAAAGGGTACATTTACTTCAGCTTGCCCACCCACCTCACTTTCTAGTGCCTACCCACCCATGAATATGTTGAACAGGCGTACCTCTGAAAGAGCTGAGGCAGATATTTCCCTCCCTTTTTGGGGTGTTTGAGTGATCTATCATAGATTATTTGGAAGTGAAGGATGAGATACTTTTTTTTACTATCTGCCAAGCCGACAAGGTAATTGTTGGCAAGGTTTAATGCTCATGAGTACCCTGAGCAGGAAGTACATCAGAGTGCATCTCTATATCAAATATGACTGCAGAAGAGACCAGATTGTTGGTTCAGCAATTTTCTGTCAGATAGCTATTAGTTATTGTTGATACCGAAAGAAGGTCATTAATTAAGCGGAAAGGACTAGTGTAGGTCAGGGCCAAGAATGAAGTAGGAAGTAGGCTTCTTTCAGTCTTGTTGTTTAGCATTTGCAAGAATAAACTCTTGAAGAAGTAGTGTTAAAGGGCCAGGGTCACTGAATGCCCTTGAGAGAACAAGAATGTCCTGACAGAGGTCTGGCATTGTTCTCATCTGTTGACTTTCTGGACTGTATATTTCTTAAGTCTTGTGGGGTAAGGGTCAGATAATGGCACTATGCCACATCTTCCTTAAATAACTGAAAATCAATCTGCATCACCAGCCATGAAATATAAGACAGGATGTAATGTATTACAATGTGCAAGACTTGGGGGCAAATGTGCTAGAAGCAGAAAGCATCAATGATGATGATGTGCAATTCACAATAGCATCCATCTTGTTTTATTTCACCAGCTCTTTGGGGCCAGCCAGAGTCAAAACTTGTTTGTGTTAATAAAGACTCCTGTTTACAGTCTCGGAAGAGGCAGGAAGCAGAGTGTGGTAATAGTGGGTGAATTTCGATTGTCCTTTTCTGTCATTTCTTTTACAAATCTACCCATATAGATGTGAAGAAAGATTATGGATTATTGCATATATTGTCACCCAGCTATACATAGGAGTATTATCTCTGTTGGATGGAAGCAGGCCAAAAGTAATGCCTTCTAGAAAGGAGAATCTGCAAAAGAATTAGGGGACATGTCAGCACTTTTATGTATCAGAGAGATGAACAGTATTAATGAGCTGGCACCATTGTTCTCTGGTATTTTTGGCATTCTGGCTTTGAAAATGTGTTTTCTAAGTCTTTTTCTGCCTCTCTTGGCTTCAGTCTTTCTGTTTGACTCAACAGACTTCCACCTCAAGTACTCTTCTACTATTTGTTTCTACAACTAAAATTGAACAGTCATATCAGATTAAGACCTCTGCGAATGTCACTGCTTCATGGAAAGGCTCTGTTGAGGAACCGTGGCACTGAAGGCATCTGACAAAGTTCACCTAATAGAATCTGATTTTGGATGTTGTGAAGCCTATTAAGGCAAACAGAGATCAGGCCTGGATGCCTGATGGAAAAGTGCAAATGCCACAGATATGATTAATATTAATAGGATTTCAGACAATGCTAGACAGATTTCTTAATGAGACTGGGGAAACATGGAGTAGAGGAGGAAGAAAAGGAGCTGTTCAGACTACCTATCATTGAGACAATGGCCGTTTCCACACTAAACTGTTATAGTGCTATTCCACTTTCAACAGCCTATGGAATCTTGGGGTATGCAGTTTAGGGAGGGGCATTTAGAATTCTCAGCCAGTGAAAAATAGATTTACACTATGAAGCCTAACTGACTGGGAGCCAAACAAAGGAACTGGACTGAAGGAACACAAAAAGACACTATCTGTAGCCACAAAGAAAGAGAAGCCTCAATGGGTGACAGATGAAATTCTTCAAGCAGTTAAAGGACAGATGAGGAGCAAAAGTAAAAGATGACAGAAATAAAGTCAAAACTCTGAAGGCAACTGTGCTATGACTTGTGTGCAGGGATGAGGAAAACTACTATAACAATCAATGCAGAGAAATAGAAGATGACAACAATTTAAAAAAAAAATAAAAATGGAAGAACAAGAGAACTCTTCTGAAAGATGTGAGAAACTGAAGGGAAATTTAAACTAAGAGTGGGGATGTTCTACAACCAGCAGGGAAACGCATTACATTACCAAGTAGAAATAAAAAGAAACAATACATGGAAAAACTATATAAAACAGATGAAAGGTTGACAGACTCTTTGTAGGAAGAACCATATGAAGATGAACCACCAATTTTAGAAAGTGCCAGGAAACCTACACTCAGAGCACTTAGGAGAAATAAATCACCAGGAAGAGATGGCATACCAATAGAGCTACTTCAGTCTACAAAGACAGAGTCTTTCTAATAAAATCTGTGAACAAACAAAACAATGGCCCACAGACTGGAAATACTCAATAGACATTCCAATCCCTAAGAAAGGGGACAACAGAGATGGCACTAACCACACGGCCATAATTTTCCATGTAAAGTCATGCTCAAAATTCTACAACAAAGGCTTATACCATATCCAGGCTGGGTTCAGGAAAGGAAGAGGCATTAGGGATCATATTGCA
Source organism: Ctenosaura bakeri (assembly GCA_948474755.1). NCBI lineage: Eukaryota > Metazoa > Chordata > Lepidosauria > Squamata > Iguanidae > Ctenosaura > Ctenosaura bakeri. The sequence continues at coordinate 42,091 of CAOLHI010002848.1, read as the reverse complement.
AACATATGTTGGATATTGGATCACACACAAAAAAAAATCAAAAATAAATCATCCTATGCTTCATATATCATAGCAAAGACTTTGGTTGTATATAGATCATGAGAAACTATGCGTCACCCTTAAAGAAATGGGCATGCCACAACCTTTGATTATTCTGATGCTTAACTTATAGACAAAACAAGAGGCTACTGTTAAGATGGGATACACAGAAACGAAAAGGTTTCCAACTGGCATGGGAGTCAGGCAAGGCTGCATTTTATCATCCTATCTGTTTAACTTGTACACTGACTCAGAGGAAGGACGCATGAAAATTGGAGGAAAGAACATCAACAGTTTAAGGCCCTTTTCACACGGCATTTGCCATACGAAAGAGGAGCATCACGCGATTGCGAGGAGTGAGCTGCATGACACGCTCACAATCGCATGATGCTCCAGGGGCCGGCAGGGGCCAATCACACACCTTTTCATTTTCAGCTAGAAGCCAAAAATGGTGCACAATCGTGCATTGCTTCTGGGCCCCATGTGCACTTACCTGATGTGCAAAGCCTCTGGAGCTGGGCCGGTCATGCTTCCTGCCCCAGTGCAGCCTGGGAAGGTCCCAGGCTGCACTGTGGAAGGAAGAGCCTGGGCTCTCACTCAAGCAGGCAGCTCGTGCAGAGCTGAAGCAGCAGGGAAGGGAGAGCCTCTCGGCAGAGGCTGCTCAGACGATCTCCGCACCCCAGAACCAGAACAAGGTAAGGTGCGGAAAGGGCCTAAGATATGCAGATGACACCATACTATTAGCAGAAAACAGCAAAGACTTGGAGTGAAACTGAAGAAAGTCAAGGCAAAAATTGCAAAAGCAGATTTACAGCTGAACTTAAGAAAACAAAAATAATGACTACAGATGATTTACATAACTTTCAAGTTAATGATAATGCCATTGAAATAATTCAAGATTTTCCATACCTCTGCTCAGTCATTAACCAGAATGGAGACTACAGTCAAGGAATCAGAAGACTAGAACTTGGAAGGGCAGCTATGAAGGAAAATCCTGAAGTGTAAAGATATATCATTGACTACTAAAGTTAGGATTGTCCATGCTATCATATTTCCAATTTCTATGTATGATTGTGAAAGCTGTACAGTGAAGGAAACTGATAGGAAGAAAATCAACTCATTCAAAATATGGTGCTGGAGAAGAGTTCAACAGATACTGTGGACTGCTAAAAAGACAAATGAATGGGTCCTAGAGCAAATCAAGCCTGAAGTCTCCCTAGAAGCCAAGATGACTAAACTGAGGATGTCATACTTTGTCCATATCATGGGAAGACCTCACTCATTAGAAAATAACAGTAATGTTTGGTAAGGTAGAAGGCAGTAGGCAAAGAGAAAGACAGCATTACATATCAAGGAAGATATGTCCCTGAGTCTGCAAGGCCTGAGCAGAGCAATTGATGAAAGGGTGACTCGAAGTTTGCCATAAGTCGAAGTTGACTTGACAGCAGTTAACAGCAACAAAGCAATTGGTGGAGCATAGCTGCAGCCATTTAGTAGCCTGAGATCAGTTTGTACCTACTCAATTGCTGGCTGAATGACCCATGGCATTTTGAAATTCCTGGTATTCTCCCTTCCCTTTCAAAGTTAATGTTTTCAGGGTCAAATGGGATGTTATATATGTGACATGTTGAACATTTCCTGGAGATTGGGCAAGGGTTTTTGTTTTTCTTTTTAGTGAGAAGTAGCCAGGGGAGGCCAGGCTTGGATGAAGAAATGCCAGGAGGCAAGAACGGCCTGCCTCAACGCTCTCTCCTAGCCACTTTTTGGCTTCTCCAGATTATTCTACTGAGCCTGCATTTCCTTCTTGTAGAGCAAAGCCTAGCAATGGCAGCAAAAGCTCATTTTTTGTTTAACTACCAGAGTGAATATTACATTAGCCATAACACTCGCTGTTGTCTAAAAACTAGTGAACAGCCCTGACGTACAATCAGTACAATCAGCTGAAATCTTTCCTCATGCTTCAGTGTGCCTCTGTTATATATTTATACATTTATACATAGTACGTTTTTTTAAAAAAAACTCTTAATAAAAATGTTAAAAATACAATTAACTTTGATTTTAAAACACTAGTTTAAGAATACAAGCTAAAACAGCATTAACAAGACATTTAAAATATAATAAAATAAAAACCCTCCAGTTTAAAAATTCTGTTAGCCACCACCAATGCCTCCTTAAATAAAATATTTTAGTTTCAGTTTTCCATGCAATACCATCTAGAGTTTTATCTATATTTAGCCCTGTGAAGATGTTCAGTCTGTACACAGAAAGACTGAACTAGTGATGGGGGTGAAAGTGCATGCACAAGCCCACCATTCTTGTTGCTCTCTATTAAGTCTCTAGGCTTCCTGTATTGGAGTTTTGATCGGCCATCTTTTTGGGTTCACTTGAACATGAGTAGAAACCTCCACGTGACTGTAGACCACCCTTGTCAACAGCAAAATTGCCTTGTCATTCTCTGTGGCAAATTCAAGCTACTGGTTTTAACTTTAAATCCCTAAATGACTTGGGACCTGAATATTTAAGAGATCACCTGTGTAATTACAAACATATTCTGTTGTTAAGATCTTAAGGAGTAGCTCTTTTGAGAATGTCATTACATGTAGAAGCCTGTTTGAAAGGCGCATGGGAAAGGGCTTTCTCCTGCGTTGCTGGATTGCAGAGTACACTTTCCTCAGAGGTACCATCAATACCCATTCTCAGTGCTTTTCGGAAAGGTATGGCCTTTTAAAAAGTTGTTGTGAGGATAATTTTTTAAAATACTTTGATAATTTGTAATGTTTTCCTTGTTTACCCTCAGTGACATTTGTTGGGTATAGTTGCCAGGTCTCAAGTGCTGGCTGAAGTCTCCAGAAACTGCTGTGCTTCGGGCCCCTCCCAAAACTGCAAACCCCCCACTTCCAGAGGATGTTGAAAGTGGAATCATCGCGCTATAACAGGCTAGTGCAGAAATGGATCTCCAGCTTGGGAGACAACTCTCAGGATGAACACTGCTAGAAAGGGGGAAATTATTTTATTGTGTAAGGTGGCTTCCAGGGTTAGACACCCATTTTGTTTCAGTAACACAATAAATAGTCATGATACCAGGTAATCTCAGTAGTTTCTAAACATGCTTAACTATTTTTAGGTAACAACATGTGAGTTAATGATTATATAATCATTTACTTACATGTTGTTACGTAAAAATAGTTAAGCATGTTAGATGCACAGCTCTTTGTGTGCACTAAAATTAATATCTATGCGTTAGGAGCATTAGGCAATTTCTGCACTACACTGTTATAGTGCAATTATTCCACTTTCAACATCGGCCCTTTACGCATGCATTTTTTTTCCGCGAGCGACCCTTGAGCGTCACATGAGTGGGAGTGGCACTCCGTATGATGCACTCCCCCTCGCGCGACGCTCACAAGGCTAAAGCGGGGCACGCGTGCATTTTTGATTTTCGGCTTTAAGGCGAAAATGCCCCGCGCTCGCGCAATGCTCGCGGCGCCCTCACGCACTTACCTCTGTGCGGTGTGTTGGCAAGGTGGCTTGGTCGCGCTTCCTTCCCCCCACGCAGCCAACAACTCCCAGACTGCGCTGCAGAAGAAAGGGGCTCATGCAATGGTCATGCAATGGTTGCACGAGAAGGAAGGCGATGCGGGAGGCAAAAAGGGCTGTCGTGAGCAGCTTGTGTGAGTGGCTGTTCGCGCGAGCGCCGCTCCCCGCTGCCACGACGATGTAAGATGCGAAAAGGGCCATCCTGTGGAATTCTGTAGTTTACTGAGGCCTAAGAACTCTCTGGCTGAGAATTCTAAATGCCCTTCCCTAAACTGCAAAGCACAGTTCCCCTATACCTGCCCATTTCCCAGTCAGTGGAGAGCAGGTGAAGTGTCAAATAAGCATCCAGCTATTTTCTTGTACTTCGATGCTCAGCAACAACCATTCCGATGGATTTTTGCTGGTCCTGCAGAGGTCCCTGTGCTGCATGTACCCAAAGGAAAATAGCCAAATACTTGCCTGTTGCTCCCTGCTACCTTTCATCAGCCAGGAAGTGGCTGTGTTCAGAGTGCTGAAGCTGAGAAAAGGTGACTTCAGGGGGGGATTTTGGTTGTTGTGCAGTCACAGAGAATTCCAGCCACCACGGTGATCAAAATGTGGTCATTTTGTGCACAACATTGCTGTGCAGAGAATTCCAACCTCCACATTGACCAAAAAAGTGAGTTCCAATGATGGAAATCTGACTTCTGTTATTGCAATTCACCAGTTGAGCATCAGCCAATATTGTGCTAATGGTACACAAGGACATTCCCCCTATGACATCACAAGGGTCCACCACCTTATCTCAAAATTTTGGTCTGAAATCTTAAGGAATTGAAATCTGCCCTAACAACACTATTTGCTAGCTGCCTTGAGCAGTGTTTGTGCGTGTGTGTGTGTGTGTGTGTGTGTATCAGGAGGAAGGAAATACATGTAAATTAATACCAAGAAACAGGAAAACATGAGTAGAAGGCACAGAACTTGTATCTCTTCCTCTTGGCCAGAAACCTGTTGGTGACATGCCTAGGTATGTATGCAGAATGTTGCACTACGTATACAGAATGTGGTAGAGGTTTGGGCAAAGCGCAACAGTTGTATTCTGCTAACAGTGGTAGAAGCAACATTTTGCATAGAGAACCTTTGTGTGTGTGAAGCACTTTGACATTCAGAGAGCTGTGTACAAACACGCGTGCTCACTGGCCTCCAGTATGCATTTGCTTCACTATACTATGATCCAATAATAGGGGCAGAGACTGTAATTCCATGGTGAATATTTATATTATGCTGAAAGATCTCAGCTCTTAAGTTCTCCTATATGCTAGCTGGATGCTTGCAAAGGGTTTTTGTGCCTCCTCAATCTTTGCTCAGGATTACATTTCACTACATCTCCCCTCTTTTGATTCTGCAATGCTACTAAACCCAACAATTCTACTAAGGAACGAATTATATTAACGACTTTAACAACTTCTACACCTTAAGATGATGACTAGACTATCAGTTACCTTTAGTAACACCAGTGGATTATTCCTTCCCACAGCCAGCTGCTATTTTTAATCTCTGTAATGCATACTTTTCTGATTTCTGTACCTCTTGAGGATACTTTCTTTGCATGCAACATTCGGGAACAAGGTGGCAATTGTATATGGGCATCTATTGAGGGTACATGGTCAATTCCCAGCTGCCAGTCTGTTGGCCTGTCACCATCATTTTCCCTTTCTTTCCCAGCTGCTTCTTCCATGTTGTTCTCTGAATGCTCAGAATGAAGAGGATTCTTCGCAGAAAGAGACTACTTATTTGCATGGTATTTGTGGTGGCTATAATTGCTAGCAGCACTTATCATTTTTATTAGCCAAGCTGCCCATATTAAAATGATGGATTGTTTTTAACGTCATGAAGAACATCTGAGAGAGCAAGAATAAGTTAATTTCCCATTTAACCTAAGAGCAGATGGTTAAAAAAAAATGTTCTGTGTAAATAAATTAAGGGGAAAGCACCCTCACTAATAGCTTAGTGTGTTTGAAATAGCCTTTCTTAGAGAGAGACTTTTCTTATTGTTTGAGAGCCTTATTCTGGACTGCTGCTGATTGTCTAAAGGGATCAATTTTGTTTTTAATCAGTTTGGCTTTTAGCCCAAAGTTATATAGCAGGATTCTTGTAGTTATACCCTGGAGACTTGTTCTATTGGGCATTGTACCAGTCACCCTCAAAGATCCTACAGATTATTGTTTTGGTATTATTTCTCTTCTTAAATGTGGCTACAAGACAGCCTTGCACAATGTCTGGGGACAGACAAGCATTTTTAAGAGGCTAGTAGGCACACTTCTTGCCTGTAGTGGGCAAACATGTTTCTTTTGACTCATGGTAGTTTCTGGCCAAACAAGTTTTACAAGTGTTTGAAACAATGCAGAACCTCTGATCAGATGTCATAATACAACCTTCCTCACCTGGCATCTCCCAGTTGTGTTGGCCTGTACTTCCTTGCCATTTTGCCTGGGGATGATAGAAGGTATAGTTCAAGATATCTCAAGGGAAGGCTAGGGAAGGTTGTGGTGATACAACAATATGGCCAATAGTATTTTTATGATGCTACTTTGAAGTATTTCATATGTTGGGCCTGAGCTTCAAACTGTATATTCACTGACAGTAATACCCAATGTAATTTTCTTTTTCTAAAGGCACTTGTAGAGGTAGTGGGACTTGGATTGGGAATGTGGCATGAGGAAAGGGGAATCTATGCTGGTTAGTCCATTTAGATCCCTTCCCCTGCCCATTGCATGAGGAAAACATTCAGGCATCCATATTCATATTTTTCCTTCTATTTCTCCCAGGAACTTTGGGAAGGAGGCTATTTACTTTTGGGAAACTGGGAACATACTATAGTTAGCAAGAAACAGCAGCTTGCTCAAAGAAATGTGAAAATAACCAAGTAATTTGAGGAGAAATGGTTTTGTGAAGTGACTGTCCTTTATTTTGCTGGTTTTTCACTGTATGAGCTCCTGAGTTTTCTGATTAGACAGGCTTTGGATTATGCTGTTCATTTCCCATCCTGGTTCAGCTTGGCCCACCTTTTCAGACTTCTTTCAAATAATGCATCTTGTTTTACAAATTTATTTCACTGAAAGAAAAATGACAAATTTAAATAAACAATTCAAATGAAAATAGAACAGCCACAAAATGATGGCATTTTCAGCTCCTAGGCAAGGTCTCCTCCTCCTCTCTCAGAATTTTAATCTCCTCCCTAAATCATCCCCACTCTTTCTTTTTTTCCCCCATGAACTCAAATTATGCAATTCAGCCATGATACAAGCCACGGAAAAAGAAAAGCAATATATGCTTACCTGAGAGATGTTTTTCTATTATACTGGGTATTGTATGCATGAGGAGCATGTATGTTCACCCTGTCACAATTTCTGTAATCCAAATAATACATTTTGCAACTAAGATCACAGAAAGAATAGTTTGCCATATATTTTGTTGTTTTTGTTGTCGACGATGATGGTGATGATGATGATGATGATGTGTGGGTTACTGGAAGAAAACGGTGGCACATCAGTTGCCCTTCTCATAGTACTAGCAAGAGGGAGATGCATCGCACGGTGTCTCCTGGTCCCTAATGAAGGAGACTTGTGAAAACTTCCCCCCTGGATAAAGGGGGATATGGAGGGTCAATGCTAAAGTGTCCTGGAGTTCCCTCCTGGCAATTAAAACTATCACATTAGTGGTGATCAATTGTGGATGGAGGGGAGAAGGGGTCAGATGTTACTATCCAGCCTCACCATGTGTTCTGCCTGCTGTTTAAGCCGTAAGAGCCACTCAATATTCTCTCTTGCCTTTAAGAACTTAACAGTTAAAAAGAAAAATCAATAAGAAGCAATCCTAGCATTGATGCAACCTATAACTTCTACAACAACTGCTTCCTTGCAGGACCAAGACGTTGTGAGCAATGGACTTGGATTTCTTTCTAAAGGCTATTTTTAGCTTTTTTTTATGCAGAGCAAAAAGCACATTTTTGATACTTGATTGAATTTTAAAGAAGCATAGGCATATGGACTTGAAAATATTGCTTAAAGACTTAATAAAACAAAAAACTTTATGAAAACAGAAGTTTTATTTACCTTAGATTGAGACAGCAACAAGGTCATCCCTGAGAATTAAAAGCAAAAGTAGTCAGACTGCTGTGCACATGCTAGTACCTTACAAGTATTGTCTGCATAGAGAAAGCTAAGCAGAGAGTGACATCTGGTGGTCAAATGTGGTCATTGCAAGCCACTGATTTTTTTGTCCCTCTGGGATGCCTTTTAAATTGCTTCTTTCTCCTTCTAATAAACTTGAAGTATAATGTTGGTATACTCTAATATGAGAGCTAAGGGGAAAGACCTGGAAGAAGAGGATCTGTAGAGTTACCATCTAAGTCTATAGCCGTATCTTAAAAACTAAAGAGCTTCAATATTTAAAGACTCAGATATCTCAGACAGGAATGAAAATGGCACAGATGGGAAGAGATTTGATGGCAGAGTTCAGAAAAGGAATACGAACAGAAAGGAATTGAAAGCAGAGATCAGAGAAATAAATCAGTCTATCTCACAGATAGCACTAGTTATGAAACAGATAAATGAAAAGATTCAGAATCTTGAACAAAAAACATAGAATCCAGAACAAAGAAGTAGGACAGAGAACATGAACATGACTTAGATGCTTTTGCTTTAGTGGAACAACAGGAAAGAGAGAACTGTCTGCATATCAGAGGAATTCTGGAACAACCTGATGAAAATATTTGAGAATGGACAGTGGAGGCTATTGTAAATCTTATTGGAGAAGCAAAAAGAACACATGGAATTTGAACTGGATTGTGTTTACTGCGTTTCTTCACACATAGCCAAGCAGAGAAATGTACCAAGATGCATGACTGTGTATTTTGTCAATAAGGAGATCAGACATCAAGTGCTTCAATGTCATTTCAAGAAAAGAATGAAGATTGTTGATGTTGAAATCATGATATTCAAGGAGATACCAACTAGGATTTTGCACAAGAAAAGGGAATATGCTTTTTTGATTGGTAAGTTGAGGCAAAATAAGGTCAGTTTTAGGTGGGAATGTTTAGAAGGCATCTCTTTCAATTTTGTGCTAAGAAGATTTCTAGTGAATACTGTACAAAAGGCTGAGTGTGTGTGTGTGTGTGGAATTGAAGCAACTGGTAGATTGAAAGGAAGAAGAATTCAATAATCTTCATCAGATCAAGACTCAACTAAGGACAAGGACAAGGCCTTGGATGGAGATGATGATGAAACTAGAAGTGCCGTGAGAGTGGACTTTTCTAACTTGTCTTCTTTATATGGATTTGAGATGTATGCCATGGAACCTCCAGGGCTTAAATATACCCCCCAAAAAACTAAAGCATTTCTATAGGCTGTTGTGGGTTTTTCAGGCTTTGAGGCCGTGTTCTATTAGTATTTGCTCCCATTTCACCTGCATCTGTGGCTGGCATCTTCAGAGGATCTGAATGTAGATGAAACATCAGGAGAAAATACACAACAACCTATGGATTCCAGCCATGAAAGCCTTTGACTTTACATTAAAGTATTTCATTATTTTGAAAAAGCAGAAACAAAAAACAAGATGTAATTTGTTTCTAATAAACTCATGTAAGAAGAAGAGATATTAAATACTTACATTACCCAAAATTTAGCAAGGAATTTATTGTGGCATCACCCCAGAAGAAAAATTACTATTTATGTGAATCCTAATTTGTCACCAGAAATCATATTTGAAGACCAAGAAGGCAGGTATGTAGGGATTCAAATTAATAATAGCGGGTCTAAAGTTCTAGTGGTGGGGCTTTATGCTCCTACCAACAAGGGTTTTTTATGAGAAGTTAATTATCAGTGTTTGCTCACCATGGAATACCCAGGACAGTTGTGAGTGATAATATGCCTTTTGCTAGTCAGGAATTTTAAATGTTTGCGAAAGAGTGGGGGTTTGAGCAATGTTTTAGTAGTCCAGGATATGCACAATCTAACAGGATGGCCGAACAAGCAAATTCAATCTATAAAACAGCTTGTAAAGAAGGCACGATATGCACATGCAGATCTGAATTTGGCATTGTTAGAATATCGAAATACACCAGTTACAGAGATGCCATATTCACCTGCACAAATGTTAATGGGCAGGATGTTAAGAAGTCAACTTCGAGTAACTACTAATTTATTACATACCAAGATTCCGACTAATGTATATCAGGACCTTCAGAGAGTTCAGAATAGGCAAAAGTATTTCTATGGTAGAACAGCAAAGCATCTTCAACCCCTCATTAGCTTGTGAGTTTATTTTTGCAACAGTGGACATTCCAATTAGTATTTTTGGAAAGTAGCAGTTGAAGCATTTGAGTGGTATTTGTAATTGGAGAAGCTTTTTTATAGTTATCTATAGGCTGCATTAGGAAAGCTGGAAACCATCTTTACAGTGGCATACCTAGGAAGGGCCCTGGCAGAGGCAAGGCAATGGTGGGCAGCAGCAGTAGGTGGGGGCGGGGTGGGTAGGCAGGGGACAGGGCAGGGGTGGGAGGACTGTTGCAGCCTCCATCACCCACCCCACTCTGGGCCAGGAAGGACCCCAGTGCGGGCGTGGTGGCAGCAAGAGGCATTGGGGGAGCGGCAGGCAGAAGGGTTGCTGCTGCCGCCACCACTAACCCCCACCCCCACAGGGCCAGGAAGGTCCCCAGCAGGGGTGGTAGGTGGTAGTGGGACAGGCCTGGGTGGGAGTCTACTTTTTTGGGGCCCCCTGACATTGACACCTGGGGCACACACCCCAGTTGCCCCACCCTGGATATGTCTCTGCACCTTATAAATATTTCTATAGTCTTTAGTTGTTTTTTAGCATTTAGTATTCAGTATTCTTGCTTGTTTATATTCCTCTTTTTTCTCTTTTTGTTTTTTTATCAATTTGTTGTTGTAATCTGTTGTTTCTTTTGTTTTGTTTCTATGTATCTTGAAAACTATGTGTGCCTTTAAGTCATTTCTGACTTAAGCTAACGCTAAAGAGACCCTGTCAGAGAGTTTTCTTGGCAGGATTTATTCAGAGGAGGTTTACCATTTCCTTCCTAGTAGGCTGAGAGAATACTACTTGTCTAAGGCCATTTCCACACTAGCTTGTTGTAGCGCGATGATTCCACTTTCAACATCCTCTGGAATCCTGGGGTTTGCAGTTCGGGAAGGGTCGCCTGGCCCCTCCCGAAACTGCAAACCCCAGGATTCCAGAGGATGTTGAAAGTGGAATCATCGCGCTATAACAGGCTAGTGCGGAAATGGCCCAAGGCTACCCAGATGATTGCCACAGCTTAGCAGGAATTCAAACCCTGATCTCCCAAGTCCTAGTCCAACACTCAAATCATAAACACCACACTGGTTCTTAAAGAGAAGAACATACAGCCACATGGGACGTGAACACACACACACACACCAGCTCCAGAGACTGATGTGTTAACCATTAGGCCATTAGACCATTCTTCACTTTTTATACATATAATTTTGAATATGAAAACAGAGAAAGAAACCACTTTTCAACATTGCTAACTGTCTTGTGGAACAGTTCAGTAAGCATAAAGAGAGATTTCAGAACAGACAAAGGTAAGAATGGGGTAAGAATCAAGGGATGTGGGAGAATGATAAATATTTGGATTAAGGAGCATGGTGTGCCCACCCATCTAAATCAGGGCTAAAGAGCATTAAGGGTTACACAACTCTCTTTTCTTGATGCAAGCCTTAGATTAATCCAGTAAAAAGTATAGCATATGGCTTGGGAAGAGGTGTTACATCCTCTGACACCAGTTGGAAATATTTGGAGTGCTTCTAAATAGTGCTATTCTGGGACTGTTTTAAATATAGTATTTCACATTACATTTGTATTAATGCATATTTATTTTCAAACTGTAGAAGGGATGGAGTGCGTTGATATTTCTGGGGGTGGGAGATGGGGGGCAGGAATAAGAAAGGGCAGGATTCATAATGCTTCCTCAGACACCCAAAGAGGGACAAGCATGGATGGATTTTAAATTCTGAGTAAATATCAGGAGGAGCTTCTTGACAATAAGTCCAATTGTGTGTTGGCAAGCTGTTTAAGTTATAGAAACTTCATCAGCAGCTTTTGAGAACTGACTGAATAAACAACTGAAACAATTTCAAGGAACAAATGTTCCTTTGTTATTATACAAATATCAATAAACATCCAGGAGAGGAGGGGTTTGCATTTCACAATGGGGGTCTGGATGAGTATCTGCTAGACAGGTTAAATAAATATTATGAAGTTCTTCCATTGTTTAGCATACAAGTTCACAAACCATGGCACACCAACATGGCAAATCTATGCGCGCTTAGTTAAGAGTGGACTCCCCTGATTTTGTGAAACATGGGAACATGCCTAGGATTTGGGTTACACACAAACCTTCTTAATACTTACCCAGATAGCCAATTTAAAGTGTGCCCTAGCACTTTTTGGAATACAAAGCATCCTCATTCAAAGACCGTAAGCCCAGCTCACTCTCACACAATAAATGTTTGCAGAGACAATTTGCAGTTGTTTTATTACACACACATACAGGTCTCTGCATTCATAGTATAACCACAAATGCATCAAGTTGTTGATCTCATGCAGAATTTGATATGTTAAAAAAAGAAACTGAGCTCTCCTTTTTTGTGTAGGGATTGGGAAATGTTTCTGGAATACCTGAGTAGTTTATATCTGCTTAAGAGTTCCAATATTGGTGGTTGGGGTTGGACTGGCCCTACCATTAGGCAGAGTGAAATTTCCACATCTAGAGGCAGATGCTAGAGGTTAGGGGAGTGGCAGGAGGTCCTTGACTATTCCATTTGGACCTCTGTCTGTTTGAAGTTCTGTGTTCCATATAACAGTCTCCCAGAATCTTATTTTGAATCCTGGAATATACACACTACCAATAATATAATCTTTACCTTAGTGCCAACAGTACCACAGTCTTGGAAAATATAAATCACTGCTGATCCTTACATCTGGGAGAAGGGCAGATTTAGGGAAGGCAGTAAAGGGGGAGAGTCTTGAAAGGAAGAAGCCAAGGGGGGACAAGAGTGAGGAAGGGGCTGTGTTGTCAGAGAGGGAGAACTGAGGCAGACCCGTCTGTCCTGGCCCTGGCTTGATTCAGAGATCTCCCTGGCTGTTCAGACCTGAACACAAAGAGGTGTCAGGCTGGGCAGGCCTTGAGTGCGAAGCTTGGGTGTGCTTTTCGCACTCGGCACTAATGTGTGGTGGTTTTTCTGTGTGTTTTAACAGTTGGTACATTTAATGGGGCATACCATCTTATCTTTTGCTCAGGCAGCCCAGGAGATTTTGTTATCTGAAGCAAGAGATAAGATGGCAAACTCCATTTATCTGCAGAAGCCAATCTTCCTTCAGAACTGGCAATGAGCACATTTCCAGTGCATCAGGCCAATTTAGTTGATAGACGCTCTGTCCTCTAAAGCTAGTAGGTTCAACAGGAGCAGTGGGAAGGCTGCTCCTCCAAATCTGCCACCTGAGGCAATTTCTTCACACTTCTTAATGCTAGAGTTGGCACTCCTCATCTAAGCAGAATTATGTTGGCTGGTTCTGGATTGGATTCATGATTCTCTGGAAACACCCTGTTCCTTTCCCAGTGGTGCAGAAGATGGACAAACATTCCTCTCTTCAACACTGGTCTGCTTCTCTTGAACTCGCATTCCAAGCTTTCTAGATGTTTGCATGCTTTGAAAGTTCTTTAATAGTTAGGAACATGTAAGCATTGGCAACTGAGAGTCCTAACAAGGGTGAAAAAGTAGATAGTCTTTAGCATGTAATATGAGTAGACCATATGGAATAATTTCAGGTGATTCTTACTTCCTCCACTTCTGAGAGATACAGATTGATATAGCAGCTAAGGCACAGGTGGATTGGCAGTGCTAAGTACTGGACTAGTCACTATGTATGGTCCATGGATTCCACATCAGTGGATGGTGAATCTGTTCTGGACGTTAGATCAAAGGAGATATCCAATTTGCTGAACCCTATCCCTAGAATAGTTTCAGCACCTTGGATAGCTCCCTTTAAATTTCAGACTAAAATCTGAAGTCCCCAACCTGAAAGCCACCTAGCTGCCACTGTTCATTGTCCCACAGCCAGTACCTGGTTATTGGCCATAGATCCGGGTGGCGAAAGTGTGCCCCCTGAAGTTTCCTGAAACCCCCAGATCCAAAAACGTTATAGACAATATACACCCATACACAAAAAATGCTCAAAATGAGTCAGAGCTTCTGCAAAATGCTGCCTCACAACCCTGTAAAGTTCTTCACATCTCCCAAAAGAGCTCCCCCAAGAAAGCTGAAAACCACCAACAGTGGGAACTGGAAATGATGTGATGTCACTTTTGGTCATGATGGATGCATGCCACATGGCCCATGGAGGGGGGGCACAAGGTCAAAAATTACCACTGCCTCCTCTGCAGTTTCCCACCTGTCCACTCCCATAGATGGTACTCAATTTTTTTCTGTCTTCTTTTTCCTGATATGAATGTGAGTTAATTAGGACTTGTATGTGGCAAGTTTGTATTGGTCTTCACTGTTTTATTCTTGTTGGCATTATATGTAACTGGGTGTGTCTTTTTGAGTAAAAGTGCAAGATATACTGTTACCTTGTACATTTTATAATATTAACCAATGTGGGAGTTGGAAATGTCAACTGGAGTCAAAAAAACTAGGGTTGTTCAGTAATTATTTACAGAGTGTCATTGTGTGCACAATTTAAAAATCATTTTATTTTGATAACCGGTGATGCCTTTTCTTTGACTGTGGAATGAAATTATTATCTGCATTGCCTCTAGTTTGAAGCAGAGAGAATATTTAAGAACCCGTCAGGGCTCTCAGAAAGTATTTTATTCACATACATACTGTAGTGTAAACAAATAGACTTTGGTCTGTTATAGATGTTCTTGCAAATTTAAACAGCGTATTTGTGAAACTGGTGATGAAAGTTCCATTTCTGTTGCAGTTCTAGAGAGCATCTTACTTAAACAATGAAGAACTTCAGAGGACAGATTACTTTGAAAAGACAAAGATGTACTCAGAAGCTGATCTAGGGAAAGAAAGAAAGAAAGAGAGAGAGAGAGAGAAAAGAGAGAGAGAAAGAGAGAGAGAAAGAAAGAAAGAGAATCAGTTAGCCAACCTTAACTTTGCCAATGTGAGTCACTGCCCCAAACCAAGTGACAAGTCTGATCTCAAACAGCATACATCTTCACAGCATCAGTGACTCTGGAAATTGAGAAGTGATATGAGTAGTTTCCCTACTTCTTGTCTGATGACTGATTTCTCCCCCCAATGTCCCCCCTTTCATAACATTTTGAACCACGGAGCACACATCTTTCCAGAAACAACTGCCGCCTGCAAAAGCTATAAGCTCTTGTCAGAAGGGAAAGATGTCTTTAGGTCTCTTTCCCAAAGGCAGCTATGTTCCAGGCTCCTCATTTCCTTTTAAAGTATGTGAGGTTACTTTTTGGCACAGTGCACAAACATAGAGATGGCCATTTTGGGCATTAATAAACAAAGAA
The DNA here is from genome assembly GCA_948474755.1 of Ctenosaura bakeri. Taxonomy (NCBI): domain Eukaryota; kingdom Metazoa; phylum Chordata; class Lepidosauria; order Squamata; family Iguanidae; genus Ctenosaura; species Ctenosaura bakeri. Next base: position 26,955 of record CAOLHI010002848.1, on the reverse strand, counting down.
AATCAGAGATCTTTCCAGCAACTTGCAGAGAATGGGGATCTAACACTTCCTCCCCCACAGGCTGCCAAACCTCTTCAAAACCTCATTTGCTAAAATGACATATTTTAAAGAACTGAAGTGGAAAAAGAAAGCTCCATAGCTGAGAAATATTAACTCACCAAATCCATCAACCAAGATAGCCAAGCTCTGAAAACGAGGATGCAGGCTAGCTCTAAGGCAGTATTGGTGGCTTTTGATTCTTAATAATGCATTTTAATTATAGCCAATAGCATTTCTTTTCTTTTTTTCCAGCTTCTCTCAGATCTATACAGCAAAGTATCCTGAGCAAATGGCTATTACACTAAAGTACAGTTGTTTCATTAGTGTTGCCATACCACCCAGTTGGCTGGATTTTATCTGGATTCTAGTAAAGCTGCCCAGTGCCCATTTGGACCATTAGCTGGCCTTGGTTCCAAGGTTTCTCTTCTAAAAAGGCCTCTAGTCCTTCTGAAAGCTGAGATGTTAGACAAAAAGTGCAGCTGTATTGTTCTGCAATAAACAAGTGTAGTACAGCCTTTCAATATTTAAGTGGATGAGGTTTCCTAGTTTGGTACTTAGAGATTTAAACTTTCCCAATTCCCCAGGTAAATCTCCTAAAGTTGTGTTTTTTTTGTTTTTGTTTTTTTGTAGGGGGTGGGGGAATCCATAATCTGTTTGCAAATTGCTGAAGACTGTTTTGTTGTTGTTGTTGTTGTTGTTGTTGTTTTTACTGAGCTGTCTGTTTGGAAAGCAATAAAGCAGTCATAGGAATTAATAAGTGGAAAGTGCAACAGAACCAAGTGCTTGCATAAAACAGAGTAAAATGCTGTAATGTTGTAACATAATTATTAGTATTTAAAATACCATGGACGCCATTGTTTTTGCTGCAGTGTATTTAACATGAAAACAGGTTTCTAGAAAAATGTATATTCTATTTCATCTTCAATCAGTTTCTTGAGAACTAAACTGGATACAATCAGAGTGAAAGGAGGAGTTGTGAGAAGTCAAGAGGAATAAATGGATATATAGGTAGATAAATAGAGAAAGGCTTATTGAGGTAGATGGATGTTTGCTGCCAATCTTAGATTCCTGGAAGTGGTTTCAAATAAAAAAAAAAGATAATTCTACTTTTACTTGTCTTGGTTATACAGCATATCATTTTGAACTATTTACTCATTCCTATTAAATTAAACTCCTACTAAGTTGAATTGGCCTTACAACTACATAAATGTGCTCAGGGGATTTTTTTTATGTTTTTTTTAAAAATTTCATCAATTAAAATTGCAATTTCTCCCATTTTTATATACATATTTCCATTATTCCTTTGCTCTTCCCCCCAACATTCCATTTTAAATGTGTTTCCCCAAAGTTATACTTTAATCTTAGTATTTTTTTTATCCATTTCCCAGAAATATTCTTTTCTATTCTCTTTACTTATTAGTAATCATTACTGAAAATAATTTTGTTTTACTATATACCAGTATTTTGATTTCTTACATTGTCTTTGATCTATATCATTTTCTTTTATCACTTTATCTATTTTATCCCTTTTTCTATCTTTTCTTTATCCAATCTAATATCAGTTTCCATTCTCTTTCAGTTTGCTGAATCATTTTATCTTTTAACAGACATGCTAATTTATCTGTTTCCATCATATCAATAATCTTAACTTTCCATTCCTCCATGGATGGGATTTTTCCACCCTTCCAATGTTGGGCAAAATACAGTCTAGTTGCCATGATCGTATATAGCAAAATCTTTTTGTGTTTCTTTAATTCTTTAAGATCACCAATCATATTCAGTAAATATAGCTCATGTATCATTTCAAATCTTATCTCTAATATTTCTTGAATATAATTATGTACCTTGTTTACATGTCTACTACATGTGGTATATGTTGCTGTTTCACTATTACACTTCCAGCACTTTCCACTTCCCATATGTAATATCTTTTTCATTTTCAGTGGTGTCACATACCACTTATAAAGCATTTTGAAGTAATTTTCTCTTAAGTTCATACTGGGAGTGAATTTTATATCTTCCTTCCATGTTTTAGTCCATTTCTCGATTTCTATCTGGTGCCTTATGTTCTGCACCCATTTTATTGTTGTCTCTTTAATTGTTTCTTGTTCTAAATCTCATTCAAGAAGTAATTTACAAATTTTTGAGATTGCTTTAGATTGATTGTCAGTTAAGATCTTGTCCAGTCTGTTTTTACTGGTTTTGAAACCTAATAGATTTTTGTCCATGTTAAATCTTTCTCTGATTTGTCTGTATGGAAACCAATTCATTTCATCTCTCTGTTGTTTTAATTCCTCTGCTGTTTTCAGTTTAGGGATTTCCTTCCCATTTAATGAGATCTGAATATTTAAGCAACTGGCCACTTTTTGTCTGACTTATTTTAAAGTCTTCTTGAGGGGAGGTCCATACTGGTAATTTTGTATAAAATTTCTGATGAACTTTCTTCCATACTCTTATTAATGGATTTTGAATACAATGATTATTGAAGTCTCTGTTTACTGAAGTTTTATTGTAATTAAGATAACCGTGCCAACCAAACCGGTTATCAAAACCTTCCAATTGTAATAATGGTGAACTTTCAGGGGAGATCCAATCCTTTATCTATATCAAGGTACATGCTTTAAAATATCATTTTAAAGAGGGCAGACCAAATCCTCCATGATCTTTGGAGTCTTGCAGTGTTTTCATTTTAATCTGGGTTTTTCCCCCAGACCAAATGAATTTTAATATCTCTCTTTCCCATTGTCTGAAAAGTTTTTCGTTCACTATCACAGGGAGATTTTGGAACAAATACATTAATCTAGGTAATACAGATATTTTTATCATATTGATTCTACCAAATAAAGATAAATCAAATTTGTTTTATCTTGAAAAATCATTTTTTTATCTGGTTCTATATCTTTTGATAATTATTATCATATAGTTCTGAGGGCTTTTTTGTGACTATAATTCCTAGATATTTTACTTTTTTTGACAATTGGAAGCCTAAGATCTCTCTCAATGTTTCCTCTTCTTTCTTTTGCATATTCATTGTAAGTAGCATTGTTTTTTCTTTGTTTATTTTAACTTCAGCCAGATGTCCATATTCCTGTAAAATCTCTAGTAATTTTGTTAAGGAGTTTTCTGGTTCTTCTATGAATAGAACTAAGTCATCTGCAAATGCCTTAAGTCTGGTTTCTCCATTTTTCATTTTCATCCCATGTAGCTGTTCATCTTCTCTAATTTTCTTACATAATACTTCTAGTGTCATGATAAATAATAGCAGTGAAAGAGGGCAGACTTGTCAAACTCCTTTGGAAAATCAAATTGGTTGGTTTTTTCCTCCATTTATAATCAATCACGCTTTTTGTTCTTTATAGATTATTTCTATCCATTGTTTGAAATTTCTTCCCATCTCATATTTTTCCATCACATCTTTCATAAATTCCCAGGAAATGTTATCAAATGCCTTTTCTGCATCGAGAAACACCAGAGCGAATTTCTTACGGGGTTTTCTTATATAATACTCAATACTATTCAGAACAACTCTCACATTATTTCTTATTTTTCTACCTGGGACAAATCCAGCCTGACCCTCGTGTATGATGTCCTGAAGGATCTTCTTTAATCTTTTAGCCAATATCGAAGTGAAGATTTTATAGTCGATGTTCAACAATGATATTGGTCTGTAGTTGTGTACATCTTTGGGATCTTTCCCCTCTTTTAATATAAGAGTAATGTTGGATTTCTCCCGATGTTCCAGATCTTCCGTTTCCATTTATTCCTCTAATCGTGGTTTTATCAGCAATTCATGAAGCTTTTTATAATAAAAAGGTGTGAAGCTATCCGGTCCCGGGGCTTTTCCTGGTTTCACCTCATTTATTGCTTCTGCAATTTCATTCATTGTAATTGGGGCATTCAATGGGTTACATTTTTCAGATGATATTTTGGGAATCCGCTGTTTTTCAAAAAAAAAAAAATCTTTTCTTACCCGGGGTTCTCTAATTGAAGTTTCTTTTCTCATAAACAAATTACTATAGTATTTTTCAATAGCTTGTTTGATTTTTTCTTGTCCTGTGAAGGTCTTTTCCCCTTGTTTTATTTCAGGTATTATGTTTCTTTCTTTTTTCTTTTTCAGTTTATAGGCAAGCCATTTTCCAGCCTTATTAGCCTGATCAAAATGAATCTGTTTAAGGTATTTCAGCTTCCTTTCAATTTCTTCCATTGCTAGTTGTGAGATCTCCTTTTGAAGTATCTTGATTTCCAAATTAATTTGGAAATAATTTGGATTTTTCTATTTATATATTTTTATATATATTATATATTTTTATATTTGTATGTATTAGGCGTCCACCCCATTCCTATTCCTTACTGTACAGTAACACATAGTAGAGTAAGGTAAAGGTGGGTGGGGTACTGAGCATGTAGGAAGAATTTATAATTAGAAGTGGAAGCAAACTATGGGAGAGTAGTGTTAAGCGTGGAAAAGGGGTAAGCCAAATTGGACTTGTATTTGTTGGGGGGGAGTCTTACACAAAGGAGCACTTCAGACTTTCCAGAGAGGTAACCATGTTAATCCATTGAATCAAAAACAAGAATCTTGTGATACTTTAAAGACTCACAGGTTTTATCTGGCATAGGCTTTTGTGGTGTCCCAAGCTCTCCAACTGGGAAAAACATCGCTGCTACCTCTGTTACCCTTACTTCTGGGGGTTCCCTGGAGGACACCTTGATTCGCTCCAAGAATGCAAAGATTGGGAGAATAGCAGAGCACTAGCTTTGGCAGAATGAGGGGCATGGTAACCCAGCAAGAACTTCAACCCAATTTTTACGGGGTCAGGCCAAGCAAAAGCCAGCCAAAGATTTAAAAATAAGCTAAAATGTGTTTTTATTGGGGGAATTCATTCATGCATGCACACAAGATACATACAGTCAAGCATTCACACAAGAGCTAACTGAAAGAGAAAGGGAGGAAAAATTATAGAGAGACTGAAGGGTTTGGGAGGATTTATAATTACCAGTCCAGAAGAGTAGTGAAGAGCAGAAATATGTTTTGATTTAGGTATGACCTAAGGACAGTTCTCATTCAGGAGCCAGATGGACAGAGTGACGGGTAGACTTTCAAGAGACTGCACTTGGCATCCTGAAATCAGGGGCATTTGTACCCTGAAAATAGCCTGTAGCAGTGAAGATTCCAGATACAAAACAAAGGGAACCTGTTGTGGACAATGGGTCTTTCGCCTGTTGATGGGCTTAGTGCTTGATTGACAAAGTCATGAAGGATGTTGTAATAGCTATTGTGAGTGCTATGAGAAAAGAGGAAGGTGTCCAGGTGTACAAGAGACGGATATCTGTCAATCAGTGTCCTGGTAGGCTTCTCATAGTTGGGTTCCCTGGAAAATTCCAGCTTCTATTTAAGACTGTTATCCACAGCAGTGGTGTGTATTTGCCTGACAAATGACTCAGTCTTACTTGGAGGAAGATTTGAGTTGACCTATCCTCCTCATGTTTACAGTCAAATTCTTTCCCTCGCTCGCTTTGACAATTCCGTCACCTCTCAGGCTTGAATTTGATATTAGTGCCAATTAAAGTGTGTTGCCAATTACATAAGATGGCACTTAGGTATGGTGCTCATCCAAACCATAATAATATCGGGGACCCCCTTACACCTCCACTTTAGAGCCATCTGCCTACCACCATTCTTTGCCTCCCTGCTCTTTTAAAAAGTGCCATCTTGGTCCTGACAGCTCTGTGCAGGCAGTGGTGGCAAGCAGAAAGAGTAGTTGTCTTGCAAGCAGATGGATGGGTGGAAGCTGGAGGGAGGAAGTCAGGCTGGTAAAGAACCAAGGAAGATAGATGAGCTGCTGGTGCCACTGTTACTCAGGTGAGAAGACGATGGGAAGGAGGCAGGCAGGTGTGGCAGCAAAGACAGGAAGCAGCAGCTGTCCCCACAGTGCAAAGGGCAGCAGTAATTGAACAAATGAATGGAAAATGGAGAGGGCAGGAGGTGGAGGACCAGGGAATGGTAGAGAGCAGGAGACAAGGCAGCAAAGAAGAGGAGGAGCCCCACCACAACCATCTGAGTGAACAGGAGGTAAATGGCAAGGAAACAGAGAGGTGATCGGTGACACAGCACTAAAGTGTAGCAGTATGACACAGGAAGGGAGTGAGTTGAGGCAGCAGTGAGAGGATGCTTTCAGTGGTGGGGGAACGGCAGTGTGGAGAAGCCTGTTTAACTTTGCTGTCCTAAGTGCCTAATAAATAATGTCGAGCAGCCCTTTCTATGAACTGCAGACTGCTACCTCAAATACATGGAACTGACATCTTATTATGCTGGGGAGGGAGGTTCTTTGCTGGATATGCCAACATCTCCTTAGCATCCCCTCCTGTTTAAAAGTTCCCATACTAAACTGAAAAACATGGACATTTGGTTCCTCCAGTTCTCCCCTGACCTTGCTGCTGTCTGCTTAAAATATTCACCAGAGGTCATTAATGCAGTTACATTCCATGAACGCTGAGGGTCAGGGTCAAGGAATTATGAGTCTTCTTGCTGCCAGGGGAAGGGAAGTAGGAAAGGAAAGAAACTGCTTGCATGACAATGTGTCTACTGTGGATGTCTGTTCCTCCCATCACATGCCTGATCCCAGTCCCCACCTCACTGCCTTTTTTCCTCTCCACGCCTCCCTTGACAATGGACACCAGCCCTACTAAGCAAGTGTAACTTAGCAGGAATGATCACTATCCCAGCCACTGACTGCATAGGAAAGCTTACATGCTCATCATTCATTTTGACAAGCAGCATCTCCCCACAGGGGCACCATTATGACAGTAGCAGCAGCAGCTGCTGTTCCTGACAGCACCCACTTCATTTTCCCACCCTACTCCCCCTCAGTGTCTGCCAGCCTGTTCATCTCACTTTTGCACTAATGAAAAGGCAGATTCAGAGAAGCTCCCATGTAATATCTGCACCTGTCAAAGAGAGGGGGTGCCCCATAGGAAGTGCTCAAAATAGCACCCCTACTTACCAAAAAGAAAAAAACTAATCAGGATAATAAAAAGAAACTGGTAAAGTGGCAGGGGAGATTTCACTTGAGTCCTATATGATGCTTTGTTCTCTTAGATGCACTCCATTATCCATTTAGTATGAAACATATATAGATTTTTAAGAGTCTAATGAAGTTATCATTATGCACTGAAATATTAAGATAGCAAGTTTATGGTTTTTTTTAAAAAAAATTAAACTGAATGCTGTTGTTTTGATAGATATCTGCCCTTCCTGATAGATACCTAAAAGCCCTGCCTGACTTACCACTTCCTCTCCCAGCAGATACCATTGCAGTGAGATGAGCTGGACATATATATTGAAAATGTCACCATTTTCTCAAGCCACTCTAAATGATAATAGCCTAGAGCAAACATCCAAATGGACTAGTTGTGCCTTCAATCCTCTGGGACAACCCAAGACCTTTTGCTGGCATCATGGTGAATGGAAGCACACATGCACGCACGCGCACGCACATGCGCACACACAGAAGGTTGGAATTTATTTCATTACTTATAACAAGAAAGTCCTCCACTGAATATGAAGGAAGCAGCTTAGCTTATGAGAACACAGAAGCTGCATGTTACACACAGTTCTTATCATTTGATAGGTTACAGCCATTCTCTGCAAGCCCCCCAGCAGCTGCTATCTGAAGTGGTTGCCCCCCTTTGCCAAATGCTGGGACCAGCCCTATCAATTTTGGTCTCCATCTTCCTAGCAAGTGTTTTAAAGGGTTTTGTAAAATAAGACGCATTACCAATTTCTTTTCCAAGTGCACTAAAACTAAGGATAAGTTGAGCATGTTAAGACTGATATCCTAAATCAGAGTTACATGGTATGAATCTTCACATGAGGAGTTACATATTGACTGTATCACACAAATTTTGTGCTGATTGGCAGTGCTGCAGAACTGAATGTGAAAGTGGACACACTATCAGTAGCACAACAGAATGCACAAGTGAATGCCCATCCGCAATGGCACTATGTGCACAACTCTGTTTCTATGACTTTGAATGCAGATGCTGCACATGAGCCTTGAATATGGACATTGTGCATGGATGAAAATGTCTAACCACTTTCTTTAAGACATAAGACATTAACAGGATTCTGCCCTATGTTTTCCATGAAGGAAAATTTATTTTCATTCCTATCTATGCTATGTAATAACCCACTTCTACTAGCAAAGAATAAATGGAATTGGTAATAGCAGCAGAGGATGGAGAAACTAACTCCAGAGTGTGGCTGTCAAAGAAGCTTACAACTAGCTGTCCAGGACCCGGGCAGCCCTACTTAGTAATTGCACTTAAAAAAAAAATCCAGTGTTGGAGAGGGCAGAATTGAAGACTAAAAGAAATGGCACCTAGGAACCACTGATCTATAGGAAAGCAATGTAACATATAAAGCTATAAGAGAGCCCGCTTTTGGAATATAAACCAGATGTGGTTATTCACCAGATCGAAAGTTTGTCTATGGCTGAGCAAAATAGGGAAAGAAAACTCTGATCAGAGATCACAAGGCTGTACCCAAATAACTGTGCCTTTCTAGCTGGGGATGTACCAGGTCAGTAATGAAACTTTTCTATATCCAGGAGCAGCTGATAGCTCTGACACCAGAGGAGTAGTGAATCTACTCCAGATGTTATTGCTAGTCCTCCTGTGGGTGCTTTGAGTTGAATAAAAGCTCTGCCAGTCTCGGGTATCAGCTATGCCTCTATATGTCCATATGAACCTTTATAAGTTCATAAATAGAATTGGGCAAGTGTTGATTAACATGATAACAGAAAATGATAATGCATCTTTGATCTAAATACTCATGTTTCTGAGAAATTAGAGTGGAGTGCATAGAAGGTTCCACTTTCATTTTAATGTGAATCAGAGATTCTGAGTTGAAAAGCCATGTGCCGCAGTCTACTTAATGCACGACCATAAGCACAAAATGGTGATTTGAAAACTTTTTTTGCCACAGACCCAGGTGGAAGCTGTGCTGGAATATTTTGGTTCTTTAAAAGAAGGGGGGAATTTACTCAAATATCTTCTAATAAAATTACTGCTCCTGGATATAATCTGAGGGACACCAGAGTCATGGCATTGCTTGCTAACATCTGTTCCACTGTGGTGGAAACACTGTGTGCCTGAAGAACACCCGAAATCTTTGAAGGTTGCCTTTCATCTACAAAAATAAGAGCGACAGCAGGCTACTCTGCCTGCAGTACCTCTGCAGTACTCTTCACAGGCTGATCTTAGGTATCTTGACATGATGATAACTCAACAGCTGACAGGCAGATCTGCAAAACAATGAGCTGGCACATGGAAGCATCCCCTGGGTGCCATTGTGGGTGTAAAGAGCATTGTCAGTCTTTAAAGAAACCAACTAGCCTACACTTGCACATTTTAATTTTTGAAGAGCTGCGACTTCTGAAAGGTGAGTAGGTTCTCTGGGAGGATTGAGTTGATAGCTGAACAGCTCTCCTTGGCTCCTGTCTTCCAAGGACTCTCTTGTGTTGCAGCATAACCTAAAGCAGGAGGAAAACACATTCTAGACTCACAGTCTTACACATCATTACTGTATGGAAAAGCTTTCATATAACTGTGGATCATCCCCTTCTCCTGGAATTACTATTGTGACACAAATCAGCATTTTGTGGAACATAAGGGCCCAAATTGGGCTGGACAACTCACTGCCCACTAGGCCATACTGTAACTCCCATCATGACCACCAGTGATATTACATCACTGTGAGATGCAGGAATCAGCTGAAATATGGCTAGTTTTTGAGTTGCTGGGGGCTATGGAGGCAAGGTTACCCAAACCACTTTGGTTTTGTGATGGTTCAAGTGTAGATTTTATATATCTACACCTGAATTTTCAGCAGATTTTTTTTAAAAATTGGAGATCTAGGGGCTTTGAAGGTCTCTTTTAGGGGTTTCAGGAGATGCACTGGGGGTCACATGTGGCTATCAGGTTGCATTCTCCCATACCAACCCTCCCTAAATCCGTTAGTCCAAACAAGAATAGACCAGTTGAATCAATACAACTTACATAAGTGTTCACTTTCAAAGTCCCCATTGATTCAATGACTCTACTCTAGTTGGGATTAACAATTGGATTTAGGAAAATGTGTATACCAATTTCATTTGAAACTGGGTCATTAGGCAGAGTTAGGAGGCTGCTTCAGGCAACTGATTGTTAGCTATTGTAACAAAGACACACTTCCTAGAAAATTGCCAATAGAGCATTGAGGCACAACATTGCTCCTTGTACTGCTGTGTCCATGTGATCTTCTTTCAGTGATCTCATGAGACCAGTCAGTTCTTGGAGAAAACTAAGACACTGAAACAAACTGATTTAGTGGGATAGAAATGGCTCCATCCAGTCTCCCACTAGAGTTACTGAGAGTAACTGCAGGGTGGGCCCTCTCCCCCCACACACACACTGTCTGTAAACAATTTCTTAACATTCAGCTCAAAATCCTTTGGTTCTACCATGACAAGACTATAGCTTCCAGACACTTTGCTGGAATTTAGAAATATCTGTAGTTGGGTAGATGTAGGATTCATTTCAATTTTTAAAATGTATTACTATTACTGTTAGGTAATAGGGTTGTTCCCCATGCAATGCATCAATCATAAAAGTCCCACACTAAAAAAGTGTCAAGTGTGTAGTGTCATGTGGTTAAGCTTATATTACAGAGGGAGAGAAAGTTTGAGTAGCTGTGACAGATAGAAAAGAACTCTTTAAAACCATACATATAATCTTACTTTGTTTACATTCCATCCAGTTGTCCCGATTTGGTAAGGACTGTCCCAATTGATCCTCTATTGTCCCATTTTTTTCCAGCTGCTTTCAAAATTTCCCAGTCTCTTTCTTCTTTTCCCACTCTTGCACTTGTCCACAACTTACTTCAGTTCCTACAAACTGAGTTCAAATGGCAAAGTAGTTTCCACTCAGTTAATTCAGCAGGAATAGGGAGAGGAGGGGGTAGACTCTTTTCCTTCCCAATAGGATGAGGTAAAAGCAAACTGCTGCAGCCACTATTTGCCATCTTGATCACACTGTGATGTTGCTTGGCCACACGCGCCCTGGTTTTCATCTGCGAAATGTTGAAGGGTTTGTGGTTAGTTTCTTCATCACAAGATTCTTCTAAAATCATCCAGGACAGGGGAGATGGTTATCTGTCTGGATGTATGCACAGCTAGCTGACCGAATGTCCCCTGTTGCCTTAATCAGATAGTTCCACTTACAAGTATAGCTCATGCTTTCTCATACCCTCACTAGGAAAGTCCTCTTCAAACGAGGACTCAAAATTCCCAGCCAGAAGCTGCTTCCAGCAATTAGCAGAGGACTGAGTCCAGCAGGAGTTGGGACCCATAGGAAAGAGCACACACTGCACACCATAAATATGAGGACTGCTCAGCAGCAAAGATCAGGATAAAACTACTGCCAGCCCCGTTACTGGGTGTTTCAGCAATAAAGCTCAAACATGGAACTAACTGCCTGGTTTGAGGCTGAGCAATATATGGTGAAGTTTTCTGAGCTGCTTAACATTGACCTGCCAAAGTCAATGGAAAGTGCAACCGATGAGCAGTTCTGGTCAATATATTCAGTACTGCTGAAAGCTTTTAAGTGCCCCCTTACACATTTGTGTTTTCCTTTCTGCTGATCATATTGATAGGGAAAATAAGGGGAGGGAGCTATCTATTCAGTCCTTTTCAACACACCAGAACCAGAATAAAACCAGGGGAAACCAATCTTGCTGGAGGGAGGGGTATTGACAAAAGATTTCCTCACAGGTACATCTGGGGAGAATAGAGGAGACGGTCTTCTCTAAGACTCTGGAACTCCCTTCCTGATGGACCTAATCTAGTGCCCTCCATGGGATCCTTCCAACAGCAGGCAAAGATGTTTTGTTTGTTTGTTTCGACTGGCCTTTGGAAACCAACGTCTCTTGGGGAAAGGGATTTTAACAGTGTGCTATCTTGTCTATGTTTGCTTTTTTTAAAAAAAACAATTGCTTTAACTTATATTTATAGTTTAAAATGTTAATATTTGTATGATTCAATAACATTAATTTTTATATATACCTGTTTTAACTTGGTAAGCTGCCTTGAGTCCCCAGGCTGGGAAAAAGGCAGAATATAAAACAACAACAGAAACAGGAAGAGCAGCAGCAGAAGCTGTCTCAGCCCATGGACATACCCCCAAACATGTTGGCAATATACTTCAGCACTGGAATGGGCATAGACATTCCTTCCAATCGATTTCAATGGGAGAAAATGGTTTAAAAAAAGTGTTACCTCAACTTTTGAGGAACTAAATGAATGACAATGCTTCTCTCATATTTGTGTCCTTCGGGTATAAGTCCAGTGGTGTTTTAGACTTCAGAAATTGCTCTATCACTGGAGTTCTCTAGGATTAAGATGAGAAGTGCCTGTCAATCGAGTTTAAAGAAGAGTAATTGCAATCCCTTACTTTTAATTTAACTAACTTAAATCCCTCTGTTTGCACTAAGTCTGTTCTAAACATGACTAACATTGGATCCAATATTTATGTCTTTCACACCAGGCTCCAGACGATGAATCTCAAACTTCTAGTAAAAATTCAAGTAGATCCCATGTCCCTGATGTCTTCACTTAGAAGGGGAAAAAAGTCAGTTTCTGGGATCTAATTCAGTGTTAGTGAATTTCAATACATGAAAGCTTAAGCCAAAGAAAATGTGTTAATTTAAAAGGTGCCACTGGATTTATTTATGCTGTTGTTGTTGTTGTTGTTGTTGTTGTTGTTGTTGTTGTTGTTAAAGGCTAACTTGGTTACCTCCCATAAGTGTTTCGACATTGGACGGTCTCCTGTTAATGACTTACCAACTTAAGCTTACATAAAACTCACTTTTTTGGTTCTTGTGGAGGTTAAAATTCTCTATCAAACTACACAATGACCAAACTTCCCCCAAAAGCCCATCTTTTAAGCTGCTGTAGCCCTCCTCCACAACACAGCTATTTAGCGGTCACTGGAGAACAAGTGGAGGCAGTGGAGAAGTACTCTCGCTGTGTTCCAATAGCTAGACTCAGAGCAATGATATCATTTTCCAGGACCTCTGGAGGACCTCCAGGAAATCCTAGAGAATGCCTGTCACTTAATAAATATACCATGTTAATTTTATGTGCTGTATAAATCTCACAAAACTTCTTGAAATAGCACAGACTAGTTGAAGTGAAATGTTTGATTTGGAGAAAGAGGAGCTCCTTACAAAAGGTTCAGTGTGGCTTAAATGTAATGTTCAAACAAATGGAAAGGTTTACATAGTTAAGATTTACTTTTAGTAGAATAAGTATAAATATTTTAAGAGGTGACAGCTCAGAAAGCATACACTTCTGTTGCATTGTTTAAATGTAAAGAAACAACAAGGATGCTGAAAACAACACAGTAATTTTAATATACATAAAAAGCCATGCATTCTGGATAATGTGCACTTCATAGGGATAGTCACTTGAAAAATGTTTATTACAGTTTTGAAATACTTAGTTTGAATGGTATGTTATTTATTCATAGCATAGGCTAGGGAAGTATTAAAGCATGTGCTTGCATGGATAGCAGGCATCTGATGAAGGGTTGTAGTTCACAGTTGCTCGTGCTGCTATAAATTTGTTCATCTTTACAATAATGCAGGACTCTGCTGTTTTTGATGAAACAATATTTTTTTAAAAAAAGAAATGGCAGTCTCCCTGTATAAAATCATAGTACTGGGAGAGTACTATCACCACCCACTATTCTGTTCTTTCTGCTTTTGGCAAAGAGTAGGCTGGTCGATGGTACAGAAGGTTTTTAACTACTACTTCAAACCTAGTCTTCATTGACAGCAGCCACATTGCCACCTTTCAGCGCATAGGCAATGCTTCCAAACACTGTACAGCTTCCCTCCAAACACTTGATACGTGTTTTGGAAAATACTTGGTGGAAAAAAAATTCTGCATGCAATGAGTGGTCCTGTACATAATAGCTGACTGCTCATGATTTACCTAGCCACAGGTAAGGACTTGGATTACAAAGGATCTGTACCTCAAACATATCCAATATTGCATGAGTCTAGTCTAAATGCATTCCACATTTCCAGAGCTTAGAAATATGGTTTTGAGGATGCAATTCCCAGAATTCCCACCAGATAGCATGGGCATATGCAGAAACTGGTTTTACCCTTTAAGATTTAAGGATCTGTCAGAATTTAAAGTGTCATATGTTGAGAAGGCACAGTAGGACTGATATTTCAGCATCACTCATCACCATAGGACTGTTATCTTTCTATGTATTGTCTAATAGACTACTTTTCTCCCAGTTCAGAGTCTATGGTGGCTTGAATTAAAACAGAATACAACTAAAAGCTAGTCACTTATAACACTGAAGAACAATTAAACAATTCCATAAACTTGAAGGACATACACTGGTGTAGGGAGGGGGCGTGATGAGGTGGCAATTTTTGGGGAGTGCCCTATGTGATGCAGTCACGCTCCTGCATGATGCAGCCATGCCCCCACATGATGTGGCCATGCCCCTGACCCTCTGCCTGCTCCCATCCCCCCACACACTCCAAGCTATGCGGCTGAAGACATAGCCATGTCAGTCTGTATCAGCATACAAAAGAATGGATTTTGCACCATTTAAACTGACTGGGTGAAAGAAGTTTGTGTCATAAGCTTTTGACAGACTGAGGCCATTTCTGCACTAGACACTATCAGCATGTTGTAGCATTTCAATCCTGGCATTGCCATTCGCACAATGCCATTGGGTTAGGAACACTCTTTTCCACACCCTTCCATCTTAAGTGGATGAGTAGTGATATTGCAACCGGTGTTCCTTCCGCACTACAGCATCCTTGGTCACTCCCTGTCCCCACCTTCACCTCTCCACCGCCCCTAATTGGTCTTTTTTTTAACCCTTTGGAAGCCTTACTAGTAAAGCAATGTAGTAAGGCCAGTACACTATTGCATTTTCATGCTACCTTAAAAATGTATTTAAAAAAAT
Organism: Ctenosaura bakeri; assembly: GCA_948474755.1. Taxonomy (NCBI): domain Eukaryota; kingdom Metazoa; phylum Chordata; class Lepidosauria; order Squamata; family Iguanidae; genus Ctenosaura; species Ctenosaura bakeri. Next base: position 11,883 of record CAOLHI010002848.1, on the reverse strand, counting down.
AAAAAGTTTTAACTCAAATGAAAAAATTAAAACAAACACAGAGAGGCAATAGATTTTGTTGTTACCATACCATGGGAGTTTCAGAGGAAAGGACAAGCTGGGCATGCCCACAGCCTGCCCCACTGCTAGATTCATGATGATAGGAAGCACTATCAAGTGCCCTTATGGTTCTGTACGAAGATGGCTGACAGGTTTGAAGCACTAATGGAGGCTCTTAACAGATTTTTCTGAAAACAGAATACAGTGGTTTTGCAACACTTGGGAATAGGGTAGCAGCTGGATAGTGATGACATCATGAATGCACTATAGCGACATTGTGTGGAAATGGCCTGAATCTACAAAAGCTTCTGCCACAAACTGCTTTCTCCCAGTCAGTCTCAAAGGTGCCACACTATTTTTTTGTATGCTGACTGAGGGCCTTTCTGCACTACACAGTTATAGTGCTGTTATTCCACTTTCAACACCCTATGGAATCTTGAGGTTTGCAGTTTAGGGAGGGTCATTTAGAATTCTCAGCCAGAGAGCTCTATGACATCAGTAAACTACAAACCCCAGAATTCCATAGGATGTTGAAAGTGGAATAATAGCACTATAGTAGCGTAGTGCAGAAAGGCGAGTCTATGAGGGCTTATGTCACAAACTTCTTTCTCCTACTCAGCTTCAAGAGTCCATTGTAATTACAAAAGCTGTCATATTCAAACTAAATACTGTACTGATTTAAAATAACTTAAACTTATTAAAAAAAAATAAGACAAGAGTGAGAAATATGGTCCCTCCCAATTATAAGTCCCTCAGCAGCTTGTTGTTGTTGCTGGCCAGGTTGAAAGATAGAATCCAAAAAAGTCCTTTTTTCAAGCTTGGTATATTTCTGTAGTACCATAGTTCCCCATCAGTTATGACAGTGGCAAGAATAAGTCATCCCATATCTTTTCTCATTTACCTCCCTGAACTCTTTCACTTGGCAGTTTGCTGCAGATAAGGGAGCAGCAGCTAAGCTGTTTAGGGCAAGAGTAGCAAACAATTAAAAGCCCACTGAGCCAATGATAAGCCCCATGGCAAGACAGGCGTTGTAGACAGCTGCCCCTGTTTTGCTGAGTGCAGCAGCTTCCTGACCACAGTGTCATGGCAGTTGGAGGCAGACGCATCTGGCTGACAGAGTGGGTGATGTATATACATATATCTTAAGAGCTAAAGTCGACTTGGCATTTGTGGAGCTCCCTGTCTTTCACTCCTGGGCAATATTATGTGGAGATAATATTGGCCTATGGAACCAGTACAGAAGATTTTAAACAGTAAATGGAATAGTACACACGAAACACTTGAAACACCAGGGAGGGGGAACCTTAATATTATCAGCCAAAAATGTACATGAGCATTAAGAGACTTCAAGGAAAATAATGGTCAAAATCCTGCTGGTGTCTCCTTGTTGTTATGTGCTTCAAGTTTAATAATAGCCCTGTTGTATGGCTGACTAATAGCGCTGTTGTATGGTTTTCTTGGCAAGGTTTTTCAGAGTGGGGTTGCCATTGCCTTTCTCCAGGGCTGAAAGAATGTGACTTGCCTACTCAGTGGCTTTCCGTGGCTAAGCTGGGATTCAAATCTTGACCTCTCAGCATCCTCGCCCAGCACTTCAACCATGGCTTCATGCTGTTGGTGTCCTACACTGTGTTATGGAAGTGGTTAGGCTTTTTCGCCCTGTGTGGAACATCTACATTCAGTTCAAGGTTGCAGAAGCAGGGTTCCCTATGTGGTGCCATTGTGCATGCAGATATCCATGCAATGTGCATTCAGTTGCACAATGTTGCTATTGAACTCAAGGTTTGTAGAGCACAACCAATGTGCAACTCTGCACGCAGAGATTTACACTTTGCAACCCTAATGTAGGCTCTTCGTAAATATTGGGAATTCCAAAGCAAAGAGAATGTATCTGAGAATGAACCTTATTTGGGTGGTATCAGAAAGGCTACATCCTTCTTTAGATGTCAGTTCCACAGATCAGTAGAATAAAACCCCATATTTAGAGCAGATATAACCAAGGCACCATCACTACAATGACCCATCTCAAACGCTCTCCCTCTTTCTCAAATGGCTTCTCTGTTGCTGGAGTCTTTGCTGGGAGTCAGGCTTTTGGTATCTCAAGGAAATGTTGTTTATTAGTTGATTTGCTTGTTTTCTGTATTTCTATAGCCACCTCTTCAGAAGTTCTCAGGGAGCCTCAGGGCCAGATCAAAGTCATCCTACTGCCTTCAGTGAAGGACAAAATGGCCTCCCTATGCTACATATCATTGGGCTAAGTCTTACTTTAACATTGGCAATGAGGTAACATCTTCCTCTACACTTGAAGCAGCAGACTAGTGTGGGGCCCAGTGCAGGCTGAGTGTTGACACAGCTCAGTCCACTGCTGCCCTGTGAGTGCATCTGGTGCCTTAGTCTGTCTGATGCCATAGCTGTCTCATAAAACAGTTGAAATATTAAAATATAATATAGAAATAGCTACTATGCAAGGGGGAGAGCACTTTTTTTAAAAAGGATTCAAAAAGCCAGGCTAAAAGGCCTAAGATAATTAAAAGGTGCAGATGACTAAAAAGGGATTTACTTAGTACCTGAAGACCATAAAGACAGCACCAGGTAAAACTTTCTGGAAATGCTGTTCTATAATCAGAGTGAAATGCATCTCTGCTTATGGCCCTCTTCCATCTCATTTAATTAACAACATTTAGCTGTCTTCTGGCACTGTACCAGAGCTTAGAACATTACTGTTACAAAAATATTATTTTTAAAGAATGGCTTGTTGGTGTTAGTCAGTATCCCCATTTGTCATAACATATTGTTTAATCTTTTCTAAGCCTCTTTAAAAAAAAAAAAATCAAAACAATAAAAGAGCCCTCAGCCCAAACAGATCATTCAAAAATGCTCCAGAAAAGAAATATTTTAAAATAAGGGCTGTTACCCACAAAACTTTGTTACAATTACATTTCACTCTGTTACTTTTTAAAATTAATGTTGTTAACCCTCCTTAAGAAAAAATGTCACAGGTAATGCCATTATTTCTTATACCCAGGCAACAACTAGTCCATTCAGCCTATATGAAGCCACTGTTTTGGGGTTGCTGTCCACTCTTTAACTAGATGTGAACAGCCAAACCGTTCTGCACCATTCACTTGTTTCATTCTTTTGCAAAATCTGGCCATATGCTGAAAAATATGGGGAGAAGGGAGGGCCCCAACCAGGAAAGCTCTGAATTTTATTTCCCAACCATCTTTCTTTTCCCCAGACACTGTTTAGATTCTGTAGTTCTTTTTTAAAGGCAAGCAAGCAACCCACCTGCCTGGCTGCTTTTTGAGGACAAAGCTATCTTACTACTATGACAAAGCGTGAAGCAAAAACAATACATAACACATCCCCCTGTGGTTCACCATCCTTCATACTCAAGTTATAGAAGTTGAGGGTGAAGGTTTGTTTCTGTCATGGTGTGTAACGGAAAATGCTAAATCATAAACCCTTTTTAGTGCCGTTACTATCCTGTCACTCACCACTTGCTCCTTATGATCCATGCTTCCAGAAACTGTCAGACAGGGCAGCTTTGTCTGTATTATCCAGCTCAGAATGTGAATCGATTTGGAGCAGGCAAGGCCCACGCTAAGGAGGCAACTGTACTATACATTGGTGCTGACCCTCCAAAGGGGAGGAAAAGCACATATGCTGAGCTGGACTTCTGCATTTCTACATGCTTCGCCCCCTCCCACTGGCCTCTTTTTCCCTTCGCCTCTAAATTGACTTTGAGTGAGGTGAAGCTGAAGGGACCCTTGCAAAGGGCAGGTCATTGACTGAAAGGAAAAGCCTTGACAGATGGTGAGGAGTTTGCGGCAGAAACAGCAGCAGCAGCAGCAACAGTAAGCTCCAGGGAATAGAATTTGCTTGTTGGGCTGGCTGCATGTCCGTGTCTCTCTGATTATTTTGTATGGGTTTTCATCTCTGCTGTCCCTGTATCTCTTTCTCAATCTGGGCTCTTCCATGCCACCAAAATGCTTAGCTCACTCCATTGTCTGAGAGACTAATTTGCACTGTAAATCCGATGCTTATCTTACATGACAGCTTACTATGGGGTTTATTGCAGTTCTCAGAGACAAGTTAAGCGGAGACAGTGAGGGGAGTGTTTGCTGCAGTGAAAGATGCACTTCTAGCCCAAAACATTTCTTGTCCAATTGAGACATGGCTTTTCTTTTCCTCATTTTGTTTTGTTCCTGGGTAGCCTTGATTTATATATAGCCTGTACATAGGAATGTGGAGAGGGTTCTAAACTCCTGTGGAAGGGATCTAGCATATGATATAAACTTAACTATGTATTTAGTTACTGCCCTGTACTTTTTAAACAAAGAGGACTGTGTCATTTATTTTTTCTAGTTTCTCCTTGTGCCTTTGCACCAGGTATGGGGAAAATAAAGCCCACAGGTTGTATGTGAGCAAACCCCTTTTCTCAGCCCCTCATATTTGCCTAGGTCTCCCTCTCAAGCTCTTGCACATGATCACACTGTTTTTCAGCAGTTAAAAAAAATGCTCCCCTGCAATCAATCACCACTCTTGCAGGCCTCTGAGAGTGATGGTTCAGATTTAAACACTTTGCAACCCACAAAGTTCCCTGAAAACTTGGAACACATCCACATCTCACATCCCTTCAAAATCTGGAAAGCACAACTGGACAAGATTTTCAGCCATAAAAAAATAGGCCAATACCAGGGTCATTTCTGCACTGTACTGATATAGTGCTATTATTCCACTTGCAACAGCCTATGGAATCCTGGAATTTGCAGTAGTTGACCTCAGTAACCTACAAATCCCAGAACTTCACGGGATGTTGAAAGTGGAATAATAGCACTATAACAGTGCAGTACGGAAATGGCCCAGGTGTACCTGGACCAGCTTGTCGTTCAGGGAACCATTATGAGTGGGTGGAAATAGCCCATGGGGCAGGAGATTAATTTTGCCCTCCTAGGACAGAGGTGGGCATGTTGTGGCTCTCCAGATGTTGTCAAAATGCAGTTCCCACCCCAGCACAGTCAATGGTGAGGAACTGAGGGAAAGGCAGTCCAGAAATATGCAGTGCAGAAACACATGTTTCCCCCTCCATCACAGAAGTTTTGGTATGAAAGTCTTGTTCTTTCCTAAATTGCTTTTCATACTGTATCCTTCAGATATAGATATGGAGAATGAAATTTGCTGAAATTTCCAATTAAATATTGGCACTAATGGGGGCAGATCTAAGCGGAGAATCTTTCTCTTGCTCCCAAACAGCCACCGTGCTCTTTATGATCTGCTGTTGGAGGAAGGGAAGGATGTCTTCTGTTAGCAGAAGGACCCAGTTGGATTGTGGCCCCTGGCTCTGAAGCCACAAGGAAAGTTAATTCTCGAAAGAACAAAGGGTCTTGAAGACATTTTATTAGTCTTTATTGGCATGAGATTTTGTGGACTGCAGCATTCTTCATCAGATGCTTCTGATGATTTGGGCTGCAGCCCATGAAAGCTTATGCAAATTAAAACATGTTAGTTTTTAAGGTGCCACTAGACACTGTTTTTTCAGCAACAGACTGATATGCCTATCCACGCAACAGCACCCCCATCCAAGAACTGATTCCTAACAAACTGTCTGTCCCTGTTTTATTTGAGATGGGCTGATCTTTAACCATAAAGTTTTATGAAGCTTGGCTTGAGTATCAGGATTCTAGCTGGGATGCCATTTTTTCCCCCTGATTCCAGTCTTCCAGCTCTGTCTGGTCTCCCAGTCTGGCTTTGTAAGTCAGATTTTCATTGTGGTGGCATGTTTGGACTATACTACTTCAGTGTCCACTTGCAGATTCCTATACCTGGTCCCCATCCTTCCCCTCACCCCTAAAAACGCAGTAGGATCCTCTATTTAACTAAAGTTTTCACTTAGCCTTCTACTTGCTTTGTTGGTTTTCTAAGAATTTTTTTTCCCTCTGCTTCTAGAGAAATAACCATATTAGTCTCTTGCAGCAATAACAGGAAAAAGTTAGCAATTCCTTTGAGACTAACCAATTTATTGAAGCAGAACTTCTGTGGGACTACAGTCTGATGAGGTAGAGGTGTTGCAAATCTCTGTGCAATGCATTAATATGATGTCCAAGATCCTGAATCAGGAAATTATCACACATGCAAACTATGGTCCTTTTCTCATGGCATTTTCCATGCAAAAGGGTGCCTGGAGTGTCACGCGATTGTGAGGAGCAATCTGCACAATGCACTCACAATTGCATGATGCTCCAGGGGCTGGCAGGCACCAATCACACTTTTCATTTTTGGCTAGAAGCTGAAAATGGTGCGCCATTGTGCATTGCTCTCAGGCCCCGCGCACACTTACCTGGCGTGCGGAGCCTCCGGAGCCAAGCTGGTCACACTTCCTTCCTCAGTGCAGCCTGGGACCTTCCCAGGCGGGGCTCTCACGGGAGCAGGCAGCTCGTGCAGAGCTGAAGGACCCCAGATGTGAGAGCCTCTCGCCAGAGGCTGCTCGCGCGATCCCTGCACCCCAGGCGCAGAAGAGGGTAAGGTGCAGAAAGGGCCATTGATGCATCTTGTTTTTACCTCCTCCCAACCCCCCTTTTCTCTGCTGCAGCACTCCCACCCCCCGACAAAAACACAGTCATTTCCTGGCTGATGGAGAGTGGGGGACTGACAGAGAAACATCCAGCTGTTTTCCTACAGCTGGATGCACAGCAACACCGTCATCCTTAGGAACCTCTAAAGGACCCCCCAGAAAGTCCCAGAAGATGCCTGCTGCTATGCACCCAACTATAGGAAAATAGCTGAATGCTTTTCTATTGTTTCCCCTGCTCCTTATCAGCCAGGAAATAGCCATGTTGTGGGGACTTATGTGGCTGTAATTCATTAACAGGATGCGAGCCATTACCTCAATGCCACAAGGGAATCATCCATCATGTAAGCTTACATCTGCAGGTGGTACAGCTCAAGTGCAGTTTAACTATTGCCATGAGAACTAGACCACAATCCAGGAGACTCATGCTGGATTTTTATATTGGGGTAAAAATATCTTAGGCCATTACTGTATAGAGCTGGGACCTTCACCACAAAGTGGCAATAAAGATGACCTGCAGTGATCGGTGGCAACAAGCTTACCTAGGAATCCACTGGGCATGACTAATAGAGCTCAGGCCAATACATAGCTGGCTACTGTCAGGCTCAGAGATTAATTTGTGTCAGCAGAGTAGAAAATATTACTTAAGGCTTTGAGACTACATGCAGCTGCCAGGTCAGAGTTTGGAAGTATTACTTTTTGGGCTATAATTTCCAGAATTCATCTACCAGCATGCCATTGCAGATTCTGAAAGTTATAGTTCTAAAAAGGTAACTGTATGGTACTGTGATTGCATGAAGAGATAATAACAACCTAAGTAGTTTTAAATCTTTAAGGCCATTTCTGCAACTAACCTGATGTTGTTGTCCTCCAGTCGCAATCCCAGCAGCACCTTTGGTGGGAAGAGAGTGTGATGGGAATGCTGCCCTCTACACCCAACTGGCTCCCTGTGGAAGGGAGCATGAGGGACACGCCTCTTCTTTCTGCAGTGCAGCTGGGCACTTTCCCATGCTGCACTGGGGCAGGAAGCACTTCCATCACATGCTTCTGGCCCTTCCACATGGCCAGGAAGGATGGGAGCATCATGCAATCAGAGACCATTGATGGAAAAATTCTGTCAATTATTTGCCCTACGATCGTGCTGGCTGGTGACAGGAGAAGGGTGGCATCGCAATCACATCATGCAGAAGCATCATCACAGTCCTGCTCCTCTTGCATTCCCATGCTGAGACACAGTCGTCATGTGGAAAGTGCCTAAGACATAGCCATGAGTGGATTTGCACAGCCATTTCCCCATTAATTACTCCAATTCTGTAATATATATTAAGGCATAGCTGTGTTGACCAGCAAAATATGCAGTAAAATACAACAAAATCCAAAATCAACAAAATAGTGATACTTTTATTGGCCAACCAAAATGCACAAAATTCATCCTGCAAACTTTCAAAGTTCCATCAGGCAAAGATGTTAAAAATCATACAGGAGAACAAAAGTGATGATGTTAGAGTCATAGACATTTTGTCTGAGATGTTATTTCTGTTGTCAGTTAATGTGACTATTTGCTTGATGAAGAAGCCAGAGAAGCTTTGAAAGTCTGCATGATATATTTTGTGTGGCCAATAAGGGTATCTCTGTTTTGTGGGTTTTGGCTTTTGTTGTGTTTTCCATGGTGAGATTGTGGCCATTTTTGTACAACGTCACTATACTGCAACAGCAGTGGGTTATTTCCAGTCCAGGAGCCATGCCACCACACAATGTCATTACTATCCAACTGCTATCCCATTCCCAAGCATTGCAAATCCTACCCTATACTATTTCCAGAAAAAAAAATCTGTTAAGAGCCTCCTTTAGTACATCCATCCTGCCAACCAGCTCAATATGGTACCATAATAACGCTTCATAGTGCTTCCTGTCCTCCTAGATCCAGGAGTGGGTGGGGTATTGACCAGCTTGTCCCTCCCTCCATGACTCCCATGGCATGGTAACTTTGAAATCTATCATCTCTCTGTGTTTATTTTAAACTTCTCCTTTGAGCTAAAACTTTTTCTTTTTTTAAATATATTGTCAAGCATTATAGCACAAAACTGCAATACTGTACTGAGGCATCATGCCATTACAACATTGCTGCACTAGTACAGCTTCCAAAAGAAACCCCCCCACAAAAACTCAACCAATCAGGGTTGGTGGGGCAGGGTGAAGGCGGGGAAATGGAGTGACCAAGATCGCTGTAGTAAAGAACGAACACCAGTGAAAATACTGCTATTCATCCGCTTAAGGCAGAAGGGTGCAGAAAGGAGCATTCCTAACCTGACAGCATCATGCAAATAGCAATGCTGGGATTGTGATGGTACAACACGCTAATGCCATATAGTGCATAAATGCCCTGTGTTGATCTATACCTTAGCAACGAATTCGTGTGTGTTTGATCTTGGACCATTCTGTACTTGGGAAGCCAAACATGACTTGATATAGAGCACCCAGTGTTGGCTAAGTGCAATGAGAGTCTAACACATCCAAAGGCTATTTGGTTGAGGAAGAACATAGAGCTGAAACTAATGTTGAAAGAAAACTAAACCTCATGCTCTCACTTTATCTGGCTGCTCTGCTCCCATCTTCTAGTAGTAGCATTTACCCATCTACAACAGGGCTATATATGCAAGAATGAATGAATCCTGCCCCCACCATCTTCTTAGGTGTGTTGTTGTCTGTTACTTAGTTACATTTCGATCCTGTTCAAGCTAATGTCTCTGCTCCCCTCCTTATCCTCACAACCACCCTAAAAGGTAGGCCAAGTGTCATCCAGCAAATTACAGAGCTCAATGAGGACTAACACTTTCATCACCAAAGCCCCAGTCCAACACTCTAACCTGCATGTCCAGGCTAAGTGATTTGTTTATAAGGCGCATTACAACATTTCACATTGTAATATATCTTGAAAATGGGCCCAAGTGTGTTTACTTACATATGAGCCAATAGTGAAGGGGTGATCCATTTTTCTCACAAAGGCTCACAGGCTGTATTTTCTGCTACAATACACAGTAGCTTTTGCACAGGAGTTGTTCCTCTGGCACCTCTGGGTGCGATGTGAGTCATTTTAAGGTTCTGTAATTCTATTATCTATTCAGCACCTGCTTTTTGGTGTTCCCAGGCCTTTCAATCAACCGGCCGAGGAAATCCACTGACTGAATCAATATTGAATTCAATTCGCACAGGAAATAAAAAGGGGCGGGGAGATGTCAGAAGGTGTTTTTCTGAGCTGAGCGGCTGTTTTCCTGGCATATTAATTATGTTCAAAATAACCAAACATTTTGACTCATTTTAGCAAAGCCAGCAAGTTGCTGGGAAGCTCCCACTTAAAGAAACAGTGGTTTCAGCACATGCTGAAGCCTGCTGATGTCTAAGGTTGAGAGGGAAAGAAGGCTAGCCAAGTTTCAGCCACAGACAGGGAGCTATTCTCAGCAGTCCACCCTTGCCAAGGTCTGTGTGGTGGTGAGTGAGGTGCCCAGAGCATCTGATTGGATACATAAGGCCTATTAATTCCTCCACCCCCTGGATACAGCTGGCAATAGGATGCTTTCCATGACTGGATGGCTAGTCTCAAAGTTTGGACTTTGTCTGTGACAGGGAATTCTGGCCCTGTGTGAACCACGGACTATGTATAGAAATGCTGAAGGATCTCTCTGCTCATTTAGTCCCTGAGAGCCTCCCTCTGCAGAGCATTAACAGGGTCACTGTGGGCAATCCTTGCCAAGCAGTTGACTAGCTCTGACAAGATCTCTGGCCTGGGTTCTACAGAGGCACATCAATATGTCCCATTATTATACAGGCTTTTGGCAGCTCCATTCATCTCTGCAGCTTTCCCATGGCTAGAACACAGGAAGCACATCCCATTCAAAGCCTGTCAGATGTTTAGTCTTGTTGGATTTCCCTGGCCTGTAAGGATCAGGCCTCTCAGTGGAGAAGAGATAAGAAAAAGCTCTGTCATTCTCCAGAGCAAAGCACTCAGTGCTTTATTATTATTTCCATGTAAGAAAAAAAGCTTAATAACAGGGTCTCTTGAAGGAAAGTGTCGCCATAAACTGAAGGCAGCTTGACAGAAAGGAAGAGGAGGAGAAAGGTCTCCATCAGTTTCAGCAGCAACAATGTCTAAGCTCAGATAACTGTGGTTACTTCAGTTACTCAGCAGAGAAGGAAAAGCTCTCTGCTCTTGGGGTACTCTTGTACTATTTCAGGTATACTAGGCTGATCCTAATACTGACTAAGGTTGTGAAATGGTTTTGTTGGTTGTCTTCTTTCCTTAGTGACAGGTTGCCCAACATGCTGAGAATCTGCTGAACCCCCTGTGAGAGATTTCCCACCTCTTTGCTCTAAGAAGTGCACACCCAAGATGAGTATTCTCCCTCTCTCTCTCTCTCTCTCTCTCTCTGGTCAAGTGCATGCATGTGCACACTCACACATGAAGCAAGTACAGAGAGATTGGCTGACTGAATAAAATGATGCAAATAGTCAATTCAGTGCTTCTGTTTTTCCAAAGTCCATGCAACAAGGCAGCATCTATTGTAGATGCATGTAAATTGTACAACAATTGATGTCATAAATGTTGAAAGTCTCACAAAGATCACCAGAGGAAAACCCCTCATCATCTCACAAGTGGAAGTCTGGAGCAGCCTCCCTCTAGTTCAGTTTAGTTCACTGAAGGTTAAATGAAGTTGTTTACTACATACCTGAGGCTCAGGGTTTCACAAAGTCATGGCCAAACAAACAAAGCATCACTTTCTTTACTGCTCATGCCTATTCCTGAGCAGTCAAGAAAATACACTGTTCATGTTATATTGTGCCAAACTTTTTTTTTTTGCTGTGCATTTATTGTTTAGTTTGGTTTTTGAAAAATAATGGTGGCACACTGGATGTAACATATATGCTACAACCTTCATCCAGTTCTGGAAGATGGTATAGAGATCCTTTCAGGTTGAATGAGAATGAACAATTTCCATGAATATTACTCAGAGCTGGGAGGTTTACAAGCAGAAGATACATTTGCCAAATCTAAGATGGAAAGATACTATTTGTCTTTGCATTTAGATGTGGCAACTGTATCTACTGTTTCCTTTTCACTACATCTTTTGCCCTGCTGCTCTGGCATTCCCTTCATCCAGCAAGCAAACCCTTTTCACACGGGCTTTCTGTCGCGCGACAGCCCCGTGAGCCTCGCGGGAGTGGGAGCGTCGCTCTGCACGACGCACTCCCACTTCTGCCGCGCTCACAGGGCTGCAGCA
>CAOLHI010002847.1:0-232249 GCA_948474755.1 Ctenosaura bakeri | reverse complement strand
TATACTTAGGTATATTTTTGTGCTAATAATTCTATGGTAAAATTTGGCAAAGTGTCATATCTAATGTGCTATAATCTTGGCATTAGATCAGGAGGTAGATCATGCTGGTTCTCTTTAAAATGTAAACTAAATAAAATCCATAAGCATTCCTTCACTATCTAGCATTTACTTATCTATCAATTGACCGATAGCAACTTGTTCGTCTCATGGACTTTAATACAGATCCTACACTTACACTGTGATGACTGTCAATCACAGAGGTCTTTGATTCACAGGGTCAACACAAGCTGAAGCTGACTTGACTGCAAACATCACACCTGACTGCAAATCATGGAGTTTTTTTTGTTTTATAGTGGCAGAAGATTGTTGTCACAAGATTGTTGTCAGAGGTTCACTTGGTCAAGCCCATAGACAACACATCTATAAGCATCTTGATTATAAAGGACTGATCCATCCCAGTCTAAATCAGTAAGAGGACGTTAAGCATCAGTACTTCCTCCATATTCTCTGAACTCCCACTGTTTTGGTCAGTTTTACTAATAAGCCCTAATACTTCCTGTAGACATTCCTGTAGAGAATAAAGTAGAAGTACTTGGAAAGAAGTTTCTTAATTGATCTTTGTAAATTATCTAGATTAATGGCAGTAACTGGACTAATTGAACTTTTGGACTGTAAAATCATTTACTATAGCCATTCAATAAATCTTCTGATAACCAGTCAGAATTAGAGGATATATAAAAGCCTGAAAGGAGCTTTTGAAATAGCGGAGTTGAAAGTGGGATGGAGTCTTTTATAGGGAGCTGGGCAGATGATTAACAGAACAAAAGGACTATCTTACAGTAAGAGCTATATTTTTGTACTGTTGGGGAAACTGGCACACCACATTTGTGTAACAAAGGCAAAGGTTTATCAGTATTTAAAAATGAATTATATACAACTAATGTCAAGGCATGGTGAAACTATAGTGATTACAAGAGAAAGAAAGAAAGAAGGAAAGAAAGAAAGAAAGAAAGAAAGAAAGAAAGAAAGAAAGAAAGGGCACAGAGTAGGAAATCTTAATGACTTGAAAAGTTCAGCCACTAGATTAAAAAAGAAAGAAAAGGATGGAAGGAGTAAAACAGCAATCAAAATAAGAAAGTAGCACTTACTGTGTCTCTGTGCAAACTGGAATACGGCAAAAGCACTACCATGGAGAATTTTTAAATTATTATTGTAACCTAAATTCTTCTCCCTTCAAAATGTGTATTTCAAAGAATTAGCACAGGACTTAGCTAAGTGATGATGGGTTTTTCTGCACTTAAATCACACTGTGGGTACCTCTTAAAGATCACCATAACATGACTTCAACAGCTACCTGTCTCTCTGCCTATGTGCATGCAACCAGTAATAAGGAATTAGTAGATGGAAGGGGACACATTCCTGCTGTTTCCCAAAGCAGCAATGGCATATCCCTGAAATGGTAATCCAAAACAGTAACTTTCTGAAGTGCTGAGGTAAGGTATGGAGGGCTATTTAGACTGGGCATAGGCAGATGGGAAGAACCATATTAACACTACCACCTCCCCTTTCTGGACCTATCACCACTGCTGAACACTACTCTCAGGCTGGTGTTCTAAGAGTTCTGTAATGGGAGGCACCAACTGACAAATGGATCCCATATCACTGCTGATATGTATGAGTATGTGTAACCCACTGTTTTTTTGTTTTGCTGAGGCAAAGCAATAAATCATATCCCCACACAAACACAAGTCGAGGTGCACCTTCAATTGTAGTATAAATACTACAACCAATAACAATTTGCTACCCTTTTGTGACACCCAGAAGAATCAACTGCCTGAGGTATCACTTTACCTAATGATAGGCCCAGCTCTGTGAGTCCACTTGATAGATATTCCTGTGATAGTGCCACTTCTCATTTCTTTGATGAGAAGGAAAAGTATGATTTAATTCAATAATACAGTCAAACAGTACATAAAAGAATGAGATAAAACCAAAAACAACATAAGAGCAAAGAACCCACAGACAAAATATCCATGACCAGAGGAAAACTACAGAATTATGCAATCTATTGGAGGAAAGAGGAAAACTACAGAATTATGCAATCTATTGCAATGATTAAGTTTTTAAGAAAAGCACATTATTCTAGAAGCTGACATTCGAACTAGGAAGCGAAATGTTGGCTGAATTATCACCAACAAAACCAAACACTCTAAAAGCTTCCAGTCATTTCTGTATCAACATATTAGATTGGCCAGTTAATTTCTCCATCATTGTAAATTCCATTATTTACTTCCCCAAAGAAACAAGAGTTCTTTCCAATCAGCATCTATTTCTAAGTGAATTTTTGCACACATAGACCAAATTAACTCTGTATGCATTACTTGTCTATTATCATTATTATGAGTGAAAACCAATAACTGGCATGTCACACAATATTTGCCTCATTATTAAACTCAATTCCTTAAAAATATCTGACCAGAATTCTTCCACCTATAGGCTAAACTACCACCAATGCAATTAAATACCAACTGTCACATCAACACAAGCCACTTCAAATGAAATTAATATATTTAAACCTAATTGGTATGAAATACAACTTATGAAGATTATACTACCTCAAAGATGGTAAGACTGGTTTTGCTGGAAGTCTTGCCTATATATAGCATTTAAAAGTTTATCCTCAATCTCTGTTTCCCAGATATTTTCCTCACACCTCCTTAACGTCTCCTGGTTTCTATAAGATACATTCAACAATGAAGCACAAATCTTGGAAGCCAGGATCTTCCCATAATTAGTACTTTGGCAAATTTTTTCAAAGCCACACACCAGTCAGTGGTTCTAAAGTTCCATCTATTATAATAGGAAGGCCTCATCTAAGATGGACTTAAATATTTGCATCCCTCAAACAGTAAGAGAGCCAAGCTGGTCTCATAGTTGGATGCCTGACTTGGGATATGCATTACCATAGAGGTCACAAATACAATGCAACCTTTTCCTTCCCACTTCTTAAAAAGTTGTTAAAAATGATATGTTAAGAGATGTCATAAGATGACTGTGTATTTTTACCACTATACTAACAGGGCCAATATGTGTCCTTCAGGCTGCTTGCATAGCCTCCAACTATGCCCTTTTAGTAAGGGCAATCACACTTAATCCTCTGCTGTCCCAGTTTCTCAGATATTTTTAAAATGTTCTAGTTTCTCTGTCTATCTCATTTTCCTCCTTCATCCTTGACTTAACTAAGTTGCTGCAAATTGAATTCAAAGTGCAAAGTGGTATGTACTGAATTAACTCAGCAGAAGAGAGAGGAGGGGATAAAGTCTTTCCTTGGTAGATTCACTTTTGTCACCTCCCCTCCGTTTTGGGTGAAAAGAACTTAATTATACCAGCTTTGAAGCCCATCTGTAAGCTCTAACCAACGCTTTGCAGACGCTCGGCAAATCAGGACTTTTTAACCAACTGATAATCCAGGAATGAAAAGCAAAACCCATGGTCATCCCAGTTCATGTGTGCCAGATGAAAGGAATGTTGTTCATCCCAACCCGCTGAATCAAGTCAACATTTATATAAGTTCCATTCATTTATTTGGTTTACTCTAGTTGAGACTAGCAATTGATTGAGGCCTATAATTGTGCAGTGGCTCAGGTAGACAGACAGCAGATCAGGATTTACTGACAGAGCTATTGTATCTGAATGTGTGAAATTACAGATTACTATGAGAGTGGACCACCATCTCGAAGGCTTGATTTAAAATCTGTAAAGATTCTAGAAAGCAGTTCTTTCATGAACAGGTTTAGAATGGGATCTGCAACCTGTTCATGTCAAGAAGCAAGAAAACAGACTTGCACACCATGGATGAAGTGAATTATCTTGATTTCATATTATTTGTTTCTGAGCACAGTAGCAGTTTTTGCAAAAAGACCTTGGAATGAAGAGCATTTTATAGCTAATGTTACTGGTCCCAAACTAGCACTTTATCTCAGAAAAGGGTTTCTGTGAGAACAAGGCCATTCACTGCCACAGACTGAAGTTAATGTCCTCAGTCAGTGTCCTCTAGTATTAGAAAGCAGCCAGAGTTCTGTGACTGATTGATTGCCATCATTTTATTGGGATGAGGTTTAAATCATCAGTAGTTTACCGATAAGGATGAAACCATGGAACTTGCTTCTATTCTTAACCTAGCAAACTATTCTGATCCTAGAAGGTCAATTTACTTGTCAGACTTTGTATAGTATATATGGGTTGTAGCATCTCTCATACACTCACAAAATGGTTCTTTTCAATTTATCTTACCCAAGCAGTCATAGCAACTGTGGCATACATACTACTGCCTTTTTGAAAGCCAAATGTATCTTCTCTGTACTAGCTGACATGGCAACATACTCCAAAGAAAAGGAATCCAAATGTGTGTCCTCTATTACTTCAACAAATAAAATTGGAGAGGAGGAGTTAATCCAGTTATTAATCTTTAAATCTTTCTTTCTACTCCATGGATCAGGATAAAACATACAGAGGGACTGCATGTTTTTTTCTGATTAGTACAGTTTGGGTTTGGGAATAGTTACTTAAGAAACATTAAACAGGTTGGAAAGCTATTGCTAATTCCCTTCAGAACCTCTTGCTATAGCAACCAAGAGAGATAAAGATGAAAAGAATTACCTGTGCTTTGCTTTCCACATTCTTGCCCTGTAGGCAGACTACTTTTAACCACTTTCAATTAAAGTATCTTGTCAGTTATTTGAAAACTTGGGCTTAAATGGCATTTGACAGAGACAAACATGTTTGTTTAACCTAGTCCTATGTGTGTGTGTCTTTAAATCAACTTATGGCAACCCCATTAAGTTCATAGAGTTTTCTTAGGCAATGACTTCTCAGAGATGGTGGTTTTGCCAGTTCCTTCCTCTGAAATATAGCCTATACTGCTTGGTATATCATGATGTCTCCCATCTAAAAACTAACCAGGGCTGACCCTCCTTAGCTTTTAAGATCAGACGGGATCTGGTTCCTTCAGGATATTTAAGCCAACTTTGTCCTACATCAGTCTAATATAAAGTCTTTTTTTGTTTTGATATACAAATTCACATGCTCAATCACCACATCACTAAACTTGGCTTGTTTTTTTGAATGCACAAAGACTGCAGTAAGGTTTTCACCTGGTCTATTCTACTATATAAATCCATATCATGGTGTATTACTTTATGGGCTCAAAACAAAACTACAGCAAGATGTTAGACCTCTTTTGTCAACTGCTTCAGGTACGTCATGAACAAACATTCAGGCATCTGGGTTTTTTGTTCTAGAATGTACATGTATTAAAAGATTTTGACCAAACTTAATATATACATCTAAGTTGATATCTTGAACAATTTCATGCAAGGTCAGAACCAATTAGCCAGTTTCACCTTTTCTTTTCAGCCGGTTATTCTCCATGTTGCAAGGAAACAAATTTTAGATGCTACTGGTCAAACTCATATTTCATTCTAAACATTAGTGAAATCACCAACATTAAACCAGACAATGCCAGGTAAATATCATATACAAAGTGGAGACTGAAGGCTTAATATAAGAGCAAAAGAAGTATGTGAATGAGAGGAATTTAATCTTTTATCCCTCTTCTCAAAACAACTCATTTCCCTTGCCTATTTTAATTTTTATCTGACTGCTTTTCAGCATAGAACCTTGCATGACCACCAACATTTCACAGTTGAATAATGTGGACTAGTATCTTGTTAGTGAGTTGCAATTGTATAAGTCCAATTTTGTCACTATGCCTTAAAAATCAACTGTGATTTTTGGTGGCCCTATCATAGGGATTTCTTGGCCAGATTTATTTCAAGGAGGTTTGTCCTTGCTTTTTTCTAAAGCTGAGAGAGTATAATGTGCACAAGTTCACACAATTGGTTACCAAGGATGAGCAAGGATTTAAGGAAAATAACAGTTGCTGAACATGTCTCTGCTGCTCTCCACCTTTTAAGCTATGTGCCAATGGTCACTAGGTCATTTGTTCCTTAGTTTTTGTAAAACAGGTTGTGGGGGAAAAAAAATTTTAAGCTAAACTTTTATTTTAGAATTTTGTAAGCTGCCCTGGATCTCATTCTGAGAAAAAGGCATTGAATGAATGAATAAATAAATAACTGACCTGGAGGGCTGCTACAGTTAAAAAGATTGTTTTGTGAAAGGTTGCAGGACACATATCATAGGTATGTTTCATCTCCTCGTGCAAGATCTTGGCCATGGTTGTCAACCCTCTATTTTCAACAAGAAACAAAAGTTCATTTGGTAGGAGAGGCCCAGAATCTGAGCTGGCCCTGCCATTATGTTAAATCACAATTGCAAGGTGGGAGGAAACAGCTAGGTGAGCTAAACAACCTGCCCTACAATCTCAAAAGTTAGTCTGCCAAACTCAGGTGCTGTAATGGATGTTGTAAATGAGATGCAAATGCCATTCTACTTTGATTGTCTATGTGACATGAGGAGTGGCACATTCTTGTTATTTGCTTTAGGCAGCAAGAGGTTGTGAGTTAATCTGCTTCTGTAGTAGAAACTGATAAAGAATCTTCACCACTTGGTAGCATGCTTTGTACCTTTAATCTGTGATATCCTGTCCTTTACAGACCCAATTTTCTGTAAAGTTATGCTAGAAAAACTTGTGGTGGTGAGCAGACGTCTCCATCTTCTCCCCCAGTCCAAAAAAAGTTGCTTGCCGAATTTGTAGGTAGCTGGTTCAGAAAAACATATTAGAGATTGTAAACGTGGGAAAAATTCTTAAAAGTGATTCAAGCGAGCTTACCTTTGTTGGTAGCAAAAGAACTATCTTTGTGATGGCTTCAGCTCTTGGACTCCATTTCCCACCACAGTGTAGGGAGGGAAAGAGTATTTGAAAGTATTTAAGAAATGGCTGAAAAACATGTTTTTTTGAGTATTGAGAAACTCTGGACTGATGAGAATCATCACAGTCTGGGACTTATTCTGAACAAAATTTGCATGTAGTTGTTCTGCACAGAAAATAGCATTTTATATATAGGAACAACATTTTCTGCATGTTCAATAGTGCCTTAATGCATAAATGTTAATTCCTGCACATAAAATGCTATAACAAGAATTTGTTCTGTGTAAAATTTGCACATAATTGAGTTGCACAGAAAACAGTATTTTCTGCCTGGGATTTAATATTTTTGTTCTGAGATACAATTTTCCGCACAGAAAATGCTGTTTTCTGTGCAAAACAACCACACACAAATTTTGCAGAGAACAAGTCCCAAACTGTGATCAGCCTTCAAAAACTGCAAGGTTTTTGAAGACTTTCTTACAGCGGGAAGAAAATTGCTAAAATTACTTGTGGCCAAGTTTGAAGAGAAACTAATTGAGCATTACATCACTATCACAGTGCTCTAGATGTAGCATCATCCTTGGGCACTCTGGAAAATAAAAGTTTGGTCTCTATTGATAGCCATCATTTGTAACATTTTACAAATCATTGTTTTTGTTACAAGCACTAGAACGACACAACATCCAGAGCATTTTAGGAGGATATTGCAACCATCAACAGGCAGCTGTTGATAAAAACTCTACTACAAGAAAGGGAACAAAATGCTACTTAATAAACAGAAAATACGATCTGAACAACTGCTACTGCTAAAAATAAAGCCCTCAGATTCTTAAGAATTTTTGTTATTCCCAAATAACCTAGATGTGCCCTAGTTGAACTGCCCTATATGAGCTCAGTAGTCTCACATTAAAGCTTTCAGCTCCATATACTGAAAAATGTAATTACTCTGTATTGTTAACAGTCAAAAATGTACCTTGGTGGCTACAGTTTGTGAAACAGCAAGTTGTGTGCAGCACATGATTCCTTATTGTTTATTAGTCATGAGTGACTCAGTAAAGTTCAAGTTCATTGAAGTTCTCTGATTTCTGCTTTAAGGTTAAGTCCATACCAAATGGTGAGGAGTGCTTTTAACCCTTGCACTGAATTTTTTTAATTGACTTTTCTATGTATTTTTCAAAAAGAACACATATATTTCTTAAAGGGTAATTTTTTCTTCCACTGAACAAAACATGTGACGGGACTTTTTCAAATCACACTTTTTCCATTTGCATATTTCCATTCAATTTTTCAAAATTTCTGTGGTTGTTAAGATCACATTGGATGTTCATAAAGATATGGATTTACAGTCACAAAAAGCATTTGGTTCTCCATTCAAGAGTTGTTAATAGGGTAAATTTGTATAAATCTATAAACCCAGGCTCAGCAGAATTCTCACTCCAGACTAGTGTTTATAAACATGCAACTATCTACATTTTTGGAAATTATAAGGTGTGTCCAGTGTCTGCTCTTCTGGTTACAGAACAACTTGTAGAAACACTGAAAAAGAAGCTGAACTCTGAAGAACCAAAGCTCTACAGCTAATTCAAAAAATGTAAAGTCTCTATGTTAGTTTGTTGCAGCATCACAAGGAGAAAGGGAGGGGGAGAAAAGAAAGAAATTTAGCAGCACCTTGATTTTTTTTCCTCTCCCTTTCTTTCTCTTTTTATGCTTAAAAATGTTGATATATATGATACTGATCTGGCAGGGCAGCCTAACATGGAAAAAATGAGAACAAAATGCAATCAGTGAAATATAAGCAAGAAGAAGCAGAAAATAAGGATTATTCAGAGAAAATGGGGAGAACTTGTGGTCCCCTAGATGTTCACGCACTCAGACTTGACCATTGGCCATGGTGATTGAGGCTAATAGGTTTTAGAGTCTACTAACTTCTGGAGTTCTTGCTAGGCTTAAAGAGGACAGCAGTCAGGAAGGTAAACAAAAAAGTCATTATCTCTCTCACAGACACATCAGAAGAGTAACAGGAAAGTCTTAAATAAATCTATATACATAAAGATACTATCTATGAAGATAGTGCTTCAGATAAATAGAGACATTCAGAGCACTAGGAGTTCCTAACGATAGACTGCATACTCTCTAGCTGTCCCAACTTGATAGGGACTGTATTAATCCTCTGTAGTCCCCAGCCTTTTTAGCTGCTTTTAAAATATCCCAGCTTCTCTCTGCTCTTTTGTCATGCCCTGATCCCAGGACCCAGACACGATCCTTCCCAACAGCCACAACACAGAGACATGAGAGGGACAATACATACAGCAGGCAGTGTAAGTGGAAAAGGGAGAGCCCAGCAGTCTTGGAGCATTTATATAGTAAGGACTCATCAATTAGGCAAACAACTTGGGGAGGCTCTCAGTCTATATAAACAGGGACTGGATTGAGATGAAGCTGTTACAGACAACCATTGCATTGGGAGTAGCTACATGGCTCATGTTTATACTTGTTTATACCTTGCTTATACTTTTAGAAACCTTGACTTTAGCCTTGTGTATAGACTTTGCTGTTGGACTGTCACTCTGGATTTAAAGCGGACTTGGACTGCAAAACTGGTAACTGCCTAATGAACTATTATAAACTGTGTTAGTGGCCACTGACAATTGATGCTAATTAGAGAGCTGTAAGCCTTGGCTGGCTGCCGGTACAGGTTATCCTCCCACTTTTCTGCTTTGTCCTTATCTTACTTCAGTTTCTGCAAACTGAATTCAAAGTTCAAAAGTATTTTGCAATCAGTTAGCTCAGCAGTGTGGGAAAAGGAGAGGGCCAAATCTGGCCTTTCCTAGTAGGCTCAGGCAAAAACAAATTGCTGTAGTATCTCCTAACATGTGTGTTCCTCCTCACTTAATAACTGTTGTCATCTTGGCCACACTGTTATGTTGCTTGCCCACATGTGTTCTGGTTTATATCAGTGAAATATCGGAGGATATGGGACTGTAGGTAGAGTTGAGTTTGCCTGCATGAATCTTTTTACTTTTAAGATCTCCCTGACACTGTATATATAATTATAGCAGACCCATTTGCCACTGTCATGTGGAGTTTGGGCATTACAACAGTAGTGGTTACCCTGAGTTACTTCTGGTGAATCATAGAAGTAGTCTAGGTGGGACACAGAGTTTTCAAAACAATTCTCAACTGATAGAGGAATAATTATTTTGTTTGTTTCTGTTCATTCTGAACAATAGCACACTATTTTTAATGATAACTTTAAGAACAGAATTCTATAAACATGTGAGTATGCTCAGAAAAAGCAGTTTCTGTCATAGTGGAACCCAATCTCTTTGACCAAGTATTAGTGAGCCATAAAATACAAACGGTTGAGACCCACTGCCTTAGAAAAGTTGAAAGGCAATAGCCAAGCATTTAAGAAAAAGCCCATTCGGGGTTACAAAAAAAGAGAACACAGAGTCATTTTGCAGCTTTTCTGCCATCACCTTTCCCCACATTTCTTTTGTATCTATTAGTATTTTGGTGTTTAGCAGGCTGGTTACAGTAGCTAAGTGTTAATTGGTTCCTTGGCATGGCAAGATGGAGTCTGATTAATTAGAAGAGGAAGTACCAGTCCCAAAGCAGCCAGACTTGCACATCAGTGTTGATGCCTTCAGCTTTGGTATATAATGAGACTTCTCGCTGCAGGCAAAGGGGAGACCACATGCCTCCTCGTCTCTGCCATGGAGCAGAATTAAGCCTGAACTCTGTAGCAGACCCCTGCTTATCAGCAACCTTGCTATTACTCCGTCGACCCTGATGTGCATAAGCAATATTTTCATCCCCTTCCCGGGAGAATTATCTAGCTGTTGAAGTAGAAAATGAATATTTTACAGTTCACTTGTCTGATCAATTACCTACAAGCTGCTGCAGTATTTTATAGCCAGTGGGAGAGCTGTGTAGGTGATGATAGGGAAATCTGGAGGGAATCTCAGCCAACTATTTTTTTTTTCCAAAAAAGAGAATAAAACTGTGAATGAATCGCCAGTAACTCCTTTGTTCATAAGGGCTGAGCCAGAAATTACAGTGTAGCCAATTAAAGCACATAAATGACAACCAGACAAATGTGAATTCCAAAGGTGAGGAAATTTGATTGCTTGATTGTGAGATAATGAAGTGAAGAATGGTTTAAACTTAACTTGTCTTCAACAAAGTGTCTCCCACGATACTTCTATTTGCAGATTTTGAGATAATTGGGAAATAATCTTTCTTGGATACACTTTGGAAGTTGAAGGGAAGCTGAATTATATGCACTCAGTGTGGATTTTTTTAGATGCTATGAGCTGAAATTTGAGAGCCAGCATAGTAGTGGTTTGAGAAATAGACTACAACTCTGGAGACCAGAATTCAAATTCTCCCCTCAACCATGAAAACCGACTGGGTGACCTTGGGCATGTCATGCTCTTTGAGCCTCAGAGAAAGACAAACCCAAACCCCCTCTGAACAAAAATCTTGCCAAGAAAACCCCATGATAAGTTCGCCTTAGGGTCACCATAAGTTGGAAATGACTTTAAGTCACACAACAACAACAAGCTGAAATTTATCTAGATAAAGAGTGTTCCATTTTTCAAATCCTACAGAATTCATCATGGTGAGTTGGTGGAGTTAAAAACTACTGGTTTGATATTATTTATACTTCATATACAGCCTGAACCTATTATGTATGTTTAGTCTCACTGTGTTCATTCATTGGCATTGACCTCAATCTAATTGTTCCTAGGATTAGAAGCTTAACACTTATTACAGAAGGAATCAGTTTCCAGTATGAAATTTATATCATGAAATAGTCAAAAATAGATTCTGCTCTTGAGTAACACTCAAGAGACCTAAAAGGTTAGAGGAAATTATTAACAGTTATTTGCTTGTTTAAGGCAGGCTTTTAATCTGAAATGTTTGGAACTCAGTGTCATATGTTCTAGCACTCCATAACTGAGCAGTTGTGGGATTGAGATCTTCATCCTGCTTCACCCTTCTGTCTGCAATGAGCTTGCAAGTGGAGTTGGTTTTTTTTTTTAATCTATTACATTCTGGCCAGTGAGAAGAGAATGTTGACCACTCAATAGCTCACTGAAGACCACTGTGAAAAATTTGTATAACGTTATGCAGATAAAATTGCCCATACCCACTCTGACTTGGTGATACAATCTCAGTGAGTGTAATTTGGGCTCCTGCTTGTCCAATAATAATGGATTCTTTTCCAATTGTACAGTCCAAGGATGTGAACAAGATCCTTGGAGAACTGAGAGCCACCACATGTGTCTAGGCCCTTCTCCTGCTTGAATCATAAAAAAAGTAAGAGGGGGACTGGTTGACTAGGAGAAGGGAAGTAATCAATGCCTCCTCACAAAAAGCAGGGTTTTAACATGCTTGAAGAAGGCTGTTACAAGACCTCTACAGAAAAAAACAAAAAACCTACTGGGTAGTTATACTGGATAATTATCAAACAGGGACCACAAAGTATTAGGATAGGTAATGGCTTAGCTGTAAGGTTCCTGGATGAACTACATTATCTTGAATCATTTCAATCTGTTTTCAGCCTGGTTTTAGGACTGAGATGGCTTTGGTCATCTTAGTAGGCAGTCTTCACCAACTGGACAAGAAGACTGTGTCCCTCTTGCTTCTGCTGGACTTTTTGGTAGTTTTCAGTGTCATCAGCCATGGTATTGTTCTGGGCTGCCTTACTGAATGGGATTTAGAGGCATTGTTTTACAATGGCTCCATTCTTTCCTGGAGAGGTAAGTGCAGAAGTCAGCCCTGGAGGATTCTTTAATTTGACTCCTTGGCCTGTGGACTCCCTCAGAGCTCCAATACTATTCAACACCTACACAAAACTGCTGGGAGCAGTTGTCTAGAGATTTGGAGTTCACTGCCACCAGTGTGCTGATGATACTCAGTTCAATTTCTTCTTTCCATCAAACTCCAAGGAAAGAGTTTCTGTTGTAAACCAGTGTAGTTAAAAAAAAAAACTGGCAGAGAACCAGCATGGTGTAGTGGCTTGATCACTGAACTACAGTGTTGGAGACCAAGGTTTGAATCCCTGCTCAGCCATGGAAACCTACTGAGTGACCTTGGGCAAGTCATACTCTCTCAGCCTTAGAGGCAAAGGCAAACCCCCTCTGAACAAATCTGGACAAAAAACCCTGTGATAGGTTCTCCTTAAGACCCTAGGAAACTACTTGAAGGTATACTACATCAAAATAAATGGACACGAGGAGGTGGTATAAAAGTCTCTATCCTACAGGGAGCTGACATAAAATATTCAGTGATAAACAAAATGGGTATGGATCTCCAAAATAAAATCCAAGAATGAAATTTCGGACTTTCTAGTCTTTCTGATTTGCCTGGATACAGCTTGTTAAGAAAAAGGCAAGTAAAGGGAGAGATTAAGATGTATAAAATTATGTATGACCGATAGTGGATAGACATTTCTCTCACTCTCCCATAATACTAGAGATCAGAGACGTCAAGTGAAACCAAATGATGGAAGACCCAAAGGAAATAAAATGGAATATTATTAGTATCAGTATGATATTTGTAAACTATTTTTTCCCTACTCTGGGATTCAAGGAGGCTCAGAAAAGTTTAAAAAGATACAACTGAAAAAATCCCATAAGGCAAACATTAGACATATATTTAAACATTCAATGAAATTAAAAGCAATTAAATTGTTAAAAAGAAGAAAGGATGACAAAGCACAAGAAAGGTCCTTTTCCCAAGAGCAGTTAGTCCTCAAAAGCCTACTGAGACAGAAAAGTCTTTGCTTGCCTGTGAAAGGATAACAAGGGGGGCACCAGTGTAATCTCCCTAGGAAAGTAGTACCAGAGCCTGGGAGCAGCCAGAGCCCGAGAAGGTCCTCTCCCATGTCTCCACCAAATATTCCTATAAGGGCAGTAGGATAGAGAGAAGGGGCTCTCCAGAAAATCCCAAAATACAAGCAGACTCATACTTCTTTCAACAGTGCAGTAAAACGACAGACTACACTAGCACAAGATACACTGATGGCTACCAGTTCAGACAGATTTAGGGGATAAGCTGTCAAATTAGAGAGTTAAAGTGGGGTCAAAATCATGGACAAGAAGGCAATCAGGCCATTTCTGTGCTATAGTGTAACAGTAGCAGGTTGTTTCTGGTCCAGGAGCCATGCTACCGCACAAAGTCGTAGCTATCAAGCTGCTATCCTGTCCCCAAGTGTCACCAAACTACCTTATTCTATTTTGAGGCGAAAAAATTAAGAGCCTCCTTTAGCGCTTTAATCCCATCAGCCATCTTAGTGCAGTACCATAATAGTGCTTGAAACCACTTCCTGTTATTGCAGATCCAGGAGTGGGCGGGGTATGGGCATGCCCAGCTTGTTCCTCCCTCAGCTACTCCCATGGCATGGTAACTTCGAAATCTATCACTTCTCCATGTTTATTTTAAATTTCTCTTTTGAGTTAAAACTTTCTATTTTTAATACATTTTTAAGCATGGCAGCACAAAAGTGCAACAGTTTAATGGCATGTCATGCTGTTGCAACATTGCTGCCCTAGTACGCTCCACCTAATTAGGGTGGCAGGGTAGGGTGAAGGCGGGGATAGGGAATGGCCAAGGATGCTGTAGTGCAGAAGGAATACTGGTGGTAATACCACTACTCATCCACTTAAGGTGGAAGGCTGAAAAAAAAACAAACGTTCCTAACCCAATGGCATCATGCAAATGGCAATGCTGGGATTGTCATGCTACAATGCGCTAATTGGGTATAATGTGGAAATGGCTTCAGTTACCACTAGTCATGGAGGTTATATCTTACCTCCAAAATTAGCAGCAGCATGTCTATGCCCACCATTCTCTGGGGAATGAGAACTGGAAGGTGCCACTGCCCTCATGTCCTGCTTGTAGACTTCCTATAGGTGGAGTTCTTATGCAAACTGTAGTGCTGAACTGGATCCAGCAGTCCTTTCCTTGCATTCATTCTCCTTCAGAGGATGCATTTTCTCTCCTTTTGTTGCTGGGCGGAACTGATTCACAAGTGGCTCTCTTAATAGTAAAGCTGCTTCAAATAAAATATAATAAAAACAAAAATCCAATTAAAATTCAATCTTGCCTAATCCCAAATGGCTGAAACCCTGACTAAAGGCTCCACTGCTTCATCCCGGGTAGTTGTGCTGTATAATGAGCAAGGCCACTTCTCATTCATTGCAGCAACCCAGGACTCTGCGTGAGACGTAACACAAGTTTCCCGGGCAATTCAACTGGAGTGATAAACACTGCTCTAGCTAATCTAATTCCAGTTATGCTGTTTACCTCCTCGCCATTTACTTTCTTACCACTCCCCAGAGTCTCATCTCCACAGCAGAAAGCATTGCATGCAGACTGTAATAATTATCTTTAAGCTTCTGGCATTCAGACAATGGAGCATGAGGAAAAGCGTGGCAAAAAACACCATCCGCTTTATCTACTGCCTTAGGAGAGAAGAGTGACAACTGTTCACCCCCATCTCGATTCCTAGCAATGATATTTTATTGTTATTTAGGACCTTCTACAGCCGCTGCAGAAATAAGACAGTGGAAATATTCTTATTTTTGACAAACTCTTACAAATGCAAGAGGTCTTTGTTTTGTTTTGTTTTGTTTTTAAATCCAGTTCTGGAACAAACCAGAATTATGCCCATGTTATATTGGAACAGCTAGTGACAGATGTTATCTGAGAAACTTTGGGTTGATTCTTCAAGTTCAAAAATTGATCTTGTCACACGGTGTTAAACTTTACAGCCGGCCACACAGTGAAACCATTATCTGATTGCTTCATCACTCAGCAGAATCAATTTTTCAAATATGATGAGGTACATGGGAAAACAATGGAATGCCTGTATCAAGCAAAGAGAGACTGAAAGTGATGCAGGTCTAAGTAATGTAGTTACTTGGAGGAAGGCAGAAAAAGTGTACCACAGTTATCTATTTATTAAAATATTTAAATCCTGCTCTATGTCTGAGGACCTCAGGGAAGTGTATGTTCAAATGTTATGTAATGAGTAAGATTATGTTACTGCACTTTAGGCTTCCTTGGAGATAGCATAAAGATATCATTTTGATATTAATAATTTGGCTCTCTTCCACCACCCCTTCCATGTGTTTGTGAGGCCCCTGGACAAGCACAGAACTAGGCTCGGCCATCAAACACTGCAATATCCCAAGACAATACAGGCAGGCCAGAAATAGCCAGATCACCGCTTTAGAAGACCTCTCTGCAAACACCCTCATTATGTATGCACGCTGTTTACAAAGAACTCCCTGCCCCAAGCAGGCAACTTGGCAAGCTGAATACTCAACTGCCAAGTAATGAGCATTTCCATACTGTCTACCTCTTTGTCAATTCGGACCTAACTCAATCATGCTAAATTTTGACCATTCCAAAGCTTTGTCTCGCGCCCGAAACTCATTGTTTTCCCCAAGTACGGAATAGCCTGCAGTTACATTTCTCCCCATAAAAACCCCTGATTCCGAGACCATCCTCGGACCGCTTGATCGCTCCGGACTTCCATCCAGCCTTGCTGCCACTTTGTTTGGCGAGCTGTTCCCTCAGTCCCACATACTGAGACTCCAAACCAACGAATTCAATCTTCAGGACAGGTGTCGTATCACCCAATTCAACAATCCCTCTCAAAATCCCTCTATACCACTCCAACCTTTATTTTCATTAGTTACTTGTGTGAATGTGTTGCGTACACTGTTTGTCTGTATTTAATAAAAATCTCAATTAAACTTGGTGTGCTCCTTCGCTTGGCCTGACCCCATAGACATTGGGTAAAAGATTCCGTTGCGTTGCCCTGCCTCTCACATTGCTAACTTGAGTTCTAGCTAATTTTCCCAAACTTAGTTAATTGAGAGTGCATATAGATGTCCCTCCCGGGATCCCCAGTAAACAGGGTAACAATTACTTACGTGATGAAGTGAGTAACATTTTCTAATTATTTTTAAAAATTACTTACAAGAGCTTTTTGAGATATTTTTAGAGGCATTTTGACTAGAATTATATCATCTTCATTTCCATCACCATCTCATTTATTTTCCTCAGCTTTTATCCATTCTTCATTCAATCCTAAGTAGCTTTTTGAGTTTTGGATAATAATGGGAAAGTCATTAGGACCCTAACAAGAAATGGCACAAATTACTTTTTAAACAGTACAGTAAGTAACAATGTCAGGTTAATTTCTGGGAGCATTATGAGTAATGCAAAGAAATTACTTTTCAAAAGCAATACTCCCATCTCTCTGTTGGAAGAATAGAATCTCACTAATAGCAAACACATTTTGCATTTGGACCATTAAGTAGCCAAATTGGTATGGTCCCCAAAAGAAAGGTATCATCTAACTTGGAAAAACCCTAAGATTCAACATTTCATTAGAAATACATCAAATCTTCAGAACTGAGCTCAGGTTTGCAGCCTGAGGAACTGTTAGACATGGGACTGAGATCTGGTTTGCATCTCAGAAAGCTGCTACATTGAGCTATGTTCTATTTAGTACCCTGGGGAATTGTTTCATGGAGGGAACTGAGTGCTGCTTCACAGTTGTGAGCTGTGTCTTTTATGCTTGGTGAGAAAATGTCCAAACACATAAGAATCAACAGATGTCCCATACACCATAGAGAGCCAGCATAGTATAGCAGTTTGAGTGTTGGACTATAACCCTGGAGATCAGAGTTTGATTCCCCACTTGGCCACAAAAACCCACTGGGTGACCTTGGATGTGTCACACACTTTCAATCCCCAGAAAACCCTATGATAGGTTTGCCTTAGGATTGCCATAAGTTGGAAACAGCTTGGAAGAACTCAACAACAACAGGAACAAGAATACACCATGCATATCTTCTGTATTCTATGGGACAAGCAGTTGAATACTCAGAAAGTTACTTTTTCAGTTTTAATACTAGTTCGAACTCCATGTAGAGCCTCCATGTAAATAAAAATACCTAAACAACTTGAAGCATCCTAAACATTAGCCACAAAATTGGGAAAGGGTGAGACATTAATTGAAAACTGTGTACAATGTAAGTATTCGATGATCTGAACTAGGGATGGGACGAATCCAGAATTTTCTGAATCTGGATCTGGATCCCTGGAAGGTTCTGGGAATCCATGAATCTCAAATCTTTTGAATCTTTTTTTTAAAAAAAAATTCAAAAAGCAAGGGAAAGAAGGATAATCTTGAGCAAAAGCCTAGGCAAAGGCAAACCTGCCTCTGAAGAAATTTGGCCAAGACAATTGTCATAGCTTTGTCTCAAGATCTCCCCAGATTGAAAATGGCATGAAGGCCTTTTGTACACAGGCAGGAAAATGTGGATTGATCCCACATTTTCCTGCCTGTGTAAACAAGGCCACTTACTACAGTACAGAGCTAATCCAGGTCAAAACTGGATTTTCTTTCCATAGCTCCTTTCTGGCATTGTGGGGTTTGTAGTTTGGTGATGCACAAGCACACTTTATCAGAGAAGGCTGTGACACCTTGTAAAACTCCAGACTCCAGAATTGTGTCTGAAAGAGGTTTGCAAGGGAGCTACGCAAAAGAATGTTTCAGCTGTCCTTGAAATCTCAAGCCTGTAGCTTCCAGTCAAGTACTGAACTTAAATATTAAATGTTCAGTTTAAATATCTCAGAATAGAAGCCCAGATGTAATCTGTGAAATTGTTAGCAAAGGCCATTATTACTCCAAAGGAAAACCTCACCTACTTACTATCTTCCCTTGTATGTATGGTCTCCCTGGTTTTCAGATGTCCCGGTCTCCCTGGTTTCAGGCATCCCAGTCTCCAACAATCTATTTAGTTGGTGGATTCAAAAGATTCAGTTTGCCTATTTTGGCACAGGGATTCGGGAATCTCAAATCCTTACCCAGGATACAAAGATTCGAGGATTTGGTTGGCCCATCTCTAATGTGAACAAACTGCAGAATCAACAGAAGCATGGTAGATCATCAATATATTGGTCCCAATCTGCAAGGAAAACCATATAGCTTGGAACCTCCAATCCGTAGAGAAGGTTAGGTAGGCTTATTTATTTTTTTAAGTACCTGTCATCTTTAGCACTGCCTAAAATGAATTCATTTTAAGGCAGAAAAGCTAACAGGAACCTGCTGTTCTTAATCAATATTTGCTGGTGATGGTTTGAAGTTGTGGGGGGTTGAAGATAACATTTACTTAGTAACAGAAGAGACATTATACTGTATGCTTTCCCTATTGAAATACTCATAACTGTGCAATATTGTTTGCCCTTGGAGGAGAAAAGAATTCAGTGGAATGTTGACCATGGGAAATTAGAAAGGCAAGTAGAGCTTATAGTCATATAGTCAAAATTCTGAAGAAGTTTCCATCCATAGAAGAAATGATTAAAACAATCACAGTAACATTCTCTGAAACACTATCTGCTCTGTTATGCCCTGTTTCCTAGGGTTTGCAACTGTTCGGTTCTTCTGCAGTTTGATTCGTTGTGAGTTCTGAATCTCCATCTACCATGCCCAAGCTCTGACTCCTTTCAGAATTAAGAAGTTTGAAGATAAGAGACAAGAAAGGGTGTTTCTTTTTAGGATCTTCTACTACAGTCTGTGGCTGTGGAAGAGGACAAGTGTGTACCTCTAACTGATGTAATGCTGTGTGGTTGAACTTGCTGAACCAGAAGATGAACTCCATAGAAGGGCCAATCTCACCGTGTACTATACCTTCTACTGTTGTTTCAGGGTCTTCCTCACAATGCTGGCATTTTTACTTAGGCCTGGATTGTAAACAATAGACATAAAAAGCTATCATTTGCTGAAGTCTCACACTGCAGCCATTTGTCTCCATCTTTTTTTTTTCTTCAAATCTATATGCTCAATGGGTGGTTGAATGTCAATTCAGAAATGAAGTTAAGCTGAGTATCCCTTTAATTATAGCAAGTCGCTCTCTTTGCCTGAAAGGTCCCACTATTATATGCATCAAAATTGTATTGCTCATTTAAATGAGACCTCCACTATAGAGCTAATAAGTTGAAGCCCTATATAAGGCTTCCATTCAATAATATCTACAGATATTACACATTTTTAAGATCTCATAACAACTGGCAGAGGCTCAGCAAGTTAAAAAGTTATAAAAATGGACACATTTGCTTTTTTACTCAATTTTTTGTGAGGCATATCGTGTATTCCCATCAAATTTTCTGAAAACTAGTTATATTTTATTCACATTCCTAAAGGAATGTGTCTTTTCACCCAATGAAATCTGAAGTAACAATTCAAAAATAATATGAGTGCTGTTACCCAACACATCTGGAGGATACCATATTGTATATGCTTGGATTAAGAAGTAGGAAGGACCCTTTCTTAGCACTCTTCCACCATCCTTATTGTAGCTGAAGCCAGAGGATTTTCTTTTGAGAATGAATTCTTGGAATGCAACAATGCCCAGTGCTTAAAGAGTTAAAGGTGTCTTAGGCCATTTCTGCACTCTACTGCTATAGTGTTATCTTTCCACTTTCAACATCCTGTGGAATTCTGGGGTTTGTAGTTTAGGGAGAGGCCTTTAGAGAGCTCTTTGACTTCAGTAAACTACAAACCCCAGAATTCCACGGGGTGTTGAAAATGGAATAATAGCAACAGTGGCCCTTTTCGCACGGCATTTTCCATGTGAAAGGGCCCCTCAAGCATCACGCACATGTGAGGAGCGGTCCACACAACACACTCACATTTCTGCAATGCTCCAGGGCCTGGCAGGCACCGCTCATGCACTTTTTCATTTTTGGCTTTAAGCCAAAAATGATGTGTGGTCAAAATCGCTCCAGGGCCCCGTGCACACTTGCCGTGTGTGCGGAGCTTCGGGAGATGGGCCAGTTGCGCTTCCTGTCTCAGTGCAGCCTGGGAAGGTCCCAGGCTGCACTGCGAAAGGAAGAGGCAGGGCTCTTGCACGAGTAGGAAGCTCATGTGAAGCTGAAGAAACCCGGACGCAAGGGCCTCTCACAAGTTGCTGCTTGCGTGAGCACCGCACCCCAGCGCCGAGAAAAGGTGAGTTGCGGAAAGGGCCAATGTAGTGTGGAAATGGCCATAGAGACAGCAGGAGTGATAGGGTCAAGTAGTTTTCAGTGACCCAATGTCTCCTCATTTCTTATCTACCTGTCCTTTGTTGTTGCTATTTGCCATCAAGTTGATAGCAATGTATGGTGACCCTATGAAAGAGAGATCTCCAAAACATCAGTCCTCAGCTGCCTTTCTCAGATTGTGAAAACTCAGAGTTGTGGCTTCCTTAACTGAGTCAATCCAACTGAAGTGCATTCTTCCTCTTTTCCTATTACCTTGCCCTTTACCAATGATTATTGTCTTTTTTCCAATGAGTCATGGTATCTCATGATATGTCCAAAGTATGACAGCTTTAGTTCATTCATCTCAGCTTTTTGTGAGAGTTCAGACCTGATTTCTCCCTGGGCACGTTCATTTAACTTTTTAGCAGCCCATACTATCCATAGAGTTCTCATCCACCACCACATTTCAGAATCTTCTTCCTGTCAACCTACTTCACTGTCCAGCAGGTATTGTTCTATTTCTTCTCTTCCAAATTCCTTATTCTCTTACTTGTTGGATTTCTATATTTCAATGTGTTCCAGAGGCATTATTCGTAAGCCCTCTTAGTATTGCTTAAACCAGGACTGTTTGTTTCTAACAAAGAAAAGACAATCCAGTGTTGAAACTGGGCTTTGGTATGCAGAAGAATGAAGTGACATAGGAGATCTTACTGGCTTTTGGAATTGTAACTATCTGGCTGATTTCTTCGCAGAGGTAAGCATTCATTATCTAAAACTGCATGCTTCAAATTCAGGAGTGGCTGTTTTCATGTTTATATATTTACTCCACAGCTAGAATCTCCAAAAATAGCCAGAAGTTTTAAAGCTCTGTGTAGTGCATTTGCACACACCTTCAAGTCACCTGTCAACTTATGGCAACCCCATGAATTTCATTGAGTTTAGTTAGGCAAGGAATACCTAAAGACAATTTTACCAGTTCCTTCCTCTGAAATATAGCACCTGGTATTCATTGGCAGTCTCTTATTCAAGTACTAACCAGAGATGACTCTGCATAGCTTCTAAGGTCAGATCAGATCTGGTGCCTTTAGGGTATTTGGGCCCCATGCACATACAAACATACACATATGCATGTGCATATACATACACACATGCACACATTCATACATATGAGAGTCATACTGAAAGTAATGGCTGTATTCAATATTCTCTGAAATTATTAATCCAAATGTAAAACTATTGCACCACTAGATAGAGTAATTCTTACTGCATGACTGATATAACTTCTGTATTTCCAGGTGTTGTTAAACCACAATATAAAGCAGAAACAAAGAACAGGTATTGAGTTCTTGACCAAAGAAGGATATGTTTGTGTGTATCTCTAGTACAGATTGTTACTATGCTTCCTAGGAAAATAAGAAGCCCACTTATAATAAATCACACTCTTTGGTCCAACTGTCCCAGTATTGTCAACTCTGACAGGTCTCCAGGGTTTCAGGCAAGTATTTTTCCTGCACTGAGTATTCCCTGGTGGTCTCCCATCCAAGTATTACCCAAAGCTGAATATAGCTTCTGATATCAAATGAGATGGAGTATGCCTGGAGTTGTTCTTACGATACATAAATACTGTGATAATAATAGTAACAACAAGGACAACAACAATGTGTTGATCTGCCAATAAAACCAAGAAAACACTTGTAGGCAAAATATAGGGCAAAGACAACCCTGTAACATGCTCTCCATTCCAGGATAGGTTGTTTATCTCTATCATCTTACTAAGGGGTGGGGAAAGCACAATATCAAAAGCACAATATCTCAGAAGTGATTTATGTTGTAAGAGGAACGATAGAATATGCTAAAGTGACAGTTCTATCTATCTACATACCTGCAAAATAGATCTGCCAAAATAATATGGAGCAAGGTGACATTCCCTAACTCCTAGGCCCTGGGATAATGGGAAGTAAAAAAAAAAAATCATTTGGCATCTTTTCCACATTTTGGTCTAAAGAACATTTCAGATTAAATTCAGCTGTAACCCACATTGACACCACTCCACATGCTGTTGAATATCATCTTAAATACCAGGACTACAGTCTCTAAAGTAGTTATTCTCTGTAAACAAAATGTCCTCTGTAACTCAGTGGAACAATATTACCTGCACCTCCACATTATCACAAGTACCATTTTCTTTCTTATCGAATGCCTGCTAATATGGATTGTGATATTGATGCTATAGTAGACAATGAACAGGATTATGAGCTTTTGCTAAATACTTTTCAAAGCATATTTTTTTAAAAGAAGCAAATTAATTCTGCTGATGTGTTTTTCTTATTTACGTCTTCTTTCCTGAACTGCCTCTAGCTATCATTAATCACTGAAAATGGTCTTTCTTTGCTTCGATGATACTGTACACTCCAGTCATAGTTCTTGTTCCTTATTAGGGGAAATTCTGCAGCAGATGTAATCTCAGTAACCTAATGACCATAGACCTATTTTGAAACATCTTGAATGCTATCCCTCTTAACAAGGCCATAACAATGGCAGAGGTGCCAAATTATTAGTTGTTAGATGCTTAACCATATCTGTAAAACTACAGTATGTGAAAACATGTGTCCCTGGAATTTAGCTAACTGCTTGCTGTACCATAAACAGAGCATAATATTTTATTTTAATAAGCTGTTGCTTTTCAGAAGCAGTTATAAAACTAATAAGCTATGAAACAGGCTTTTTTTAAAAAAAAAGAAAAGAAGAAGACAAAACCAAGCATTCCAAAGGCTCTTAAAGTGAAACGTTAGATTCCATGTTCTCAGAAATGAGGAAGGGGGATGTATCCATTTAGAAGTCACCATGTTTTATCTTTTCATACTTCTGAAATACATTATTACTGTGAAACTGTGATTGTGTGTGGTGCCTGATATATTTAATACATATGAGGTATCATATTGTTCTGTTAAATTTGGGATAAGGGTATTAAGAATATAGTCCTTCTACTTGAAATAATGGCAGCCAATGGCTATGATAGGGGTAAGAACAGTGCCATTTTATCCATGCCTTGTTGCTTTATGTGTTTTTATGTGTTTTTAGCTGTGTTTTAATTTATGATGTACCCTGCCTTAAACCAAAGGTAAATGCAGGTAAGAAATATTTTATTATTGTGTCTTAAAATTGTTTCCAACTTATGGTGACCCTAAGGCAAACCTATCACAGGGTTTTCTGGGGTTGAGAGTGTGTGAAATGCCCAGGGTCATACAGTGGGTTTCCATGGCTGAGCAGATAATCAATCCCTGAGTTTCCAGGGTGGTAGTCCAACACTCCAACCTCTACACTTGCTGCTTCTCCATGTCTACCCAGAAGTAGGTCCCACTGAATTAAGAGAACTTTGCAGCCTTAAAAAAAAGGAAATATATGAAAAGTAGGGCAAAACTATCACGAAATGGAGAATTCCCTCTGCTAAGTATTGGCAAGTTCTTAAGAGCTTGTGACTTTACCGAAGTTGTACTTGACATTTATGTGCCTTTGGCCATATGTAGTGAAGTTTTACCCGACTAGTGAGATCTTAATGGTGCTAAATTTGGAGACAAACACCTAGAGAGGCTGATAATTATTACAACAAGAAATGGTGTAGGAAAATTGGGAGTCTAGCACTTCACACATAACATGGAAATGGACATAAAGGATGGATGAATGACTGGCACATCTCCTTTCCATACTTCTAAAGCATCCCTTCTCCAAAGTGGTGCCTTCCCAATGTTTTGGACAAATCTCATCATCTCTGATTGCTGGCCATGCTGGTTGGCTAGAGTAGATAAGAGCTGATAGTCCAGAACATTTAAAAACACCACGATAAGGGAAGAGTCGCAAGAACTGTGTCAAACTATATTAGCAGTACAAATGCCAATGAATTAGCTAAGTTTGCATCAGAGTTCATAAGGATAACAAGCACCCACTCCTAGAAGGTACATTTTAAGTTTTATGAAAATTAGAACCACTGCACTGAAGAGATCAGAGAAAGAAACCTAATATGCACAAAGACCTGAGGCTGAAACCAGACATTGTAAACAACCATGTGTTGCTTTTTCCAGTTGTTTTGATACCACTTTGGAAAAATGGAATCTCAGGAGGCTGCAAATGTAAGTGGAATAAGAAGTGGTTCTTAACCTTTTCTTTACCTGGGGCCCCCAGTAAATGTAATTTGTTGCCAGGGACCCCCCAAAATTTGATTCAAGATTTAAATATTTAAATTTAGACAAATATTCAAATATGTATTTAAATATTCAAATATTTATTTATTTATTTATTAAAGATTTATGGAGATGAGGATTCAAGTCCCCACTCAGACAGTGGGTAAATTTAGACAAATCCCTGTTGCTGCCATAGCTGTTGGTATCCAGCAGCAGGGCTGTGTGAACTCCCTGTGAGGGCTCTGCATATCCCCAGAGGTCCCAGAATCCCAGGCTAAGAACCACTGATGTAAGAAACAGCTGTTTATCCTTCAACTCATTGCCTTCCACTTATCTACACAAACATTCCTCCCAATGTTTGGGAATACTATACTACCTAAACATCCCACCTCCTGAGCCATTCTTTTACTGAAATACATGTGACAGTGTTCCAAAATAGCTTGGGGTATTTAAGTCAGGGAAAATTCTGTTTGGTCCTCATGCGTGCCAAGCTTGAGACTCTAGCTTGACTTGATAACCTGTAGCTGAGCTAATTGGTCACGACCTACCACCTTGCCTTAGATTTCTTTGTGGAAGACAAATGTAAAGAAAGATGAAAGAGGGCACCATGACATTACATGGAATCTTCAGATGATTGGCCTGATAGAAAGACATGAAATCACTAATAGAGGAAATGCTCCACAGTCTTCAATTTGTGCAATATAGTGCAATCTTTTTTTTTTTTTAAAGGGAAGTGGGATGTTGGTTGTGTTGTATTGCTGGAGGGAAAACATCATAAATCAAAGGAGCTGAAACAGTAACCATGTAAGCTATAAATTGGGCATTACCGAGAGTGTTGTCTGTCGCACTCTCATTGTATTTCAGGATGGATCTAATTGTATTCGAAGAGATACAAGAGTGCAAAGAAGGCACTATAGATTTCATACAGAGAAGATGCAAAACTAGGTCTCAGTTCATTTCTGAAAGGTTTTTAGTTTTCAAACCTTACCTTCAAGTATCACTTAAGAAGAATTATACAGGGATATGATCCACAATGTACTCTCTGTGCTGTACATAGTGCTAAAAGTCAAGAAATGTTGGGGAATTTCACACATCCCTTCATCCTGAAGGATTATATATAACTGCCATCTGTTCTCAAAGTCAGAACCTCAGAAGCCTTCATGAAATAATTAGGAAGATTCAATTTCTTTGTTTTTCCCTATAAAATTTTAAATGCCTGAGTAAGCCACACGGAGCCTAAGAGATGAAGTAGGATGTAAGGAGGCAAACTGTAAGGCTGATTGAATGAAACTATCAAAATATTACAAAAGCCATACTTCCATATGAAAAAATATGTGTAACTATATAGGACTTTCTTAATGTTATTGTTGGAAAATTCTGACATTCTCTCTCCCCCCTCCATCCTTGTTCTAGGGCATTTGGGACTTAGTTAGCTTAGTTTCTTTTCCCTTTGCATGTCAAAACCTTTTGCCTTCTCAACTA
This sequence comes from Ctenosaura bakeri, assembly GCA_948474755.1. NCBI lineage: Eukaryota > Metazoa > Chordata > Lepidosauria > Squamata > Iguanidae > Ctenosaura > Ctenosaura bakeri. The sequence continues at coordinate 205,708 of CAOLHI010002847.1, read as the reverse complement.
AAGACTCAGTGTTGCTCTTTGTATTATTTAAATGCATGGTTATAGTATCCGGTTGCCCAGACCATGTGACTATGATAGGCCCTGGGGTCATTGGCCTTATGTAAAAGACCTTGCTTCTTTCTCTTTGTTCTCTTTGCCATTTTTGCTTCTACAACCTTCTCTCTGACCATGCTTCACCTCTCCACCAAGAAAATGGTGAGTTAAGAATGAAGCTACTATCGAAGCTTTCCAAGTGAAATGGAAAGATCCAGCGCCAAAGTGGTTAAGATATGGCGACTTGATTATTAAAGATTATAGCGGACAACATATTAAGACGAGAGAGGAACTAGAACAAGAAGGATGGGTTTGTCATTGGTTCCCATATAGGCAATTGAAAGAAAGGGTGAAAATTGACTTAAAGCTTGAAGGTATAGAAATTGTGCCACATTTAAATGAATGGGAAAAACTGATGTTTGAATAAAAAGAGCATTTGACATCCCATCTATACAGATTGATATTGGATCGAGAACTGGAAGGGGAGATTGTGAAAGAATCAATGATCAAATGGGCGCAAAATATAGGTCATCAAATAGAGTTGACAAATTGGGAAAGAAGTTGGAAAGTGACAAATAACTTTACATTAGCACAAAATTTAAAAGAAAATTACTTCAAAATGTTGCACAGGTGGTATCTAGATCCCCACAAATTAAGCAAGATGTATTCAATTAAGGAGAAAGCTTGTTGGAAATGTAAGCAAGCTGATGGAACTTTGTTCCATATGTGGTGGTTATGCCCAGAGGCTATAAGATACTGGAAAAAAATACACAGAACTATGATATCTATATTACAAATAGATCTTCCACTGACTCCGGAATTGTGTTTATTGAATATGACTCATCAAATTGATAAAGAAAATAGGCAATATGAAACAGTGGTATTATATATGATTACTGCTGCAAGGATTGGGCAAATTACTGGAAGAGAGCTGAAAGTCTGACTATAGGGGAGTGGTTAGATAAAATACAGGAATATGTTTTAATGGAAGATCTGTCTGCTAGAATGAGAAATGAGTCGGAAAAAAAAGGAATGATTAAGATGAGTCTGATTAAGAGGTATATTGAAACAATTACTTAAGTTATGTTAACAGATAATAATAGAAGGTTATCTAGACATTTGATAAATTAAAGGCAATTAAATTGATTTATCAGAAAAAGGAGACCAGTCTACACGTAGATTTATGAATTAAGAGATCACAGGTTAAACAGACATAATGAAAAGATCATACCAGGGAAGAGGGGAGGTGTTATTGGAAATGGTTAATATAAAATGGCTAATATGGTTAATATAACATGCAATGTTTTACATGTATTAGGATGAAATTGTGTAAAATCAAGATACTTTGTAAATTTGTTTGTAAATTTGTAAATACTTTGTAAATTTGTTTGTTATGCTTTTATAAAAATATAGAATAAAAAAAAAGAAAAAAAAAAGAATGAAGCTACTATCTTACCTACTTTTTTTGTTAGTTAGTTAGGATCCAGGTTCTCCAATGTGTATGTCGTTGTAAAATTCATTAGTAAATTTTTCCAAATTTGTAACCTGAAACTATCTGCCTTGGTTTGCTTTCTAAGTCTCAATTCAGGGAAGCAACACAGAGATTGGGACATGCTTTTTCTGCAACTCTGCTAAAAGGAGTCTGATTCCTAACAGTTTTAGCTTTCACAGAATTTCCCCCAAGGGCTAACACTCTGGGGAGCTCTAACTCTCAGCAGTTATGATAGCTTCTTTGATTGAATCCAGATGTAAATTTGCTAAATGTCTCAAAAGGCCTTGTTAATTATCAGTTAATTCAAAACAGCCCATTTTATCACGTGAAAAAGCCTCTTTAGGGTTTCTGCTAAATAAAGAAGTCTGTGGAACTCCAAATCTTGCATAGTCCAACAGCAGTTTATATTGTTCCATTAAAATAGATAATCTGTGCCTATCTTTCTTCTCAGCAGAATATTATTAGGACTGACATGGCATCTCACATATTGTCTGTTGCTGCTGTTGTTGTTACATGCCTCCAAGTCAACTCCAACTTATGACAACCCTATACTTTGGTTTTCTTGGCAAAATATATTCCCAGGAGGTTTGGCACTGTCTTCCTGTAACACAGAGAAAGTTTGACTTGCCAAAAGTCATCCAGTGGGTTTTCAGGGCTGAGTGAGGATTCGAGCTCTGGTCTCTCAGATTCCTAGTCTAATACACAAACCATTGCACCACAATGGCTCAGATTGATCTCGTGCATAGCAACATGTGGCCATGGTTTCTAAATCAATCTGAATGGTCCCCTAAGTATACTGAAAGAAAAGTCAACAAATGTATCAATGATTAAGTCTGTTTTCCAGCAATAAGCTTGCTCCCTTTCACAGCTGATCTACAAATATCCTGCCTTATGGCCCTAGCATCCAAAGGTAGTCCATAGGCCTTATATTTCCTGCTCCTTTCTTTGGCCATTTTGCCACTACACTGTTATAGTGCTATTGTTCCACTTTCAACATCCTATGGAATCCTGGGGTTTGTAGTTTAGGGAGGGACATTTAGAATTCTCATCCAGGGAGCTCTTTTTCCTCAGTAAACTACAAACCCCAGAATTCCACAGGATGTTGAAAGTGGAATAATAGTACTATAATAGTGTAGTGCAGAAATGGCCCTAGTCACCAGTGAGTAGGACTTGTATTAGTTGTAGTAGACATTGGTCCGGAGCCAGGGGTAGATTTCCACTGCATCCAGTATTTTCACCAGAATCAGCACTGCTGCTTCTTTCTACAGCCCCCCACCACTACCACCAAGTACCCTGAAAACTTGGTGCAAATGGCTGGAAAACCCTTTGAAACAAGGTTTTTGGGTTTGTTTGTTTTTTTGTTTGTTTTGCTTTATATAGGACTGCAACAGGAGTGCGAGAATAAGATAGTCTCCATTCCTTTGACATTGGATATAGAAGTACACCATAGGACACTGACCATTATAATTAAGGATTATCTGCTGCAATATTCTTCCTTCCACACACAAACGGAGGAAGCAGATACAACAGAGGCAAGAGGCAGCTTAGAGAGTGTAGAGCAGAGACAGACTTGTTGCTACCAAGTTATTGCTCCCTACAACTGTTGCTGCCAGTTGGAGCGAAAAGCAGACTGACTGACTTACTTATTGAATTTATATCCCAACTTCCTTTCAAGATGGAATTCAAGGCGGCTTACAGCAATATGAAAAAGATGAAGCTAAAACATCAATTTACAAAAATATTACATCATAGTATTACTTTAAAAATGAGTTAAAACAGTTTTAAAACATTTAAAACTTAATTAACAGTAAAAAGTTTTTTTTAAAAAAGCACACCACTTCACACACACCTACTGCTCTATAACGGAATTCAGAGGCCTGAATAGAAACATCTTTACCTGCCAGCAGAAAGAGAGCAGCTGGAAGGAACATGAAACCACAGGACTAGGCTAGGTAAGGATTACTCCACCTGCAAACAGTGTATAAGAGCTGTGCCTCCTACATCATTCTGTGAGGTCATTCCCTGTAGTGTGGAGATGTCTTTCAGTCTTCTTGTAGTCCATGACAGTGGCTTCCAAGCTGGAACAGTGAATTTGCTCTGGGTTTTAGCCTCCCTCTCAAATAAGCTATCCAAGGTGCAGAACCCTAATGTCACAATAGGTTCAGCACCTTGGATAGGTCCTTAAAAGTTTGAACTTGTTGGAAAATTCTGGTATTCTCTCCCCTGTTCTCCTTATTCTATGACAAAAGGGTCCTAGTTCTCTTGTTCTAGGACAAATGGGGCTTAGCTAGCATAGGATTAATTTTTCTTTGCATGTAAAAGTCCTCTGACCTCTCACCTAAAGTCTCAACAGCTGTGTTATTTAAAATGATTGGATATGGTATCCAGACCATGTGACCCAGAATACACCCTGGAGTCAGCCATTGGCCTTATATAGAAGATCACACCTCTCTCTTTTTGTCCCTTTTGCAGCCTTGCTCCTAGCACCTTCTCTCTACTATGCTAGCCTCTCCACCAAGAAGTTGGTGAATTACGAATGAAGCTACTATCACCCCTAATCCTTTTGTTTGTTAGTTAGTTAGGATCTAGTTTCTCCAATGCATATGTAATTGTAAAGTTTATTAGTAAATCTTTTAAGTTTGGAACCTGAAATTGCCTGCCTTGTTTTGCTTTCCAAGTCAATCTCAGTTCAAGAAAGCCACACAGAGATCGGGACATGCTTTTTCTGCAGTTCTGCTAAAATAAGACTAATTCCTAACAGCATTAGTTTCATAGAATTCCTCCAAAGGGCTAACGCCCTGGGAAACTGTAACTCCCAACAGAATTAAAACCAGAAGATCACCACCCCATTAATAAGGAAGCCTCTGGATATGCTACATTTCCATTTACCAGCACCTACAGCCCATGGCATGAAGAGGGCAGCAGGTCTTACCTCATGGGGTGGATCATGTTGATATCACCTGTTAACCTATTGCTGACAATGAGAAACCAGATGATAAATCTAGATTTTTTTTAAAAAAATCCATTCATATGCCCCTATGTTGTTAAGTTACTCTGGCTTTGAGGTTTCTGCTCAGGAGCATTTCTATTCAATTCCAGCCCCATCATCGCTACTTTCATTTGACATTAAATCCATACCCTTGTAAAACCTTCAGCCACCAAACACTATCTCTAAGACCCTTTTGTATGACAGAATCTTTTAAAATATGTGTATGAAATTATGTCTGGCACTCAAAGGACTTCCTACAGTGTTCCAAAGGACATTGATCTGGCAGGCAGCTTTCAAAGTGATCGTTTAGGTGAATGAAAAATTCATGTCAACAATTCTGAATTGAACATTCCCACAACAAGGACCAATCTGATAATAAAACATTTTTGCTTTAGCTACAGCTCCCATTTCTTTGTGCAATTGTGAATCAGGTTTCTGAGACTCAAATTAAAAATAGGCATCCTTTTTCTGCAGACTGAATTTAGCTGCAACAACTTCAGCAATGGTTGATATTGCCAAGGTCTGATTTCAAGAGAAACAGCACCAACCTTATCCATTGTTTCTTTTTCTCTTAAAAATACAAATATTATCATTTTGCTGGCTCAAGGCACATGTTTCCTAGCATGTGGTTTTCAGTGGCCAGGAATCAATCTTTTTTAGTACAGACAGACAGACACACACAAACTAGAGAATAATTACTTAAGTAGTACAGGAGCCTCTTTCATCTGTGGCAGTGGCTCTGTTAAAGTGGAAAATAGGCTGCTGTTAGCTGACAGGTGTTCACTTAGAAAATAGCAAGTTTATCAAATGAACAGGAGCACAGTATGAATACTCCAGGAATGTTCATCTAGGTAGTGGAGTTCCATTTCACACTGCTTTGGAAGGGAAACAGAGACAAGATCAAGGCTTCTCCAGATGTTTTATTGCAAGAGCAAAATAAAAAGGGAAATTGCAAGCAAAAGGCTTATTCCAGAAGAGAAGGTGAGAGTGAAAGACATGGAGAGAGTGACAAAAGGCAGCAGTAGGCCAGGAGCATTTGCAAGATGAATCTTGAGGTTATGAAGGGAAAGAGAGTAGGATGTGGTGGAAGACGGAATGGTAGAGAGAGGTCTCTTCCAGACTACTGCAAAGAAGTGAGACCTCTTACAATAGAAAGGGTTGTTACCATACCCTATCTTCCCTCCTGCAAGATCTGCAATTTTCATAAATTGGACTTATTAATGACTGGAGAACATGGTCAAAGTCATGTTGAACAGAGAACATGCTTTGGGATCAAGCTGACCTGAGACATGTTCAATGTCATAAATCCAGAGAGGATTAGGGAGGAAAACCTGGTGCTGATGGGTTGATGCTAATCCTTTTATCATTCCAAGCTCTTTGCATTTCTGAATATAGTGAAAGACAAACTGATTGGTGAGCAATCAGAGACCATCCCTTGATCTTATCCTATAAAGATCTTCCCTATACATGCTACCTGACCAAACATTAAGAGATCATCATGAGTCCCCTCAATGTTTTGTCACTCCAGAGCTAAGAAGTCAGTCCATTCTAGACCTATTTGTCAGTCCTGTGGGAAAGTCATTACAACTTTGTCAAGGCACTCCTTCAGGGTGTTAAACAGAGTATAAAAACCCTAGCTTTGACTCCAGCTATTTGTAGTACTTTGGATGTAGTACATTGTACGTGGTGCCCCAGACTGCCATTCCTCAATGCTACCCTCAGATGTTGTCTGAGCCACCCTGCTGTGAACCTTTCTTCAGGCCTGGTAACTATTGCCCTTTCCATCCAATCTCTCTCTATCCAACTTTTTTCTTTCTTTCCAATAGCCTTGTATGGTTCTTAAGAGTGTCTGATTTCTTGAGTGTTTCTCAATTCAAATAAATACTCTGCTAACTGTAACTGGCATCCTCTCTACAGTTAGTACTGGTATACACAGGTAAAAAGATCCTGACATTATCCTCCTCTCATAGGCCTCCTTTGAGCTATAATTTCCCCAAATTCTAAGGAGATGCTGGCACTGCAGGTAGACCCCAACATCCCCCACCTCTTAGGATAACAGTGTCACCTGTTACTACTTTGTATCTCTTGATACTGCTTTTTGTAGTCATTTGAAGCCTCTTTGACATGTACAAGCCAGCAGGGTGAGAGGGAAGATGAAATAAGTAGTGGAAAATGATTGGCAGTTTGACCAACCATATTCAAAACTCAGGACACTCTTGGCAGCTCTAGCCAATCTTCATTTAGATCTCTTCAGTGACTTGCTCACCGTTGCTTCTGGATGATATAGCAGATTTATCTAGAGAAAGTAGCACGTGGGCCAACAGAGACTCCCACTCTCTTGCTACAATAGTGTAAACCTCCTTCCATCAATGGTAGTGTACAGCAATTGGATCTACTGTTTTCCCCAGAGGATATTGCCCAGTTTTCACTATGTGTTCTCAGTGGGTATTTGAATAGGCCTGCTTCTTCTTTTTATTAACTGTCTTGTCAAACAAACACACACACATACAGTGGACCCTTAGTTGCCACTGGAGTTTGGTTCCAGGATCTCCCATGGATACCAAAATCCATGGATACTTAAGTCTTATTAAATACAGTGGTATAGTAAATATATGTATATCTAATCTATATTTATATCTATATCTATTTCTAATCTATATCTATCTGTCTATCTAATAGTGAACAACTCAAAGGTTTGCTTTCTGATTTTTTAAAAATATTTTCAAGCTGTGGTTGGTTGAATCCATGAATACAGAATCTATGGATATGGAGGGCCAACTATGTATGTACATACAAATACACATACATGTATAGACTCTCCATTCTCCTTATCTCATTTATAGCTTGAAATCAAATCTAAACAAGCATTTAAGATTAAAAGGCAATTGGCAGGTTGTTGCCATGACTTTCCAATCTATTTTGTCCATCCAATAACCATCAGTCAAAGGCCTAAGTTTTTCTTGGATCCAAATTCTACTGATTGATCACTACAACTCTGGTGATGCATTTGATACAAATCATACAAAACCCTGATTTTTTTTTTCTGAATACTCAGGACCTGAAATGTATTTAATTATTATTTCAAAAAAGCCTCTGAATTCGCCAGGTCACAGCTATCCAAGAGATTCTGCAACTTTTAAAAGCAGGTGTAATGAATATCAGCATCTCTTTGATAAGAATGTATACACCGAAAGTACTCACAAGTAATTGGAACATCTGATCCCACCGGGATTTTTGTTTGCTTGCTTGCTTGGCACATGGAGAAATTGCCTGGAAAGACTGAGTGTGTCCTGTTCTTTCATCATCATTTTCCTCAGCAGCAGGACGTAGTGATGAGATAAAGAAACATAAAGACAGGAGATGAAAGGAGAGGTTCACTCTGATGTCCCTTTCTCTTTCCACCCCATCCCATCTAGATAATAGGAATCTCTTTCAGCTAGCTCTTATGTCCTATTAAATAATAGATATTTGACATGTTCTGAAGATACCAGTATTGACATACTGATATTATAGAGGGACATTACAGCTGATTTAAGCACACACACACACACGCACACACACGACTTCAGCATTGGACCAAACGGTGTACTGTTCAAAAGTATGAAAAATATTTAAGGTTTGCTTTGTTCTTATTATGTTGGCTTCAAATACAGGTAAGTAATGCAATGTCTGTGGGATGCATGCAACACTACCTCCCTCCCAGCAACAACTGGGCTCATTTCTTCACTACACTGTTATAGTGCTATTATTCTACTTTGAACCTCCTGTGGAAGTCTGGGATTTATAGTTTACTGATGCCAAAGAGCTCTCTGGCTGAAAATTCTGTTGCATTTGTTGCCATGGCAGCAAGAAAAATACGGTGGCTGAGATCCTGCAACATGCAGGTGTGGCATAAATCTAAACTCACACTGTTATATGGTGGTTGACCTGTACCACCCCTCTGCTGAAAATTAACTTTATGCTGCTAATGTATACCTGCCAGTGTTTCAGCTTTTTCTCCTCTTGTTCAATGGGGAACGCACAGTGGGCTGTTTCTGCAGTCCCAGTAAATAAAGCAGAACACTGAAGGTATTTATGAATAGCTATGCACCATGCAAGAATATGCCATTGCATGACTAGCATCTTGTTAGTTAGTTGCAACTAGAATAGACCTATTAAATCAAAGGTTGAATGCGGAGTCAACATATGGGCAAATCCAATTGTTTCAAAGGCTTCAAAGGATAGTATTTTAGGCCCATGTGAAATTATTGGAATTTTGGACCTCCGCTTATGCAAAAATGAATTACTGTAAATCCAAACATTGCACAACAGTTAAAAAAAAGTTCTGGGAATTTGTATGCATGACATCAACAGAATCCTGTCATTGTGTCATTCCAGTAAGGAGTTCTGGGACTGTGCCACTTGTTTTCAAGCCAAATTATGCTCTCAGAAACCACCTTGAGATTGACTTGTTCTGCTGTTGTTTGTTTGTTTTTTGTTTTGTTTTTGTTTTAAGATTCATATTTCCTATGCAACTTGCTTTAAGGAGAAGGGAAATTCATTACCACAGAAGTAGCAGTGGCACATTTTACTGCACATTAGTAGTCACACCCTCCAATTGTCCTGATTTTACATAAACAGTTCCAATTAATCTCCCATCATCCCATTTTAGCTCCTTCTTTTAAATGTCCAGACTCTCTCTCCTCCTCCAGCTTTCTCCCTTTGTCTACAACTTACTTTAATTTCTGCAAACTGAGTTCAAAGTTGAAAAGCATTTTGCAGTCAGTTCACTCAGCAGGGAGGAGAGGAGAGGAAGGAGCAGAATCTTACCCTCTCCAGTTGTCATCTGTGAAAAGCCAGAGGGTATAGTGATGGTGGTGGAATATAATACGGACCTTGTCAGTTCAGAGATGGTTCACTGGTACCACTGATCCCCAAATATAACCCACACCTATCTTAAAGGTATGCCTTGGACTCTTTCTGTTGTCATATTTTCAATCAAGACGTAATCAAGAAACTGTTAATTTCTCCCACTGGAACATCCATCTCTGTTCTAAAACATAAAAGGATACTCTTTCTGGTGTTTTCAGTGGAACCACTGCAACTCAAGCTGGTTTGTCTTCCATGTTATATAAACTAGGTGTTAGGGCTTGTTTATGAGGAAGGCAAAATGAGGTCATCCCCCCCCCCCAGCGATAAGAATTCTCTCCAATAAAATTTTGTTTCATTCCCTAAATTTCTAGCTTTGCAGAGTGGGACACAGAAAATAATTCACCCTTAGAACCTGTATTTCCTATACTCACATTCTCTTGGTAACTTTGATTGGTACTTTATTTTGGATTCCTGAACAGTATTTCTAAGTGCTCAGTTGAGATTTTATGTTACTGCAAAGCTAGAAATTTGAGAACTGAAGGAAACTTTTTGGGGGGGATAGGATATTTTCTATAGGGGGAAATGCCCTTATTTCCCCCACCACACTACCTTTCTTCCAGTGGTGTAAATCTTGTTTCACTCCTGAATTCAACTATGAATAATTTTCCTATTTTTTCCCCCCACCACAAGAAAGTCTTATAAACTGTGCACTTTTAGTATGAGACTTGCTATACACAGAAAGAAAGAAAGAAAGAAAGAAAGATGGGGCCTCTGTGTAGAAAAGTCATTTTCTTCTCAGGAGTGTTGTTTTCTAAGCACAGAAAATGCCATTCCTGCATAGAAAATCCTGTTTTCTACATATTTTCTTCTTTCTTTCTTTCTTTCTTTCTTTCTTTCTTTCTTTCTTTCTTTCTTTCTTTTTTTCTTTTTCTAAACCTAAATGGGTTTTCTCATGCAGAAAAATCCCAAAGCCTGACATTTCTCATTGTGGAGACATTCTCCTCTTACATCTTTTTATTCACTGATTGAATATTTCCTATGTTCTTTCCTTCTGTGGTATATTGTTGTTGTTAAGAGCTTTCAAGTCATTTCCAACTTATGGCAACCTTAAGGTTATCATGGGGTTTTCTTGGGCTTGGGAGTATGTGACACACCCAAGGTTACCCAGTGGGTTTCTGTGGCTAAGCAGGGAATCAAACTCATACCTCTAGGATCATCGTCCAGTACTCAAACCACTATACCACACTCTCACAAGGCATAAATACTGCTTTTCGTGCTGCTTCTCACTACATTTTTGGTTGAAATGGCAGTAGGCTCTTTCTCTCTCTCCCTGTCTGGTCAGTCAGATGAGGCTGTACAAGTAGAAGCCAGTGGCTGGGTGTAATAATGGAAAAGGTGACTACCAACAAAGTTAAGGCAAATCCTGACAAGAACAAGGCTCTGTAAATAGATGGTTCCCACATCATGGAATTCCATGTATAATCCATCCCAGATGGAGTTGGATTCCTGAAAGTGCACATGTATGTGTCGGGGTCTGCTCCTGGATTCAGCTTTGTCAAAATGGCCTCAGTGATGGCTTCATTATAGAGTGCCTTTGGCTTCTTGGCTTTGGCTTCTTTCTCCGGTTATGATCATTCCAGGGCAGGCACAGTTTGGACACAGTGGTCCATGCTCTGGTAATCTTCTGATCGAATTATCGTAATGTGTTGTGATTGGGGCTGCCTTTGAAGATGACTCAGAAGTTTCATAGAATCCAGAATGCAGCAGACAGAATGTCAACCAATGAATCATATTAAAATAATTCTGAAAGAGTTACAGCAACTGCCTATCTACTTCAAAACCCAATTTAAGGTCCTGGTGGTTACTTTCAAAATGCTAAATGGCTTAAGGCTTGAAGGAGTACCCCTCCCTATACCAACCTGCTCCTGTCTTAAGATTGTCACAAGATGCTCTTCTCCATATAACCTTGCCAAAATATTTTCTTCTGCCATGACAAGGAAGAAAACCTTCTCCATGGTGATGCCCCAGCTTTGGAGTGCCCTGCCCTCAAGATTTTGATGGACATCAATGTTTCTTAGCATTTTGGCAAGAGGAATTTTAAAGGGATTATAGTCTGTTCTGCTCTTTTTGGCTTCTTTCATGGGTTCTGTGCTGATCATTCATTGTGTGTCATGATTCAAGCATGATAAACAAGATTTATGTTTCTACTTTACCCTTCGTATCTTGAGATGGAGGGTAGTTTAGAGCTAATTTTAAGGAATTAATTACTTTATGAATTATAGTTCCATTTTTACTATCGCTTTACAATTATGTCTTTATTTTGATTTTTTAATGTGCTGAGCAAACTAAAAACAACGTAAGTTAAGCCCTACCTGTAACAACATGTTGTATAGTGTCTTCCATTCCTAAGTGCTTCCCAAATGGGCACTCTTCCCTTCCCTTTTTCAAGTTCCTTTTTCTTCTCATACAACATTCTGCAGACACCAAATATGCTTAATACTCAATGGGCCGGATTTTTGGTCCAGGGTTGACCTCAAAAATAATTTTGGACTTCTGCAAAACCTGGGGTTTCTCTACAGTAGTCCCTCCACATTCATGAGGATTTGTGGCACCAAATCCTGGTGAAAGTGGAAAAAACACAAAGAACGCCCCTCATGATTCTCTTCCAGGGCTCCCATTCCCAATCTTTTGCCTTTGCCCCCAACATTCCTAGAGGGGAGTAAAAAGACAAGGTAAAGGGCTTACCAGTACCTTTTCCTCAAATGGAGAATAGCAGAGTTCTGGTGTTCTTGCTACTTCTGGCAACCATCTTGAGAAAGGATGAGTAGGAGCAAAGAGAGTACCTGACCAATCAGCAGCCATTACACAGCAGAATATGCAACCACATGGCAAAGGGGCCATGCCTTTAGCAATGGGAGGAGGCTTTACTTTAAAAGAAAAAAACACATCCATTTTAAACACAAGCCTCACAAGCCTGGGGTGAGGAATGCAAGGGAATGGGAGGAGGAAAATGGGAGGGGAGGCAAGCACATGCTTCATGAATAATCAGATTCATGAAGGTCAAATTCACAAATGTGGAGGGAAGGCTGTACTGAATTCAGAGTTTGGAAAACTTGTTCCCAGTATCCCTTAGCCATCATGAACACTAGCCATACTAACAGAGAGATTCTGGGAATTATAGTCCATTTTTTTTAAAAAAAAAAACCCTCTGATGTTGAAACCTCCATGTTGTTTCTTGGTGGATCTGTTGACACTTCAGTTCTGTTGGCACTCACCACCTGCACTCACTGTTACGGAAAGTGTTGATGCAGGTGATCACTTTGCTGTTCTGCATATGTATGCTCATATCAAATGGGTCAGTGTATGTAAATATGGAAGAAACTGAAGCCTTCCTGAATAGAAATTGGTGCTTTGATTAAACATGTACGCTTTATTCTTGCAGCCTCATCAGCACAGTCTTTATAGTTGGAGGAATTGTAAATCTTCTTTCAGTCCATCAGCATTAGTATTAGGTTCTACTCATTTAAGATAAAGTTTAAGTAAATCTCCAATCTTTGTAGTCCAGAATCCACTTTTTAAGCATTTGCTTGGGAAAATATATTCAGAGGGCCTGACTTGCACAGTGTCAGCATAAGTTTCAGAAACTGGGCTAGCTAAAATAAGAAACTTCTGGAGAATGACTACTTAACACGAATAGTTCATGAGACTGAACGACACTGTCATAGCCTGGTGTTGTCTACAGTTTTAAGCAAAGGTTGGTGTTCTAAAAAAATATTCCTAACAATGAGCCCATATTTGAAGATGATCGGTTTATCTCAGAATCTTTTCCAGGAACAGAAGTGCACTGCAGACCACAGATGGTTCCACCTGCTTTTCAATGATCTCTCCATCCTTCTCATACACAAGCTCACCCCATTCAACAAGTTTTCTGCACCCTTGTGCAGCATTTTTATAGCTCTGAAGGGGAGGTTGTAGGAAGGAAGAGTGGGAACCCCTGGTTCAAACAGCTTAGATGCACACACCTAAAAACTGGTTCCTGCTCAGCACTAGCCTGAAGTTTACATTATAAAGAGATATAATTTAGTTATATGCAAGGTATAATGATCATATAGGACAAGAATCATTATACCAAAAGTTTTGCCAGAAAAAATAGCTCAGTCCATCTATACTGGTGTGATGTGGCAGCCAAGAAAGCCAATGCAATTCTTGGTTGTATCAATAGGAGTATGGTGTCTAGATCGAGGGAGATAATGGTACCACTTTATTCTGCATTGGTTAGAACTCAATACTGTGTCCAGTTCTGGGCACCTCAGTTCAAGAAGGATATTGACAAGCTGAAATGTGTCCAGGAGGGCAACCAAAATGGACAAGGGTCTGCAAGCCATGCCCTATGAGGAGCAACTTAGGGAGCTAGGTATGTTTAGTCTGCAGAAGAGAAGGTTAAGAGGGGACATAATAGCCGTGTTTAAATATTTGAAGGGATGTCATGTCAAGGAGGAAGCGGGCTTGTTTTCTGCTGCTCCAAAGACCAGGACAAGGACCAATGGATTCAAGCTGCAGGAAAGGAGATTCCACCTGAACCTGAGGAAGAATTTCCTGATGGTTATTGCTGTCAGGCAGTGGAATATGCTGCCTCAGAGTGTGGTGGAGTCTCCTTCTTTGGAAGTTTTTAAGCAGAGGCTGGATGGCCATCTGTTGGGACTGCTTTGATGGCTGTTTCTGCATAGCAGGGGGTTGAACTGGATGGCCCCTGTGGTCTCTTCCAATTCTATGATTCTATGATTTTTCCCCCATCTACCTACTGATAGGCTCCCTCTCACCCAACTATTTGCCTAGTTTGCTCCTTCTCTGGCAGCAGCAAATGGAAGAACTTATCTCTGCCTTCTTCCATATAGCATCTGGCTCATTTAAGTTTCCCACTGGAACTGTTGCTTTGGTTGGGGCCATAGTAGGATGTGATTTTCTAGATAGGGTTGGACACCTCCCATTCCCCCTCCATCTCTGCTACTGAAGCAGCAGATAGCAAGGTAAGCAAATAAGTGAGATGGTAGGGGAAGGTAGAAAACAGGAAGAGGTGGTTTGTAGGCACCAAGTCAAGTGGGAAGGAGTGGTTGGTGGCTCACTGAGAAGAATAGAACCCATCAGAGAAGAACCCATAGAGAAGAATACAACCCATCAGACTCCTAGGGACATCATCATTCCTGAGAAGGGTCCAATTTGGCTCATAATTAGGTTCAGGTTGAAGCTGTTTTTAAAAACTATCAGGAAAAATCACTTTGGTTTCCTGAGTCCAGGTATAAGCTTGATGGAGACAGAGAGCTAGAGAAGTCATCTCATTACACTAGCAAGAAAGCATTGTGTGTTAACAATCTTTGTATGCCTATAGTTATTAGTAGTTAGAATGCATGTCACTCTCTAGGAGTTTAGCCACACTGATTTATGACAACCAGCTCTTTGTTTCTTTTGTGTGTTGGTCCACATCCACTCTCTTCCACCATCACCCAACCTTCCTTTCTTGCCTAGGGTATAGTTTGCCTTCTTATCTCTTTCTCTCACTATTTCTCCCCATGAAGCATGTGTGATTACAGCCTTTCTAGGAAATGTTCCAACTTCCTTTTATCATGTAGTACAGAACTTTCCAAACTGTGTGTCACAACATGTTAGTGTATCAGCTGCAGTGTGTAGGCGTGTCGCATGAATATTACAGGTGGAGGGGCTGCCTCTCTTGCTGCTGCAGCAGGCCAAGACCAGGTGAAGGACTGTCTGTGCCACCGCCCCGGGCCAAGGAAGAAACTGGCAAGGGCAGCGGCAGGCCAGGATCAGGTGGGAGGGCTGCCTCTACTTACTGAATTACTGTGTCATGAAATGATGCGTGTCTAAAAAGTGTGTACCAACATGAAAAGTTTGGAAAGCTCTGATATAGTACGTTTCTTTTCTTCCCCTTTTTCAATAAAGTGAGTCTGTTTTGATTATGCACAAGTTGTTGTTGTTGTGTGCCTTCAAGTCATTTCTGACTTTTGGCAACCCTAAGGTGAACCAACCACAGGGTTTTCTGGGACTGAGAGTGTGAGTTTCTGCAGCTGATTGGGGAATTGAACCCTGGTCTCCAATGCTCAAACCACTATATCACACTGGTTCTCTCTTTGCACAAGTAGTCAAGAGTAAAACTACCTTCATATACCTGATAAAGAAGACCAAGTTTAGTTTCTTTCTTGGCTAGACCACCTAGGTGGGGAAGGGGGATAGAGTCAACTGGTGAACTGTTCAGCTTCTGTCTAACACATTAATTACTCAGCTTGAAAGAGCCATTGCTATGTCTCACGTTTGCCAACATTGTGCTTGTGATTAAATGGACCCACTAAATCGTATCAAACATGTAGGGTTCAGATTTTGCGTGGGGGAAGACCTTACTCAAATCCACTTTTGTTTAGCAGCATTCTTTGTTTGTTCATCCAGGGATTCTTGTGCAAAGCCTATGAATAATATACTGAAATACTACAGTTCATACTGCCTTGACTACCATACTCATGTTATCTGTTAGTGGCTATTGGCTAAAGACGCAGAAAATTATCAACTAGCGTATATACCTGGCGTTGTCCAGGATTTTATTTTCTCATAGGTGATACTTGCTAGAAAAGTTTGAGATCCTGTGTCTCTAATTCCCCAAACTGTCTTGTCCAGTACCTGTAACTTTTCCCCATATTCCCCAATCCAATCTGTATTCAGAGTTATTAACATACAGAGGTTGGGTTCCTGAGGGAATACACTGCCTTCCTCCTTACTGCTAGGCCTCATCTCCATAGCAATCAGCCTATTCAAGAGCTCTCCAGCTGAGAATTCTTAAGGCCCCTCCCTAAGCTGCAAACCCCAAAATTCCATAGAATCTTCTTTGGCAGCCAATCACATGAGGTCTTCGCCTGACACAAACAGAAAGACAAACTTTGACTTTTATATATTAGTAGCTATATTATTGCTGAATGAAAGTGAGGAATGGTTTCCACTGCTTTACACTCAAAAAGATGGCAACCCAGACAAAAAGAGAAAACACAGATGAATTTCCTTCAGATGTTTCTTGATCTAGTATGAGGGTCTAGGTTTCAGTGCAGAAATGTAAAACATTGCTTTTTTTTTTTTTTAATGAAAATTGCATTTGAGGAAGGTGTGTCAAGGAGTGATCAGTTACCCAGGGGAAAGGGAAAGCACTGAACTATATAACATATATACATAAAAACATGCAAATTTTCAAAAGATGAAGTAACATATGGGAAATTGATAGCTTCCCCTCATCCACTGAAAGACAGCACATGTAAATACGCTTGTCAACACTGTGTCTTGTTAAAATGAAACATCCATGGTGTTTCAGTGAGGGGATGATCAATAGCGGTCCTATTGAATTTACTGTAAACCAAGCACTAAACCGATATTGAAAGATTTTTTTAAAAATCAGCATCAACAACACCTGCCCTTTTGCTGCAAAGAATAGAAAACAGGCTTTCACAAATGAAAGGGAAAGAACAGGATGTGGGGGGGAAAGAAACAGAGCGAGAGCGAGTTTTGTTCAGGTACTGCTAAAGCTGAGCAAAATATTTTTGCAAATGGAAATTCTACAGAGTAATAATGAGGTGGGCAGTGGTGAAGACTTTTAAACAAGATAGGATTGACATCAATGAGATTACCAGACGGTGTCTGAAAGACTTAATAGAATTTGATAGACGATTCCTAGAATCAAAAGTCTCTGAAACTTCAATTGGAGGTTTCTTCTGCAGAAGATGAGAAGACTCAACACAGAGGAAAGTAATCTGAGCAGGAATCATTCAAAGGAGAATAACTTTGAAAAGATTAGGAATGAGGACATTAGAGTATTAGGTAAAATGTAGCCTTGCCGCCATGTACAGATTGTTAGAACTTGTAAACAGGTGTTACAAAAAGTACTTGCTCTGATACTTTTGACCAGAGAAAAAACTGGGTAGCTGAGGGCCCATTCACACTACACAAATATAGCACTATATTCCACTTTAACTGCCAAGACAAACTTCCTGTGGATTCCTGGGGTTTGTAGGTGGATGAGGCAGCAGCTGAGAAATATAAATGGTTCTCCCCAAAATTGCCAGTCCCAGGATTCCATGTGATATTGCCATGGCACTTAAAATGGAATGCAGTGTTATAGTTGTGTAGTTTGAATGGGCCCTGACTTTCAATACTCAACAATGCATTTGGTGAACAAGAGAATAAGTAATTATCTTGAGGATGTCCTGAAGAATTTGAGTACTGTGCTTTAATTTATTCTGCCCCCCTTTTTATAAGCATCGGAAACAGTAATGTGAAGTCTCTCTGTGCTAAACATAGTTGGGGAGCAGAAAATTTCTTTTAAAAAAATTATTTCAGGGAAAATGAAATGGAAAGGCTGTGGTACCTAAAAAACAATCTATATTAAATTGAAAGGATCCTTCAGAAAAAGTATGACGTGGGAAACTAAATGAATTAATTTCCCTGCTATGGGCCCTTTTCACACACCACCTCCAACCCACAATGGCCACAGGATCGCCTCGGGATCGTGATGACGGTTCTGCAATCACATGGTAACTTGTAACAATTACAGATTAAATCATTGTCAGGTTTCTCCCAACAATGACATATGATTGTGGAGTCCTCCTGCCTCCTTCCCACACTTATCTGCCGTGTAGAACAGCAGGAAGTGCCTGAGAAACTCCCAGGCTGCATTGTGGAAGGGAGGAAAGGAACCATCACACTTCCTCCCATCCAGCATGCAGTTGGTGCAGAGAGGAGCACAGCAGAAGTGATTCACTCCTGGAAGAGGCTTTCCTTGAATCCCGCATGATGGATCAGAACCAGGTAAGTTGCAGATTCCATGATTTTAACCCACTGTTCAAGAATCTTGTAAGAAGAATTCACCCATTTGACACTTTTCAGGTGATTCCTACTATGATCACCAGACTAGGAAACGCTGTGCTCTGGACAAGTCATAACACAAGGAGAAAGCAGTGTCAATCAGAGGAAATGATATAACTTCTCACTTCAGACATTGACTTGAGCCTTGCTAGGATCAGACAGTGCCAAAAGTAGTTGGGTTGTGCTACAGCATACAGAGGCCTCCAAGTGACTACAATCTACATTATTAACATCATCATTGGCTCATTATGGTTTTTTTAGACTTAGGTTTCTAGAATCCTCCACTGGCCATGCTCCTTGAGGCACAGTGGTGTCTAGAAGCTACCTTATAAGATCAACCAGTTTGTCAATTAAGCCACATACAATCTACTATGACTGGCAGCAGTTCTCTCTATGATCTCAGGCAAACATCTTTCACATCCCCTCTTGTCTAATACTTTTTAGGCCATTTCTGCACTTCACTGTTATAGTTCTATTATTCCACTTTCAACATCCTGTGGAATTCTGGGGTTTGTAGTTTATGGAGGTCAAAGAGCTCTCTGGCTGAGTATTCTAAACATCCCACCCTAAACTGCAAGCCCCAGGATTCCATAAGATGTTGAAAATAGAATAACAGCACTATCACAGTATAGGGTGGAAATGGCCTCAGAATGAAAATATCAGAAATTAGTACTGCAACATTCAAGATGTAAAACATGCGCTCTGTTACTGAGCACAGTCTCCAGTTTCAAGGGCTCTTCATAGACATAGTTGTGGGGAAATTTTCAAAGGCTTTCTCAATATGGTTCCTCTTCAGTTTGCTAGTAAAGACTATACACACACATACATCTCCTCTAGTTTTGCGCATCAAAATTTTGCACAGCAGTGTGCCTGTGCATTTCTCTTCAATTCCACCTGTGCCATGCTGCCAGAGTGCCACGTAGCCCTGTCCTTGGTCAAACAGGTCTTGATGTGAAGCCTGCTCCAATAGACAAATAAATGAAATTATGGCAGCAAATAAATTCCCGCTACATTACCTTGGGATCAATTGTTTTGGTTTTTTTTTTTTTTTTTTTAGGAGAAAGATTTTCAAAGACAAATGTTACTTCATCGTCCTATATAATTTCTGGGTCTTTCCAGCATTTGAAATGTAAAGATTATTTTGGGCTCCTTTTCTATGTTCATATTAAATGTTCATAAGTTTCCTCCCCACAGTACCATATCCATGTACTTCCCTTTTCTCATCAGGAGCTGAAGTAGATGCTAATTAATCCTGTAGAGAACAAGGAGCTATTAGCTAAAAAGTTGAGTTTCTTTAAGGAAGTAGCATACTGAGAGAGTGAGACTATAAAAGTTAACTCATTGGTCAGAAGTTTTAATGAACTGGGAAATAATAATACCATTTTCTGTTTTTCTTTCAGTTATACTCTCATTTTTGCCTAGTGCAAGGCCCTCTAGCTGTTGTGGAACTGCACATCCCAGCACCCTTTCTCAGCACAGCCCATGGTGGGGAGTATTGAGACTTGTAGTCCAACAACAGAGGTCCATACAGAGGTCCATAGAATTCCAAGCAAATCTGATGGAATCAGATGATTCAGACTCTGTTCTGTAGGAACTAGGATCATTCCAAGAATTTAAAAGAGGACATGAAATAGCTTGATATCTAGGAACCATCAAAAAAATCTCTCTGGCCACATCCTATTTATTAAACAAAAAAAGAACCTCTTCTGAGCTCTTACCATTGCCAATAGTATGCTGTTGCTGCTGCTGCTGCTGTTGTTGTTATTGTTGTTGTTGTTGTGGGCCTTCAAGTCACTTCCAGCTTATAGCAATCCTAAGGTGAAGCAATTGTGTGGTTTTCTTGGCAAGATTTCTTCAGAGGAGGTTTGCCATTGTCTTCCTCTGAAGCTGAGAGAGTGTGACTTGCCTAAGGTCACCCAGGGGATGTCCATGGCCTGGTGGGAACTTGAACACAGTTCTTCCAGAGGCCTAGTCCAGCATTAAAACCACTATACCATGCCGGCTTTCAGAATCAATTGTTCTTTGTTATTTTATTTCATTCTGAAAACCAGGTAAAATTGTTTTAAAAATTGTTATTTCTTTCTGTCTCCAGAGCTTGGAAGTCGTTTTTCAAGCTGTCAGAAAACTGTTTCATTGGATAAGTGTGTGGTGCTAGAATATTATCTTGTAAAGGAATTTTGCCAACTCCATTTCGGAAAATTACAAATTGCTAGGGAAATAGAAGCTGAATGGAAGAGTGAGAGAAAACAGCTCCAGTAATGGGAAGGGAACCTGCTGCAATGCCATCCAAGCAGGAGGCAGGAAAACTACAGAGTTTTGGACAATTAGGTAAATATGCAGCCAGACAGAAAATAATTTACCTCAAAATTCCTCTTACTTCGACCAAAGATGAGAACCAAGTGGCAATGTTTGCTACAGCTTAGTGAATAGTTTAATAATACACAATTTTTTGCTAAAGCCTAAATATAACTCCACATCCATGTTTCTAGCTGCACACAGACACATAGCTTGGGCAATGAACCTATTGGAAAGTAAATTCACCAAGTCCTTTCATATCATCTAATTACAGCACAATATTTCACTTTAATTGACATAGCAACATCCTATGGAATCCTGGGATTTGCAGTTTAGGCAGTGAGGTTTAGAATTCTCAGCCAGAGAGCTGCTGTGCCTCACCAAACTGCACATCTCAAGATTCCATAGGACATTGACATGACACTTCAAATGGAAGATAGCACTATATTTGTGTAGTGTGAAGAGGCCCACTGTGGCCCTTTCTGCACAGGCCTATTAAAACGGTGCAGAGTGACCTCCAACGGAGGTCTTCTGCACTGTGGAGTGGACTGGGGCAGACTACTTTTCGTAGTTCCGCACCTCAGTCTGCTCCGAAGCAACCGGAATTGGTCACGCAGCATGCTTTTTAAAAACCTCTTTTAAGAGGTTTTTAAAAAGTATGGAGCGTGCGACCCTGT
Source organism: Ctenosaura bakeri (assembly GCA_948474755.1). Taxonomy (NCBI): domain Eukaryota; kingdom Metazoa; phylum Chordata; class Lepidosauria; order Squamata; family Iguanidae; genus Ctenosaura; species Ctenosaura bakeri. The sequence goes on along the minus strand of CAOLHI010002847.1, from coordinate 184,461 downwards.
GTCTCTCCGTCCCTGCGCTCCAGTGCAGATTTGCAGGCACGCACTAGTGTGCACCTGCAGATCTGCCAGGGGCGGGCTTTCGGCTGGCAAGCTTCTCCGGTTGGTGAAGAGCCTCCCCCAACCGGAAGCCTCCATTTTGGATGCCAGAACAGCGTGGAGCAATGAGCTAGCACTGCTCCTGGTCCCGACGGACCCAATCGGACCCACCAAAAAGCTGGTGAGTAGCGGTAAGGAGCATTTCCCTCGCCACATGCGGAAAGGCCCTGTGTTTTGCTCATAAATACATACATCTTTTCTTCAGGATCAACCATCCTCCCTTCAAGATCAACCAGCTCTTTCTGTTCTCTCAAAAGCCAGCCACTAGGGGTGCCAAAACTTAGGAAGTTACTTTTTAAATGTAATTTGTAGTGCAACCCATTGCATAGATCCAAAGATGTATTTGTTGCTTCTAATGCAACTCATTTGGCTGCTATGCCCTGGGAGATTGCTTATGTTCCAGCAGCAAAGGGGAATTGCTCATGTCATCCTGTCCACAATGTATAGCTTGGTGAAAGAGTCCACGGGGCAGACATTCAGCTTGCTTAGCCCAAAACTGAGACCAGTATGACTTTCTACAGAATCTCACTTGAAGGGAAGAAGGAATAATTGTGACTGAGGGCTAATGTGATTAAGGCAACATGATATGAGAGGGCTAGTGCTTCTCTCCTTTCTCAAGAGTATAATATTCTTCCCTTCAAAGGGAGGGAGGGGAAGTCCACATATACCAATTTACATTTTTTAGATCCAAAAGATAGTGCAGCAATATAAAAAGCAAGTGAGTCAAATTCTGGAAAGAAATGATCCTTCACCAGACAGAGACCCCCACAGGTATAAATACCTAAAGGGTACTTTGATTTATGTTTTGTTTAGTAAGAGGAACTGTGGCTCTTTCACACTACACAGTTATAGCACAAGAATACCACTTTAACTGTCATTGCAACAACCTGTGGACTCTTGGGATTTGTAGTTTGATGAGGCACAAGAGTTCACAGCTGAGAATTCTCAATAGTCCTCCCTAAACCACAAATCTCAAGATACCATAAGATGTCATGACAGTTAAAGTTGAATCATAACTCTATAATGAGGTGAAAGGCACTCTGCTGGATTTGCCAGGTTGAGAATGAGAGAGGACTCCTGTATTTTGAACGGCTATTTAGAAGAAGGAATTTCATTAGGTGCTGCTTGCTACACTGTTGTGTGACCAGCAGCACCTGCTGAAATTCCTTCCTCTGATCAACCATTAAAGGTACAGGAGCCTTCTCCAAATTTCATTCTGGCAACCCAAGCCCCTTGTTTTCTTACTGAGGTAAACAAGTTGCTAAAGACATAATGTGTTCCAAGGAAATGTGCTCAAGAGACAATAATTTATCATTGGTTATCAGGCTGCTGTGGCACCAAGGGGATGATATATAGCTTGTATCATTTATAAAATAATGCATATACTATTTTGCACAAATGGGTAACTCCATGCAGCCCCACTCAGCCCAGTTTCTCTATGACTTCTATATTTTACATTCTTCAGTTAGAGCAAAAATGTTTATCCTAGCAGTAGATAAATTTCATCTGCCAAAGTAGGAATCAGGTGATGAATTGTACCACAGTCCCTTCTGTTGCTTTTTCTTGGAAGAATACAGATACCGTGATTACAGAATATCCTTCCATTATTTAGCAAGTCATATTTATTAGAAAATGTTTAGAATTACTTTACTGTGGGAAGGTCTGGTACAATTCTAACATACATATTGCCTCAGGCTTCCAGTAGTGTCTACAAGCAGGCTGACAGAATTGCAGCTCCCAAGTTTAAAATAAAAAGGCTGCATCTACTTGAGAAGAGTAATACGCCTGGAGTATTTTTTTTCCTTTTTTTTTTTTTTTACAAAATCAGCTAAGGTTTCTACAATAGAACTCTTCACCATTTCAAATACGATAATTTCAAAAGCCAGATACTATACTAACAAGCAGAAGAAATGCTCATAAATGCAAATAGTAAAAAACACACACAGGGATAAAGCTAGAATAATATAATGTTTAGCAGAGGGAGAGAGAGTGCAAAAGCATCCACAGGAACTGATTTCAAAGGTTGGTTGGTTGTTTTCCTAACTGAGGGATGAAAGAATGGCTTTACTATCTAAACAGAGGTGGAAATCATGCATGCAGACTTCCAGATTTTGTTGGACTGCCATTCCCAGCATTTTTCCCAATAGTTGCTGGGGGATATACACTCCAACATATGGCTGCTCTTGGTTCATACAGTGAAGGTTTAAAAGTGATACAAACTAAGGAAGTATAGCAACATCAGCAAATACAAAGGTACCATCACAATTTTTTTAAAAGCCTTTTTACTGAAAGAAGAAAAAACTAGGAGAAGGAAGGAGTTTGGTAACTGAGAAGATGAAAGGAAAGGCTTTTGAAATTATGAATGAAAATATTTTGAAGGTATCCTCAAATCCAACATAGAATCCAAGAAAGGATAATAAAGTAGAACCTAGAAGCAACAGGTTTTTATTTGATTCACAATTCTTGTCTCAAAGCACAGTTATTACGCTGGGGATTTCACTATGTAGCTCTCACTAGTAAGGATGAATATTTTTTTTATAATTAATTTTATTATGATTACATCATGTAAAAAAATATTTCTCATTGTACATTTTACCAAACTATTACAGCATCTTCCACACCTCTCTGGATTTCAATACTGTTATTTCATTGACATATCAACATTTATGCATCACATTACATTTGTTAACATAGAAGATAGATCCTGCTCTTCATCCCTACTTTACATGTTCCATGATATTCCACTGATTTTTACTTCTAGCTACTCATGCTACCATGAATCAAGAATTGTCGCCTGTCAATACCCAACCCATTTCCAGAACAATTTGCCATACTTTGTTAATGTCATCATCTGATTTTCCTTTTAATCTCTGAGAGACTATATCTGCATTTTGATTTTCAATGAAAGTTGCCCACCATTGCTCTATTGTAGGTGTCTGCTCAGTTTTCCATAGCCTTGCGTACTCAGTACGGGCTGTCGTAATCATATACAGCATTATTCTCCAATATTTCTTTGCAACAGTTCCATCTAACATATGTGTCATATTTAATAAGTACAGTTCAGGTTTCTTACCAATTTGAACCCTCAATATTTTACATATCATATTATGTATATCATCCCAATATTTTTTAGCCTTAGGACATGACCACCACATATGAAATAGTGTTCCAACATTCTCATGACACTTCCAACAATGCCCTGTTCCCGTAATATGTAGTAAGGATGAATAATTTTGACAGTATTTCCCCACTGCAAAGGAAAGGAGTATTTCTGTGCTGTTCTTGCTGAGGAGTCACACATCCCAAACTGATTTGAGAAATTATTCTGCACAGAAACATATGTGGGGTGTTTTTACGTGTGAATTCTACAGCTTTGCTTGTTTCTAGACATCCATGTTTGTTTTTTGATACAACACGACTCTTGTTTGCATCAACAGGAGTGTGGTATCTAGATCAAGGAAAGTAATAGTACCACTCTATTCTGCCTTGGTAAGACCTCATGTGGACTACTGTGTCCAGTTCTGGGCATCTCATTTCAAGAAGAATATTGACAAGCTAGAACATGTCCAGAGGAAAGCAATCAAAATGAAGAGTCTGGAAGCCAAGCCCTATGATGAATGGCTTAGGGAAATGGGTATGCTTAATCTGCAGAAGAGAAAGTTAAGAGGGACATGTTAGTCTTGTTAAAATATTTGAAAAGATGTCATATTGAAGAGGGAAAGGGCTTGTTTTCCACTGCTCCAGAGCCTAAGATAAGGAACAATGGATTCAAGCTAAAAGAAAAGAGATTTCACCTGAACTTCAGGAAGAACTTCCAGACGGTCAGAGCTGTCCAGCAGTGAAATATGCTCAGAATGTCGTAGAGTCTCCTTCTTTGGAGGTTTTTAAGCAGAGGCTGGATGGCCATCTGTTGGGAATACTTTGATGTGTGTTCCTGCATGCTGGGAGTTGGACTGGATGGCCCCTGTGGTCTCTTCCAATGCCATGATTCTCTTCTATGATTCTACCTCTGTTTTCTGAACAACAACAAAAAAGAGAAATCAGGCATACACAAACAAGAAAGAAAGAAAGAAAGAAAGAAAGAAAATAACCATAAGAATTTTTTGTACAAGATTGCTAGTTTTGTCTCTCTCTGTGTGCATGTCTGGAATGCAGAAATCTTGGCTGAGGGGAAAAATAGCCCACATGGCTATTTTTGTGTGTGCAAGATTTCTTTGTGCGCAATTGTGGTTTTCTGTGCAAAAGGAAACATGTTTTTTGCATGATGAAATTCAAGTATCATATGAACTCATGTATTTTCTCACAGAATAATTTCCTGAAAAACTTAAGAGATGTGCAGATACTGAGTAAATCATAGAATCATAGAGTTGGAAGAGACCACAAGGGGCATCCAGTCCAACCCGCTGCCATGCAGGAACACACATCAAAGCACTTCCAACAGATGACCATCCAGCCTCTGCTTAAAAACCTCCAAAGACAGAGACTCTACCACACTCTGAGGCAGCATATTCCACTGCTGAACAGCACCACGTTCTCAGCACTATGTTCCTCTTCCTGACTAAGTTTCCTAAGCATTAGGGAAACTTTTGTTTTCCCAGGAAAGGAACAAGAGCAAATATTCTTGCCATCCCTGTACTGGCAAACCAGCTGGCAAAACATGCCCTGTAATTAAAAGGTCAGCCTATCAATCATTTGATGCCCTGCCAGCTCCACCATTCTCAGAGAAATTTTAAAAGGCATCCTTTTTTGCAGATAAAATATTTGCCTTTCCATAGCTGAAACCACTAATAAGGTTTCTTGTAGCATCCACATTTCTTTCTGTGACCTTTTTTTGTCATATATCATTTATTGAAAATATAATTCTTTTATCATGAAAACCAGGAGGTTTTTTGTGCTCCATCAACATTTCTGCCAAAAGGGCAATTGTCTTCCTTTTCTGTTCTTCTCTGAGAACATTGTGGCTGTTTTTATTATTTTTCTCTGTAGAGTTCACCACCAGCCAAATTCTGTTCACTGGGAGCCGCACATTCTCCCAATCTCCATCTTTAACAACAGTTCTTAAACTCAGCTTCCATTGATTTGGATTCATTTTTGATGCCATAGTTATTGAACATGGTAGCCTACGGTCAGGAATGGCCCTATTTTTAGAAATAGTGAGGTGGTCACCCCAGGTGGTAGATAGTAAGGGGTGGCAGCATCACAGTATTGGAGGAGGTAGTTACATGTCCCAAAGCCTGTAGAGGAAAATGCTGTTCCATTTCTAGTTCTAGAGAAAGACTAAAGTACCAGTCTAGCTAGATATCAGTCCTATGCATGGAAAAGGAGGAGTCATCATCTTCTTCTTCACCTCAGGCATCAACATATGGCCTTGATCTACCATACTTACATCATTGTTTAAGGAGATACAGTGGTCCCTTGTCACCATTTCTTCCCTGCTTTTTAAAAAGCAGCTGAGGGGGGAGGCTTCCTGGCATGACTCAATTCTCCCACTCAATTGCAACCAGGGCTGCACCCAAGTGCATTCCAATTGCTCTTGTACACTTACAACAGCAGAAAGAGCAGCCCTCTTCACTGTTTGAGCACAGCCGGAATGCACCTAGGTGCAGGCCTACATCCAGTCAGTGACTGGGAGAACTGACACATGCTTGGAAACCCCCAGCTGCTCTCCCACACTGGGGATGACGACGTCACACAGAGAGGTACAGAAGACCTCCTTGCACAATGTCATTCCAAGTACATACCAGAGCAACCAACTGGTATGCCAACCCCTGTCACCAACAGGATCCTGTTCCAGTAATTGTTATAGATAATTTTGATTGTATTCCCCTCCTCTTCCCTGCTCTTAAGTAGCTATGCTCCTTCATGAATCTCACCCGACAGAGGCTAAAACTATGAAGAATGTCCACATTACCTCCCAGCCTTTCAGTTAAATCATTCTAATGACAAAAGGTGTGCCAGTGATACGTGCCAAAGGCTGTTTTTCAACCACCAGTCATCTCTCTAATGTGAATAGGGCTTCCTTCTGTGTGCTTCAAGCACAACAGTGTAACTTTTGTTAGTATTCATGAAAATCATGTACCTACGCAAATCCCACTTAAGATGGCTGAAGAATAGCTGAAAGCCTTTCAACAGCAGGAGGAGAGGGCAGGAAGCTGATTTAATCCTACACAAATTGCTTATTTTTGCAGATAAATAATACCTTTGTGGCCTCACAAACTTTTCTAGTATAACTAAGTCCCATGAAATGTTCAAAAACATAGTGGACATATTAGTACTGTTTGGAGAATACAGATTGTTGTCCCCTATGTATGAACCTTTTTATTATTCATAAAGATGGATTTACAATCTCACAAGTGCTCCTCCCAGCACAAACATATCCTTAATAGGTTCATCACTACTTAAAGAAAATGCCTCTACCCTTAAATTCCAGTTTTAAATGTCAGTATTTAGAAATAAATGACATTTATTTGAATGGAGCATAGTCTCTGTAAGGTGCTTTTCAGACCTTTTACTGACTGTGTGGGGACTAACCATGGGAAAATTAACTGCAGTACATTAAGAAGGTACACCCACACTATTTCCCACACACATTCTGGACTGGCATGGGTTGCTCCCACCCATTTCCCTGAATTTTCTTATAAATATTGACTGGAATCTTGTTAAGACAGTTGTGCGCTAGATTTATGGTTTCCTGTTTCATATTTGCATTTGCCAAAATCACAAATGCCCCTGAAATCTACTTTAAAATCAGGCAGCTGTACCAAGTGAAGGAGTTCTTGCAGTGCTGAAGAATGACATGTCCATCCCTCTCCTGAGCAGGACATTTCTGCACTCCACTGTTATAGCGCTATTATTCTACTTCCAACATCCTATGGAATTCTGGGGTTTGCGGTTTAGGGAGGGGCATTTACAATTCACAGCCAGAGAGCTCTTTTGCCTTAGTAAACTACAAAGCTCAGAATTCCACAGGATGGTGAAAGTGGAATAATAGCACTATAACAGTGTAGGGCAGAAATGCCCGGAGTCACAATGTAATGAGCAAAAGTAGAGTCCCATGCAGGGTCCTGCTGCAGCTCATTACATCACAGCCTTACTGGTGGAAGGGGGCTGGAATGTCATCTGTCAGTGCTCACCAGTGCTGCAGAAGTCCTTTGTTCAGTATGGCTGCTAGGCTTTTCAGGTGAGTTTTAGGGGGTTGGATCAGAAGACAAAGCATAACTACAACATCATACCTTTGTTCAATATGGCTGCCAGGCTTTTCAGGTGAGTTTTAGGGGGTTGGATCAGAAGACAAAGCATAACTACAACACCATACCTATGTGTCACATGCAGGATCTTGCACATTCAGCTTTAGACGAAGGCAAAGGCACTCCCCCCAACAAATTTTGTCAAGAATACTCCATGATAGGTTTGCCCTAGGTTCAGATAGGTTTGCCCTAAGTCAGAAACAATTTGAAGGCACACAACAACAACAAAACAACAAAAACAACAGGTGTCAGGATAAAATAGCATTCAGTGATATAATAACTCCCCCTAGAAGCTGCTGCTGCTGCTGTAATTGTTCATTTTGAGCTTGTTGTTTTATTAGGGGGAGGGAATCTGTGGTGATAGTGGGCCAAGATTGCACCTTACCTTTATAATGTGAGCAGCCAAGCAAGGTTGGGAGAATTTTTAAAGGATCCAAACATGAAGACAAAACCATTGATATAGCAGTATGCATTCCAGGGGAAATGCTCATACAGGCCATTCCCATCTGCATGGCTGTTATCTATATATTACCAAACTTACCATATTTGTATCCCAGCTGGCTGAGTGACATCTGAAGATCATTGAAGAAGCATAAGGGTGGACTAGAATGTGCCCTTTCACAAATGGTATGTGCCCAACTAATATGAACCACATTGATCTGAGGCTTGATTGTGGGCTACTATGTGGGCCATCATGACAAAAAAAAAAAAATTCAAGTGTGATCATGATGAAACAAAGCCATTGCTACAAAAGAAGATGCATTGATGTTGTATAGATGAGTAAGTAACATAAAAAACCATCTCTTTTACTGCCAAGGTAAACTGCCAAAACCATCAAGAAATGTCTTAACCGTCATCATTTCTCCCAAGCACTTCAAAGGAATGGCTGCAAGCAAAAATTTTATATAGAATATCCCAAAAAGATTAGGCAAAGGAGCAGCTGATAGCAAGTCTTTTCTCTTCTTCCAGAAGCTCCAGGAATGGAGAAGTAGAGCAACTACAGCACAATTTCTCCCTTCAAACTCACATCTCTCTCTCTCTCTCTCTCTCTCTCTCTCTCTCTCTCTCTCACACACACACACACACACACACACACTGTTCTCTCATCTAGGCAGAAACATGGGAGAATAGCAACTCTTTATCTTCTCACAGGATAATACATGAATTTATTTTCTTATCTACTGGAATGTCATAGCTGAGTGAATCTTTTAATGAGTCTTGCCTGTAGTGTTGACTATTCTGTGTGCAAAACAATTCCATCACACCTGTTTTAGGCTGGGACATAACATTTGATGCATCATGAAGGTACTAAGGAAAATTTGCCCGGATGATCACCATGTACTACTGTCTGAGCAAATACTTGCTACAGGACTCATTGGAAAGGATGATCTTGAAACTTTGCCAGGAATAAGAGCCATAATTAATGTACAAGATAGATACTAATAGTTTATCTTCCTTTCCAAATCTCCGTCCTGACATCAAATACCTTTCTTCTTCAATTTTCCTCTGGGTTTCATTGACCTATAATTTCAAGGAAACAAGAGGTACAATTTTACTTTCCCACCACTGAGGTCAATAACAAAGAAAGTCCCATGTAATTTCTTTAATTCAATTTATCTGATCTACTTGTTATCACTGGAGAAGTAAATGTAAGGTCCAGTTTCTCTTTTATGTGTAATTAGTTGGACCTCCAGTACCTCCAGATATTCTCTAGAGGTCAAGGACTGAAATCTAAGCCATTTTCCTGTTGAGTTGATTATTGGTTCACATCCACAACAACATAAACAAAAGCTAGATGGGAAGCTTAAGGGGAAAATAAACATAAAGGATAAATTATTCTGAATTATTTTATAAATATGAATAATCCTTAAAATTACTGAAAGTGGATACAACCACCTACTCCTCTACTGTCTGAGCAGAATAAGGAATTACTAATCAAGAGTCTAAAACGGGAAAAAGAAGACAATGATTATCAGCTAGGAAGGAGACAGGTAGCAGAGGGAGGGGTCAAGTTTCATTTTACAGGAATCGGCAGGAAGTACTAAAAGGGAATTGGGTCAAATGAAAAATGGTGATAAGAAGAAATTACAAAAAAGAGGGCAGTGAGAGCAAGAGAAAGTACTCTTCAGAGAGGGAGCTCAACACATTGAGAGGCAAGTTAATTTTACAGAGCTTTTTCTTAACAGTTTTATTGACCTCCCTGAAAAATATCTAAGCAACAATGATGGAGCTCTTGGCATTTCCCAAAGCATTTTTTTTAATGTATCACAAAACCAGACTACAACAGACAATACTGGCACTGGCGCTTTACCTAGCAAAAGGTCAACACTTTTTTCCGGTCTTCTAATCTATCTCATGTCAACTTAGATTGGTGCTGTGGACTGATTGCTTAAAGATATCCAATTCCTCTTCAGACTTACCGAAGCAGAATACTTTTTCACTCCAAAAAGAAATTCCAAGCAAGTAGTAATATTGCTTGGACCTATAGCTCTGCAGGGGTAATTCATGGATTCAAACAGAATATTCTTTATGATTCCATATTAAGTCACATTGTTTTCCCCCTGTTGAAAATTCCTCCCCTTCCCTTGCCAGGAGCCCTTTCATCCTACACAATTATATTGCTATGATTCCACTTCAGCTTGCCATAGTTTTATCTTATGGAATTCTTGGGTTTTAGGGAGGGGCATTTAGAATTCTCGTCCAGAGAGCTCTAGTGCCTCAACAAATTATAAAAACCCAGAATTCCATGGCATGGAGCCATGAAAATTAAAGTGAGATTATAGTAATATAATTATCCACTGTGAAAGAGTTCAAGGTGTTGAGTGGGGGAGCGATTTGTCTTGCCCTAACTATATCAGTCATTGAAATGAAATCTATGAGTGCTCAATGTTTAGCAAGACAATGAAAGAGGAATCAGCCAAATTCAGATTGCCTCCAACTTGGGGACTTAGGAAGCATCATGGCTGAGTGATATTCATGAATGCTTTTAGTATAATGGCGTAATATCCAGTCAATCTATGAACCTTTCTGGACTACATTGTTATAGTGCTATTATTCCATTTTCAATATCCTGTGGAATTCTGGGGTTTGACACACAGTCTTAAGCCTGCATGCATCATGCAGTACAGCCGAGTTGTTTTTGTAGGCCCCAAAGCACTCCAGAAAATCATGTTGCTGAAAATGAGGCAATTTCTGCACTACACAGTTACAGTGCTATTCCACTCTCAATATCCTGTGGAATTCTGGGATTTGTAGTTTACTGAGGCCAAATAACTCTTGCCTCAATTTCCAAATGCCCCTCTATAAACTGCAAAGCCCAGGATTCCATGGGATGTTGAAAGTGAAATAATAGCATTATAATCGTATAGTGCAGAAAGATCCTCTGGGAGGAATTTACTGCAGCCAATCAGAACCAGGTTGGCTGTGGTTACCCAGAGGATCTTTTCTTCTGTCACTCCCAAGCTATGGAATGGCCTGCCGGAGGAGACTCGGCACATTACCAGTCTTGACTGCTTTAAAAAAGCAGTCAAGACTGTTCTCTTCCGACAGGCCTTCCCAGACTAGTGTTCTACCGCCTCTCATCAATTGTCCTTTTGTTTTTAACTTGTTTTTAATAATTAATGTGTTTTAGGGGGATAGAAGGGTTGGTGGGTGGGGAGGATGGGGTATATTTTAATGTTTTGATGTATTTATATATTCCTGTAATGCCGCCTCGATCCACTGGGAGAGGCGGGATAAAAATTATTATTATTATTATTATTATTATTATTATTATTATTATTACTACTCCTATGTGGTGTTTGTACATCTTTAGTATCTTTACAACAGCCTGGTATTTAATATAGTTTTCACTATGAAATATTAGTGTATTCGTGATGAGCACTGGCTATAAATCAGAGGCTGTACATACTGGTACATGAATGATGACTGAACTAGTTGCCATTCATGTTCATAGCATGTCACAACCCTTCTGTTTTCTTTTCCTACTGTGAACCTCTACCTATATTCAACCTGCACATTTTCAAATGACATAAATATACACATTACAAAATGCCTGGAAACTCCTATGACCTCCCTTGTTGGAAACTAAACTTGAGTACAGACTGAAACCCCTGAAATCTATCTTTGCTCTGAGCATTGTGATGGACATCCCCAAATATGTCCTCAAAAGTATTGATGGGGAAGGAATTAAATATACTTCAGCATTATCATTTATGAAGCCTACACAAGAATTACCTATATCTGAAATTTGAGAAATTTCCAAAATAAGGCTGTCTGAGAGTAGCACCTCTCTTCCCCTCCCAAAAAAAAAAAAAACAGGAAACTTTTCAATGTGCAAGCAGAATAAACAGAGGTCTTCAACTAAAATTATTTATTGAAACCTCTGGCAAAGCAGAGCAATGGCCAGTATGTTGTTGCTGAATTATAATGGCATATGTTGGGCTTACTTTATTGCAACTCACTATTTTTATCATCATTGAGGTTGGAATGTTTTACCAACTGTGCAACAATCAAAACCCTCTCTCCAAAACCACCTTTTAAGTGGCACTCCCTCAACACAGCCATTTCTATGTCCTTAGAGAGCAGGAGGATCAGCAGAGATGTGTCCAGATGTTTTCCTGGAGCTGGACATACTGCGAGGATGATATCCACCGAGACATCTCAGAGAACCCTGGAGATTCCTGTGTGTGTCTGGCTACAGGAAAAGAGCTGAATACATCTCCCCATGTTCCAATAACACAGAAACATCTGTGTTGTGGGGGCTGCATCACTTAAAAGATGGGTTTCTGGGTCAGTAGCATCAGGAGATGTAGCTAGAGAGGCATAGCTATGTGTCACATGTCTCTGAATGCAGAATTCCAACTGGTATTTTTTTTAAATAGGGGTGTGTGTGCATGGGGTGTGAGGGTGTGAGTGTGTGTAACTTTGTATTGTCAGAGAAACTGATTTATAAACTGAAAAATACATGGATACATATATAGAACATATTCATCTGAAAAGATTTGGTGGTATTTTATTCCTCATATAAGACCTCTTTACTCATCACCTACCAAATTCACAGATCAGATTCTAGAGGAATCCATTCAGATTCATGGCTTGGAAAGGCATAAGTTATGCTCATCAGCACTTAATAATTTCTAATTTCAAGGAATCAGTTCAAAGTTGTTGTTTTATCATTTAGTTGTTTCTTTTCCTGTTTGTAGTAGAAGCTTACATGCTGACATTTTATAATTGTAAACTGAAATTATCTTATAATTAAAAAAAGAGAATGAAGAATGATGTCTGAATCTTCCAAAGAAAAATAACCTAACAATTCCCTTGATTCTTAGTAGGTTGTCCCAGGATTATCCTAGCCTCTAAAGAGATTACACAACTCTAGTTACTCCTACAAGCTCCTGCCCAAAACTGAGTTTCTTCCCTTTCTATTCTCCCCTGCCAACAGTAGGGCCTGGGTTTTCCTGATAAAGAAAAGTATACAAATGAGAATCACTTGGACTGTGAGAATCACTGGTATCCATCTGAAAATGCAACCAGTTGGCTTGGTGGGCTCTCCATTTCTGTAGCTCTTGAGGCAGAGGCTAGTCAACCATTTGTTAGAGGTGCTTTAGCTCTGGATTTCTGGCACCAAGCAGAAAGTTACACTAGATGGCCTGGAGGGCCCCTCCAAATTTATGATTCTGTAACATTCAAACATTTGCCTGAATATTTGCTGTTGTTAAGTATCTTCAGGTCAACTTTGGCTTATGCTTACCCTATCATAGTTTTTTTGGCAAGATTTATGCAAAGGTGGTTTGCTGTTGTCTTCTTCTTCAGGTGAGAGTGACTGCCCAAGGTCATCCAGTGAGTTTCTCTGGCTGAAAGGGGATTCAAAACCTGGTCTCCTGAAACCCTAACCAAATACACTATGCACACAGGCTGAATACAGAAGGACTGACAGCATATAAAATCTTGTAGCACCTACAAGTACTACTCCCAAGATCTTTGTATGTGTGGGCTTCTCTTTATATCGTTATACAATTCAATACTGAACACACTCAGAAGCCTCCATACAATTAGAAACCTAGATATGGCTGGGTTCTTGAAGACCCTCTTATCTGGACAACAGGATGAGGGAAAGTTAAATCACTGTCCTGAAAAGAAATGATTTCCACTACCCCCCTTTGCTGCCAGTCTCTATTGCTGCAGTTTGTCTTGGAGAAGCTGCTATAGACTTCCCAGAAATCTCTTCCTCTACCTCCTTTGTGTCATTCACTAGACTTTATTGTTTGTATTTTTTATGAGTGAAGTGCCCTCAGTTACTGTGGTTGATGCTTAATGACTATGCTTAATGACATTACCAGGCCCCACCCCTGTTACATCACCAAGGTCTTGGGGTTTGGCTAATATCAGGGCCTGGGTGGCAACCTTAGGCCTAGAATTCTGGTTCCCATTAGCCTTAGACAGCCTGGTTAATGCAGAGTTATGGCAGGAGAATTAGTTCATCAGCATCCATTAAAGCATATGTCTCCTATAACTGACATAAAAGCTCATGAGTTGTTCAACTGAGCACATTTAGAAGCTGTCTCCAGAATATGAAGACAGTTCCTTAATGTACTTCAGACCTTCATGCTGAAGACATAACATCTAAGGAACAGTCCACATATGGACTGTGAGAGGTTAATAGTGTCCCTGTCACTGGGGTAGTGAATCCAAGGTACTCAACCAATTTGGTGACAGGGTTCCACATCTTGGGTAGCTGCTTTAAAGGCTGGATTCAAATCCAGAGTGGATTCACTCACTGTCCAACTGACATGGAAACCACCAGCTACAACACAAACAAGGATGGCTGAGGGAAAGGACTCATAGGCAGGCCTTGCCCCTGCGCAATTTTAGCCCTCACACATTCTTGTGAAACTGGATATAGAGGAACAAATCAAGGTAGTGATCCTTTTGTTCTGTTTCAGCTATGCTCTCTTCCAAGCCTAGGTCAAGTGATCTTGCCAGCAGCCAGTGTCACAATAAGGCCTGGGAGGGATTCCTTTTCTAGACTACAACTCACAGAATTCTCATGGCTGGGGGACTGATTTGAGGAATTACAGTTCAAAAAGTAATATTTCCAACTGTAGCTGCCATCTTATTAACATTTATTCCAGTTCACCTTTGACTTCTGAAAGCCTTTATCTGCTGTCTTTCTGCACTGTTTTCACTTTGCATCTGTTAGATTTGGTTCCAAGAAAGCACTGTTGGCAAATATTCATCAGTATGATTTTATTTGGCAGAAAATATAAACCAAATCAGAACAGCCTGAAGACTACTTCTATTTGCTTTGAAAAGATGTATGTATGTATGTATGTATGTATACACACACACACGCATGCGCGTGCACACACACACACACATATAGCCTTTCCTTCTCACTAGTTAAGTTTCCAGAAGCAGAAACAGTTAAAATACTGTCAGACAAGCAGTCTTGTAATATTTCTCATTAGGAAAGGTCACTGTTCTGCTAGTTCATCACCATTTTTGAAGCTTGCTGTGGAAAGGCTCAGTGGGAAAAGTAAAAATATTACAATGGGCATGAGGAAAACTGCACAGCATGGGAAAGGGAGAGACAATTAATTTGGAACTGTAGAAATTCTGTTCAAGCTGACCAGCTATATTTTGAGAGTAGTTTGTAACATGCTGTGAAACAAGTTTGGATCAAATATTCTTTGCTATAAATCCCAGCCTAACTCAGATCAATAATTGTGAAGCCAATAAAGATAATGCAGATTTACACCTGTGTAAGTGAGAACACAATCTGGCCTAAAGTAATTTCTTTTGTCTTCCATATCATAAATCTCTCCTCTGCATTTCTTTCTCTTTGTTTCCCTTTGTTAAGATTTCCTGAGAAGTTGTTAGATTTACATAGACACAAGTTAGGGCAGGAATTTTTACCAGACTTTGAAAGCTAAGTTCATGTTGGCTGTCTAAAGCACTGATTCAGAGACATGGGGTGGGGGGAGGAGTAACTTTGGCACTCTCTTTTACCAGACAAAAAATAGTCCCTACCTTGAAACAGGATTATATGGAGGAACGCTCTTGTGAACAAGGCTGTTCGTGGCTACCACTTAAGACTTTTCCCGTAAACATCTGAACATGCATGACCTCTTATATGTGCCTTTCCTGGGCAATGTCATCCTTTTATGCTGAAACAGAATGAACTCCATAATCAATCATTTTCAAGTGTGGATACTACATATGTTCATTTGAATGCTGAACTGGATAAATTCTCAATGGTGGGATTCAATTGTGATTGGTTATTCCACCCTGCCCCATGCACCAAACTTCCTCATAGATGTAAGCACAAATGTAGGGGAGAAAGAAACAGAGAGAAGTTGTGTGAAAGTGAATGTGAAACAATGAATGAATGAGTAAATCAATAGAGGAAGGGAGTACATATATTTCTATGCTTCAAGGGTAGAGTAAACCAGTCCTGGTCATGCTCTAGCTTTAGCCATACTCACTGGTAAAGCTATAAATCTTCACTTATTTCATGTTTTCACATATGGAAACAAAACAAAATTAAAATTCTTCTCCGTTAGTCAAAATTATGAGAATTTTGGCACATTGTTCTATCTATCTATCTTTGCACTTCAGGGCTTTTTTCCCCCAGAAATCTTGTGAATTTTTTTCTTGAACAGAAACTTGGTTGTTTTTTTACTCTGCAAAAGACTACATTTTGTGAAAAATGCAGTGTTTGGAGGCAGAAAATAATCTTTTCTACTATTGATTCAGGTGGTACTGGTAAAAGCACTGGTTTTTCCACTCTTCTGTGAAGATGAACTATCTCATAACAGCCAGTAATTTTTGTTGCAATAGGGTGAACAGTTGAGCAAGATGGGATGAACAACTGGACACAAGGACAAGGAATTTTTAAGATATTCTTCATATCCTCACTCCCCAGCATGCAGTCCCCAGAGGCAAAAAGTCATCTAAGCCTTTCCAAGAGGCCAAGGTTGCTTAGATGCTGGCCATTCCTTTGAAAAATGTTGCTGAGGCTTCACTATGATTTAGAACAATGCAGGCAGGGTTCCCAGTTATAGAAAGACTGCAAAGAAAGGCCCCTTCCTAAACTGCAAACCCCAAGATTCCATAGGATGTTGATAGTCAAATAATAGCACTATAAGAATGTAGCGTGGAAATGTTGTAAGTTACATCTCCTGACCCGAAGCTACAGGTTCACTCACTGGTGAAAGGGGAAGCAGAAACATTGTCCTCTTTGCACTCCAAGTAGAAGCTGAACAGACCTCCTTTGCCTGATCTGATGTTTGGCTGCTAATGTGGACTGGGGTGGTATTTATGTAGGTTGCCAGTAAGACTACATACAAAATACTAAATACCAAACAATATTTATTTAACAGAAAGTAGAAGATTTGGGGAGAATCTATTAATGGAATATGTGCCAAACACTGAGTAGTTTCTTAATCAAGGCTTCCTTCTACCCATATTTCTATACAGATGCACTTGGAAAGATTTATCAGACGACAATGCTTTTCCTCATACTTTATTTAGAGGTATTGAATGTGCAAATTGGGCTGGAAGAGGTTAACATCCTACTGTGTGCCAGTGAGATACAATTTGCCTTTTTAAAAAATGTCTTCACTTCTGACAGAATCACTTCTCAGTAGCTGACAGAATCATACATTGGGAGCTTTCTCTTAAAATGAAGCTTCTGATTAGTCACTTGTCAAATCTATTATGTCTCGCCAAGCCAGCACTCAGAAATGGCCTTTTAGCTGAATGTCAAAATGAAAAGTTTAAGCATTTGCCTCCATCCAAACAACTTTGTGGGTACTATGCAGCTCTCCTGCTCACTTTCATACTCTATGTATGTGTGTGTCCTTTTTTTGGCCAAAATGCCTACCATCATGGCTTAGCTTTCATACACACACAGAGAGAGAGAGAAAGAGACAGAGACAGAGAGACAGAGAGCAAGGTATGTGAAACAGAGCCACAAGCTGATAATAGTATGAATAACAGTAGATCAGCAATGCAAATATCACGCCTGAAGATCAAATCAGACACATTTCCACTTCCATCTGGCTCTTCTCAGCTCTCTTGAGGCTCTCTTAATTTGGCCAAACTTGCTTTGGAACCAACCCCAGTCCTGTCTCCACTGCTTAAATCAGTCAAGAACTTGCTCAGTAATATTAGCCAGCTCTGCCCTGGGACATGTAGGGAAATATAAAGGTTCCCAAGAAAGAAACACAGCAGAAGTTATCCATGTAGCACAAGAATGGGCAACAGGAGTTGCCTGTGTTGTATATGGCTAACGGAAGCTACAGTCCAACAAGATTTTCAGGGCCATGTGTTTTCCATGTTTGCTTTACTGCTTGCTGTGATATACCATCACATAACAAACAACCATATTGTCTGTCTGTGTGTTTTCATTTTTGGTGAAGGCCATATTAAAGCAACTGAACACAGAACATATATTTTTAAAAATGCAAGTGTACCTGTTGCTGTTCATCGCTCTTTGTAGCAAAATCAAGTACTCAGTGTCAGGTAGTCTGTAACTGAAATATAGAATATGCAGTAGGGAAGAATCGGCTTGTCAGAGGAACACAAGGTTTTTAGAAGTAAAAAAGAAAAGAAAAACGAAAAAGAAACATGCAAGTCCCTTCTCCTCTCTCCCACTCCCAAAAACAATTCCTTAAAAATTAAAATAGTCAGCAGCCACAGAAAATACAGTGTGTATTCAAAAAGGAAGAAAAAAACCACTAAATGGATAGGGGAAATATTGGAATTGTCAGTATGGAATGAATGGCCAGCTACCACCTTGAACTGGACCACTCCTCTTAGTGGAAAGAATGCATTGGAACAGTTTGTGGTCAGTCCCATTTGTTCATTTCCATATGGAAGCAAACTTTCAAACCCTTATTTGCTTGTAAACATTATTTTTGTTCTTGTAGATTCAGAAATACTCACACTTAAAGCAGACCTGGGTCTTGGGACAGTCATGATTTACTAATCCCACTGATTTCAATAGGTCTACTCTAAGCATCATGAAGTCTGGATCCACCCATCCTTTACTTGGTCCTTTGTGGGAGACACTGTATTCCTAGGCATACAGGGAATTAAAATAACCACTGTTTAGTAATGTACACTTTATTCTTTAAAAAAAATCATTCAATGTGATGCCTCTATACTATTTGTTTACAAATTTTAGATTCATTTTTAAAGAGCATGGGAGACGATTCCTAACCCATTTTTATCACAGACACACACACACAAAAAGGAGAACCTGTGAGCTCATTAACAGTGCCAAGCAGAAAGATCATTACTGTCAGTGTCAACTTCAGAAGTCGGTTTATTATGGTCAGATTTTATAATAATCCAAACTGGTGCAACTCATTTAGTAGACAAGTTTCTCTATATTATCTGAGAGGTCTCCTTTGAATGCTACCTGCACTTACTAAATATGCTCATTGCAACTGGTCCATGGTTTCATAACTAGGCAAAATGCCGTGCTAGCAGATGGACATGAAAATGGGCATGCTGAAGAACCAATGTTTGCACCGAGCCCTATTTTTACAATCCAAATTCTATTCTGTCCAAGAATACTGACATCTAAAGCTGCACTCTCAATGTTTGCCCTTGGTAACAAGGGCATGCCATTTGTAAAGATGCCAGCTGAAAGTATGAAATGAATATTCTCAATCACAGCAGCAGTTATAAATGTTCTTATCTCCCTGAATGAAAGATGTAAATAACAGAGAACAAATCAGACTGATTTTCTTTTGTCAGAGTTCTACACAGTAAGACAGATCTCAGACAAGAACCCAGAGTGTTGATATTTTGAAAGAATTTTAGCAGCATGAAACTGTAACCACACCTTGGCTATGAACACATACAACAATTACAGAAGTAATTCATAATATTTTCCTTAGAATGCTATGTGTTCAGTTTAATCAGAGGCAAACCATGTGGGATTAGTCTTTACTTGGTATCACTCAGAGATGTGATGTTCTCTTCTATCCAGTTTTAAATTTTCTTACATGGTTCTTTTTGAGATTTAGTTCAACAATGCTTTAGCTGTGGGTTCCTGAATAAACTGCAGTTTGTACTAGAAAACTATTGGGGTCCTTTTCCAACTGTACAATTCTATGATTCTATGCTTTGCAATTCCACACCTGCAACTATTGTCATTCAGCCCAGGAGGTAATTCTGGATATTCTGCAGAGGCATATCTAGGGTGGGGCAAGTGGGGGGGGGGTGCAAAAAAGCTGAGCTGGAAGATTTAGCTACTGTGGAGGAGGAGGAAGCAAGTGGCCCAGCAGTAGCCATTCTTGCCCTAGGTGCTGTTTACATATATATGCCTATTTTTATGTCTAAAAATAAAACAAACAAAAAACTTCTATTTATTATTTCTAGAATTCAATTATAACATTCAAATCAATCCCTACCACCAATCCCCCCAAAATTAACAATGCAATTATAAAACTATGGCCATTTCTGCACTAGTCTGTTATAGCGCTATTATTCCACTTGCTACATCCAGCTGGCCCCTCCCAAAACTGCAAACCCCAGGATTCCATAGGATGTTGCAAGTGGAATAATAGCGCTATAACGGACTAGTGCAGAAATTGTTTATATTATATACCGTTACAGCCATGTACAAATGTTATCACAACCCCTATAAATTATCTATCTATCCATCTAGCCACCCACATATAATGTCTCTTATTAGTTGCCGTGTTTCTGGAATATATTGATACCTGCTACACCAAAACACTAACTGATTTGTTATAAGTCCATCTTCATTTGAAAATACATTAAAAATACATCTGCTTTTCAAATGTCCCACTTTTCCATCCCCTTCACTATTGCTTCACATGCTTGGATTCTTGAAAACTTTGGGTTCAAAGTGCAGAGTACTTCACATTTAATTAATTCAGCAGGGGGTAACCTGCACTCTGGAACAAGAATAAAAGCAGAGCAATTGCAGCCATTTTGAAGCAGAACAACCCTGTTATATGAGCATGAATTACGCATTGTGGTAAGCAAAGGAAATATATACAATTTGTACAAAGAGAAGGGAAGCTGGACAGTCCAGACAGCGAGAAGTGGCTTCTCTTGAGACGATCCACTTTGAACCTTCAGAATGGTCAGGACTGTAAGAACTAATGTGGATGCCATATTCCAACTGTGGGGACTAATGTCAATCCCACATTCCAAGCAATGTTCTAGTGGCCATTCTAGTGAGTGCTCCAGCTTAAAGCATGTTCCATGTCTTTGGAGTGGGGCTGTGCTTGTGCCCTGGACCATCCTTTGAGGCATCCTACTAAAGTCTGAGACAACTGGAAGTACCGGGAGGTACTGGTTTCCTCCCTGAAGCCAATGTTATACCTGGTCAGAAATCCAATCCCCATCTGAAATTCCTTACCACATTTTTCTAGTTCTGACTCCTTTTTTCTGCCACTCTGCTTCTCTCTCTGTCTCTTCCTCAATATCTTGCAAGTTGGGAATCTGAACCAATCACTTGGAGAAACTTTTGACATCCACCTGAGGTCAGGCTCTGGGCCTATCACTGTTTTGTACCATTCCCCAAACCATTTTCCTCTGTAAAACTTTGTTAGCTATGGCGTTTGTTTGGAAAAGGAGGCTGGTTTTGGTAGGTATGCCCACCAATGCTCCCAGCTTTTCAACCCTCTATTACTAATTTTTAAAAGCAGTTTTTATGGGAGTGGTCCAAGAAAGCTCAGAAAACTGAGCTAATTATGGAACGGGCTGTGGCGCATTTATATTTATGTAAAACAACATCTCACTCTGTCTTTGAATCTTTGCCTTCGGAATCTGCATTAAAATAATATATTGTTACTAACTGAGCTTTGAGATTTGGGCTGAAATCCTGTGAACATTTATGTATTTATACACTTCACTGACAGGTAAACTCTCATTGAACGAAGTGGGACTTGCATCTTAGTATGGAATCAGGCTGTAAGCATGACTTCCAATAACATGGACTTAAAAAAAAATAGCAAATAGTGTCCTAATTTTACTTTAAGTGAGTTATGAATTCCTTTTATGGAATTACAGGATAGGGTCAGATAACAGATTATTCAGACTCCTTCATAAATCAACACCTTTCCAGGGATTCATATTTCTTTGTCCTATAAATCTTTCAAAAGGTTATACGCTATATGCATGTGCCGTTTCTCGCTCCCTTCAAATATCTTGTGGATACGTTTGATTCAGTGCAGATACCTGGTGCCAATAGGTACCCAATGGCCTAAATAAAATCTTTAAAATACCATTTGAAAAAGAACTACCTTTCCTATACTATATTGGAATTACAAACTTAACTCCTTGAAAACACAAACCAAAAAACTCCCTGTTTCCTTCCACCTTTCAACATCATAATTTCCTCAGACTCTTTCCTCCTGTTCTGCTAGGACAAAATAGCCACATCTAAATCTTTAATGAAGGTCCTAAATCCATGTTGATTTCATTGTAATCTGCCAAATTCTTTCCTATGTTCAGATTCCTTCATGCCTTGCCATCTGGCCTTCTTTTGGTCCATTCTGTTTGAATGGAAAATATGCTGTGGGGTATAAAAATGCTCTGACTGAAGGTTACTTGTTCCCTTCTGTACATTTATTAATTTAAAAACTCATTAAAATAAATGGCATCCTTAAATATAAACCAGTTAACACAGAGTACTTGAATTCACAACTGCCAAATGCCATTGATGCTGACGATAGTTGCATTTTGTGGCTTCATATGATGATTTGCAACATCAGTTGATGCCTACAGTGGACCAAACTGGTCATTCCACCAAAATATTTTCACAGAACAAGTAGTAGCATTGTCTCAGACTTTAACTCCAAGAAGCAAATAGCTAAATCCCATTATTAGTCCCAACTAGAGCTGAATCACTGGCAGCCTATTCAATCAATAAAACATGTAAATCCCACTGACTCACTAGACCAACTCCAATTGGGATTATCATTTGGATTTAGCCCAAAGAGTTTTCAGAGCAGGCAGAAAATTGAAAACAAGGTCGAAAGGCCCAAATGTGGCATTTCAAAAGCCATCCATGAGATCTGCAATATTGTCAATAAGTTCAGAAGTGGAATCTTTAGGACAGGGTTGGAATGGAAACAGGGGGTGGAATAATGTAGGTGCAGGGCCTAAATCCAGTTGTTAGTTATAACTAGAATGCACCCATTCAGTGGGATCTGTGGGAATTTAGTAAGTCAATATTTATGTAAATTTCTTTGCTTCAGTGGGTCTACTCAGGTTGAGATTAACAGCTGGATTTGCTCCCTGGAATCAAATCCCAGCTGAGGAGAAAGATTTCCAAGGGAAGGGAGGAGGTTTTCAAACATCAGTCCCGATTGGTCAGTTTCAAAGCCCAGAGTTTCAAGGACAAGCTAGAGTGGGTCCCAACTCCACACATAAGGTCCAATACTGCAGCAAAGATCAAAATTATGATGGATACTAGAGAGGAGAGGTACTAAAAACATTATTCTTATTGCCTGCCATGCCCCAGAACAAAGGCTCAGCCAAAAGTGAAGTTTTTCTGTGTCTAGATAATGAAGCAACTGCTGGCTGTGACTGTCATGCCCTGCCTTGGAGACTGTGGCAGCAAGGGGGAGGATTCTGACTCCAAGTCAGAGGCTTCCCCACAGGCTGAAGTATCCCCAGTAGCTTGTCCAGAGGGAGATAATACACAAAAACAACAAGGACCTAAGACATAGCTGACAGACCTACCTTGCAGCAGAGATGCCGTGAAAAGGAGGGCTTGTGTTGCTCGGCCCGTTTAAGTAGTAAGCGAGCACTAATGAGGGACACCTGTGGTGACATCAGTCATAGATAAAAGAGGGCTCCAGCCGGCCTTTCCTCTCAGGGTCAGCAATTGGTTTCTTTGGCCTTGAAACTCTGTGCTCTTGGATCTGGTTGTCTTAGAAGTCTGCCTGTCTTGGACTATGGTTTGGATTTGCCCCTTTGGATTTCTTTGCTCTATGCTGCCTTTCTGTTTGGACATTTTTTGACTCTCACCTTGTGAGTAGGAGCTGTGCTGCCTGTTAATTACTGCCTGCTCTGCTGTAGACATGACAATGAAAATGATAAGATGAGCTACTCCTCTTAAGTCAAGATAAAATGATAGAGTTGGAAGAGACCATAGGGGCCATCCAGTCTAACCCCCTGCTATGCAGGAACACACATCAAAGCAGCCCCAACAGATGGCCATCCAACCTCTGCTTAGAAACCTCCAAAGAAGAAGACTCTACCACACTCCAAAGCAGCATATTTCCTTGCCAGATAGCTCTGACCATCTGGAAGTTCTTCCTGAGGTTCAGGTGGAATTTGCTTTCCTGCAGCTTGAATCCATTGCTCCTTGTCCTAGTCTTTGGAGCAGTGGAAAACAAGCCTGCTCCTCCTCAACATGACATCTCTTACAATATTTAAACATGGCTATAATGTCCACTCTTAACCTTCTCTTCTATAGACTAAACCTACCCACTTCTTATAGGGCATGGCTTCCAGACCCTTCACCATTTTGGTCACTCTCCTCTAGACGCACTCCAACTTGTCAATATCCTTCTTGAATTGAGGTGCCCAGAACTGGACACAGTATTCCAAATGAGGTCTAACCGATGCAGAATAGAATGGTAAAAATTTTTGTCCAGAGACCTCATGGCCTCAGCATGGATGCTTAGATAGCCAGAGTTGTGACCTTTGGGTGCCCCACTTCTCAAGGATTAAAGAGGGGACTGATCACAGAACAGCTTGTTTTACCGCTCTAAATTGCTCTGCCCAGCCTAATTTCCACTTCCAAGCTCTGACATGAACAAATGTTTACCTATTCATATTTCTAAGTGGTGATATGAATGAAACCCCAAAGGGCAACTTCAACATCACTAAGCCCATGAATACTCAAATATGTTTTTCATTCCCAAGCATACATTTCATAAAAACAAAACTGTTAAAAGTCTATGTACACATCTTTGGATATAACGTTTAGTTTGCCCCCAAGACATGGCTTGACTCAGTAGGCGTCAGCAGGGCAGCCTCTTTCCCATACAGTAAGTCAAAAGTTAAAATATTGACATATAGAATTATATGCTGAGTCATTGGTTTTTCTAGTCCAGCATTGTTTACACTAGGAACGTCTATGATATTCTCAGTTTTTCTCATTGCTGACAAGAAAGTGTTTCTAAACACACTAAGAAACCATATCAGGGGAAAATGTCACTCTCCACCCTCCAAGATATTTTTTTTCACATTTTTGGACCTTTTGCAAAGATTTCACAAAGGTATTTTACCACTGACATACACATTGCATTTTCTTAAAAAAAATTGTTTTGGTACAAAAGCATAGACTCTTGCACAGAAACATTTCTGTGGGGAAAAATCCTTCTGTTAAAGCTTCACAAAACTAAAAATATGGAAATTCATCAAAAAGCTCTCATAATTTCTCCAGGCACAGAGAAAACTTTGTGTGTGTGCGTGTGTGTGTGTGTTGTACTTTAAATGAAATAGAGGAAAAAATACATTCTTAGTTGATACCAACTGGCAATGCCAGTTCATGATGAAAATGTACAGCCAGGTATATGATTATGTTATTCTAGGTGCAGGAGAATTAGAAGCATGTAGTCTGAGTTCTCTGTTGTGATCCTTATTTTTCTTCCCTGCTCTGATGTTTTCTCACTATAGACAGATGCTCTCAAACTTGCTTTCAGTTCCTTCAACATACCTTCTCCCACTCCCTTCAGCATGCCACTTGTACAGGACACCCATCTCTTCTCTCAATCTCCTAAATATGTCTCTTTGTTCAAATGGAATTTTGCCCTCCATCCCAAATGAAAATGCCAGCCACAAGAACCTGATGAAATATGGCTACAACTTCAGGAAATTGGTGAGGCACCAGCCAATGGGACATGTGAGCACAAATATCAACGAGGAAACCTGGTTAAGCTGGATCTCCAAACTGGGATCTTCCAAGCTTGAAACATAGAGTATAGACCCTGTGCTTTGTCCTAGAGTGATTCCTTAAAGAGATCAGAGGTCCCTAAAGTTGTCCCCCAGATGGTGCTTTTTAGCACTCTTTCCTAATGAAATCATTCTGGGACAAGAACCCACTTCATATTTCCTCTCAATATTTCCTCTTACCAGCTGGCAATGATAAGGAAATGGTTGGACTCTTTCAACTCATAGGACCACTGGAAGCCTTCAGAACGAACTAAATGGGTGACCAGGATCTGCCAGTTGTAATGTTATACAACAGTAAACCAATTTGGCAAATAATAAACCATAGCCTAAAGTCTCCAACATTATCTAGTATTGAGTAGGTGAAAACAATGTGTCCAACACCCCAACAAGGCATGGCCAAAAATTCCTAGTCAGCCCCAAAATAATGACTGGAAATTTCAAAATTACATAGAGATGTGTAGATCAAGTCCATGCCAAATGAAGTTGCCCAAAGCTATTTGGGCTATTTGAGAGCCTGCCTGATGCCAGAAGCATGACACACCCTGGCATTGCACTTGGCCAATTACTTGGGGAGGGCAAACCACTTGCATCACATGGCCAGGGGAATGTACCCCTCTGAATTAAGGATTTTGTTGACACATCCAGACAAAAGGTTACCTGGCAAGGGTTTCAGACAGGGGGGTTTCCAGCCCTACCTGGTAATACCATGAAATGAACATGGGGACCTCTTGTATGCCACGGCCTATCTAGGACAAGTCTGTAAGTGAGCTTCCAATCCACTCCATTTAGAGAAGGATGCAAGTGGAATAAGCCACAGTTATTAGAAGTAATACGAAGTGTCTCTACTGACTAGCATGGGCACTGTTGCTCAGCAATTTCAATGTCAGGCATGATGGATCTCTTCAACTCCTGCTGCCGCTAGGATGTAAAAAAAGCATTCTGTAGCAATTTTGCTGGTCCCAATAACAAATAATACTAAAACACTAGGAAGTATTGAGAAACATCTTCAAATGCAAGGAAGACTTTAAAGTGTTCCTGGGAGATGCAACTCAATTTTATTTGACATTTATTTAAAGATCAGCTCTCCTAAATGACCAGTCATTTCCAGTCACTAGGCTTGTTACTTGTAAGAGTTTTGTGTTGCCATTTCCTCAGATTTAAATAGCCTACATGACTGGAAAATAAAAGAAATCTTCTTTTGTGACAGTTATCCTTTTCATGCACGAAATGATCCGTAAGATTATTGTGTTGACGAGATGTGCTTTCCAATGATATGGCGCTATAATAAACAAATATCAGGCATATATATCCCAGTCAAGTACAACAGTATTAGTGAACACAGACTATTCCAATTCAGTTCAAGATCAAGTATTTATCTTGCTTTAGAAATAGGTAAGTATTATCACTCAGAATTCTGTTTGTGGCATACATATGTGTAATGTTAAATTAATTCTGGATGTGTCTTTTATGGTTGTTGTGGAAAGAGATATTCAGCACTTTCATCCACAACCCCTTCTGTTTCCAATCTATCCTTATGTTGCTGGGGCACTCTTCATGGCCATTGGTTGCCAGGGAAAGACAGGAGGCAGCCAAGCAACAGCTGGCTGTGCTTCTGTAGTTAGGCATAAGATCAAAAAGGAATCCTCTTGGACCTTCTGGAGATCCTCCAGAAGCCCAGAAGATAACATCACCTATTGTGGCCATTTGCTAAGAGAGAAGCAACAGGGCTCTGACCATCTTGTCTTCTCCCAGTCACTAAATTGCTGCAAGCAGAAGACAATAGCAGACAGGTAGCTTGGGAATGTAGGGAGTCATGCCTTGTGGAGATTTATGCTCTTCTAGGTGCAGTTCAGGTTCTTGACCTTTTTGTTTGTTTGTTACAAACTTAGAAATTCTCTCCAGAAACATGTAAATAGCCTGACTTTTTGTTGTTGTTAGCTTCCATCAAATCAACTTTGAGTTATGGCAGCCCTATGGATGAGAGGATTTCCTAGTCACTCTGTCATCAATTATCCTGCTTAGGTCTTGCAGGTTCAGGGATGTGTCTTCCTTGACTGAGTCTATCCATCTGTCATGCAATCTTCATCTCTTCCTCCTGCCTTCTACCTTAATAAGTATTATTGTCTTTTCTAGTGTGTCAGTCTTATGATATGGCCAAAGTATGGTAGTCTCAGTTTAGCCATCTTGGTTTCTAGGGAGAGTTCAGGCTTGATTTGCCGTACGACCCATTTATTTGTCTGTTTGGACAATCCTAACTTTAGTATTCAACAATATACGCTTGAGGATCTTGTCTAATTCCTTCATAGCTGCCCTTCTAAGTCCTAGACTTCTACAGATTTATTGACTGTAGTCTCCATTCAGTCTAATGCAGTCAAAGTATGGAAAATCTTGAACTATTTCAATGTCTTCATCATCTACTTTAAGGTTAAGCTGACTCTTAGTGAAAGGAAAATCTACAGAGTTGTCGACCCATGTCAAGAGTTTCAAGTATATAGCTCTTAAAAGTTTGGCTTCAAAGCCATTAGTATGCCAGCATGTTTGTGGTGATGAATTGGAATCCCCATCTTTTTTGTACGGAGGAGGTAATCATGTTTAACACCCATACAATAGACAGGAATAATGTTACATTCTCCATGTTGAGAGCAGCTGGAGCTAATGAATTTGCCCAGTGTAGATGGCTAAGAATGTAATTTTGTTCATATTTTTATAAGACCTTTTCAAAATTTGCAAATTTCTTTATAGATAGATTTGAAAAAACCTGAACTGAACAAAGAACCTAATAATGAGTAAGTCCCAAGCTAAATGGATCATGGAACAAATCAGATTTATATTGGCCTGTCAAAACTATTTCTCACCCCTTGGGACTTTTTGGAAAAGCATTTTCAATCCACATGAACCTCTGCATCTAGCAAGGAGGGAAGGGAAGATGAAGAAAGCTGGTCACTCAGATTTCATAATGTTATAGACAATTGGCCAATGAGAAACCTCTTCTGTGTCTTCACTCTCTATTGTCTCTGAAGGCTTGGAAAGGCTATGTCTTCTCTTTTAAATGTACAGTGTTCCAAAAAACTCTTTGTTCAAGCATAAATGCCCTGTGCTCCCCCTCCCATCCAGGGTAGAAAAAGAAAATGCTTTTAAGAGAAACTAGCAAACCATACTTTTTGAAAACAATGGACCTTGTTGCTGCAATCTATTATGAAATAAAAAGAACCGAGACTATATCTAAGAATAAAGTATTTCTGCTTGTGCTAGGAATTGCTGTGTATGTTCCATGAGAAGGGGAATATCATCTGGTTATTTAAAAATAACAGAGAATTTTAACAATAGATAGTGTGATAAATAGGAACATTTCCTATGTCTTTTTCCCCCAATTATTCCATATGGTAGGTCCTGAACCCAATAGGTTCATATTAGTAGTAAAATTCTTCGCAATAAACAATAGCAAAGGCTGTTCAAGGGCAGAACAGAAAGCAATAGACTCACAAACTTAAACATAATGTGTAAAAAGTCACATAGAGTTTATCAGCAGTGCACAATTGTAGCAGGTTGATACCATTTTAATTGCCATGGTTTCACTGTATGGAATCCTGGGATTTTCAGTTTTGTGGGGTATTAAGATTTCTGTGCCAAGCAGTACTTATATTGCAATTCAGGGCATGAGAGCCTTCTGTCAGAAAACTCTAAGTATCTTATCAAAACACAAATCCTTAGTAATTCCACAGGATGGGACTGTAGCAGTTGGAGTAGTATCGCACTGCTATAATTGTACAGTGTGGCTACATCCATTGTTATTTGTAATGTGTTATGGTTTTTGCCAAGAAGGACAGAAAAGAACTACATTTTCAAGAGCAGCATAGCAAACAAAACTATTTCATCAATGCAACAAGTAACATTTTTCTTCCTATTTTTACAAATCCTTTTTTTAATTTTTTTTATAAAACACAGATTTACAATATTTATAGAACAAACAAAAAGAAAATATCATAATAGATATAGATCTTAGGGATAATCTCAGCAATCTTCAGCTAAATTAGAAAGTTAGAAAAGACCATCATCAGTCATTTCAAGAGGCATTTTGATAGGATTTTTCAAATTTTATGCCATTCTAATCAATCCTCAGAGGGTTCTCTTTTTTAAAGAAAAGTAACATAAAAGCAACAAGGAACTTTCTGAACACTATAGCAAGTAATGACAATGAATCACTTTTGAAATCTTACAAATTACTTTTGAAAAGTAAACAAATTAATACTTGTTTGAAATTTGATTTTTCTTAAATTTAAATTATTTAAATTTGATATTTGCTTAAAATTGAAAAGGGAGCACATTACTAATAAGAAAAGTAAGTCTTCAAGTTGTTATAGTATATTTTGCTTAGAGGTTTTTAAGCAGAGATTGAATAACTGCCTAACAAGTCTGTTCTAGTAGTGGATTTCCTGCATTAGTAGAGTTTTGGATTAGAAGACTTATGTGGTCCTTTTGCATGTTGTGATTCTAAGAATCCCCAAGAACAAGAGATTCTCCAGAAGATTTGGTTTGTTTGCCTGTTTCAGACTTTAAAAACAAATCCATTGAGAAATAACTTCCTTCTCCCCATGCTAGAAAACCATACAGTTTTTTAACCAGCAAGCAAAGCCAGTTCTGCAGCAGATTTTATCATTTCCATCCTTCCTTACTGACTTACTAACAACTGTAAGTCTTTTCCTTTACTGCATCTGATGCCAAGAGGGAGGGGATGCTGAAGCCATTCCAATGTCAACAGCACCTCCTGGAGCACAAGCTGTAGATGTGACGTGTTGCTATGTACTTCCCATGACAACTAATGTTATGCATATTAAAGGAAGGTTTAGCAGCCTGCAAAATGGACAGCAATAAAAGAGGAAAGCAGTCCAAATTCAATTTGGAAAGAGTACAAATCCAAGTTTATTCATGCTCAACACAGCCTTAGCCAAATAGCTTTATCTTTAAAAACCAAAGCAAACATACAGACAAATCACCTTATTTATTACAGAGAACACTCCCAATTATTACTGTTTCAATGTTACGCAGGCCCTTTTGAAGCCAGAGGGAGGAAATATTTGTCAGAAGATGATATGTAGCAGCTCAGGGGCTTTAGTTAACTTTAAATACAACAATGTTTGAAAAGCTTGATATTGCTGTGCCTCCATAACATATGATTCAACTGGAATGTTGGACAATACTGAAGTGATAACCAAGCACTCCATTCTAGACAAAGGGCAAGTAAGATGGAATGAAAAGATTATAACTGGTGAAAATGGCTAAGGACCATCTGAGCTGAAACTAGCTAAAACTGTGCTGAATACAAACCCCTCCTAGCACAGGGGTGTTGAAAATAATTTTGGCCTTCCCTAACCCATGGCTCCTCTTTGAGAAGGCATTGTATCAGCCTCCATGGACTGTAGCAGTTTTAGATCTGATATAATGTAGCTCCTTAACCCACCCCTTCTCTGCCTCCCCACTTTTTGGTTCTTCTGCCAACAAATCTAAGCCAGCAGAGCAGTCACTGCTGGCAGACAGCTTTGTCAGCAGACTTCTGAGATCATCTGGCAGCAGAACATATCTACTGACAGAAGGAGATTCCTGCCACAACTTTGAAAAAGGACTGTACATTTAGTCAGAACATACAGTAGCTTCTGTGAAAATAGTGGCTGTCAGTAGTAAGATCAAAACTACCAACATCAGGCAGAAGAACATATTTGGAGAGATGACAGGAAAAAGGAAACACAAAACTGCAGTTAGCACCACTTTGCTTTGGAAGACCCTTCCCACAACAAAATTTCTTCAGGTCCTTTCTGGATTTTTTTTTTATGGTAATGTTCTTCTTAGCTTTGTTTTGCTTTCTCGTTCCCTTTCTTGCTGCCCCAAATCCTGTTTTTTGCTTCATTTAAAATAAGCAATACAAATTGGGTTGGCTTTAGTCTGTACTTCCCTTAACACCAATACCGGGCTTTATCCAAATTCCTCCACCCCTAGCATTACCTTTTAAGCAAGCAAAAGACATACAGTCACAGATATCCTATGCCATATCTAGTCTGTATGTTTATCTTCTTGTATGTGTTTTGGGATCCTCAAAAAGCAACTTTAGTGGCACCCATTCCATGAGTACTCAAAATACATTTTTCCCTTGGATATATTGTTAGTGGTTATGCTCTTAAAATCTCACTTTTAAGAAAATCCCTTCCATCATTAACTCTTTTAGTGTTTCTGACCATGAGATATGACCTTTATGATGCTTTGGAAGAACATTTGTAATTTCCACATTGGCCATTCAAGAGGCATATTGTAAGCATATAAGTAATATGACCTTGGACATAATATGGTCCCAATTATCCAATTAAACTTCTCATAGCTGTGTAATACTTTGTAGGGTAATCTTGGAAGTTTACCACTGGATTAACAATAGCATTTAGGGAGAGGGAAAGTCTTTGAATCTGATACTTTCTAATACCAATTCATCGGTAACTATTAAAACAGAAGTACAGCAGGAGGAGAACGTGTCTCTTATCAGTTTTTGAATGACATAAGCGTTTCTCTTTACATAGGAGGTTAAGCTCTTGAATTCTAAAGGATTTATAGGTGAAACGTCTTTAAGCAGTAGATAAAGAAAATTAAACTAATCTATGTGTAAACGAGAAAGATGTTCTAGGAACCCACAAAGATAAAAATTGGTCCAATAGCTGTCTTTAGTGATAGGAGTCAGTGGAAATTTCTTCCATGTTTTGTCAAGTCTGAAAACTATCTCATAATATTTCTGAGCATTTTTATGACAAGCACTCAATGCATTCGCAATGCATAATAATTCATCCAGCTTCACATTAGCATTGTCCATGATGACAGACTGCAATACAGAACTCCTAAGTTTTCGTTTGCTTAAGAGTCAAAAAGGTATTTGGAGAAATTCAGATGAAAACAATGTGTCAGATCTGTCTGTCTGTCTGTCTGTGGTACAGTCCACAGAAGTTTCTTCAAGCTTTACAGCTTGGTTGTCTTAGTGACTTTCAGGCCATTTCCACACTAGACTGTTACAGTGCTATTATTCCACTTTCAATGTCCTATGGAATCCTGGGGTTTGCAGTTTAGGGAGGGAACTTTGAGAGTTGGGAGAAGACAGGTGCTTGGACTTTAACGGAGAACACCTGAAACACACAAAATCAGACTTTCTTCTTTTCCAGCAGCACTCATCTTCAGAGTTGTCTCCCTGACTGGTGATCAGAGGAAGCACAGCAGTTCCCTGCAACTAGAGCCAATGTCCTGAGACTCAGCATCCGCAGCCTCGTGGCTGGCAAGGAGGCACCAGCAACAAAGTGCTGAGATGATAAAGCTGCATGTGCCATGCAAATTGCCCTGGACACCTTAGCTAGCCTACTTCTATGCTGCAGTGCCATGAAAGATGAAAGTCCCATCACCACCGTTGAAGTAATTTCAACAGCCAGTCTAACCAGCTTTTCCACATGGAATGAGAAAGGCCATCATCCTCCCATTTTACTTTAAGCAGTAAAAATGTTTCAGCAAACTGGCTGTCCTTGCTTACAAATCAGAATTTAGCTTTGAAGAGAAAGCATTCCCCCCTTTTTAACACTTATGCCTTACCTCCAATGGATGTTAATTATCTTGTATTTCAGAGCCTTTTCTTACTTCAGTCCTTACTATGGACTGAAATTGAGAGATCATTATTTTCTGAGTTTTCAAGGGCCAATAATACAATGCAATAATTGTGCAGGCCCCCACATACAATTTAAAGTGTTTAATTTATGTTTTTAGAGTAAGCAAAGGCTATGTATTCATTAGTGTGGCATTATTGTCAATAATGGTGCGGTGGCGTTATTAGCAAATGAAACAAATATGGTAGGAACTGAGGACTTAAAAAAAAATCAAAGCCCAAACCATTCTCTCGCTGAGATGTTACCAGTGCTTATTGTTCAGCAAGAGTGCTCTATAATCTGCATTTAATAGATGGCATTTTTTAGTCAATGTGATTTGCAGGCTCTGATCAATAAAACTCCTCATTGCACTTTGCATTTGCCAGAAATATATTATCTACAAGGCCATAATTTGCAAATAAACCCTTACATTGAACACGGCTGGGGAAAAAAGCTAATAAGGGCATGTCAAGAAGAAGAGGGCCCCTTTAGATGTCCATGGAAGCATAACAAAGCCATTGAAACATAACAAAAGTTAAAGGGTTTGCTGCATGAAAACCCTCCAGTGTTTTCCTGATGAAAATAGACACAGGGCTGGTCTTTGCTCCCAATACCAGTTTTCATGCTAAGGAGCTCTTTGCTACCTTCACATTCTCTGTTACTGGAGGTTTTTGGTACCTGGCTTCAGTCTTTGATTCTGCAACATTCCCCAAAGGTGTTTGCTCTTCTTCTTTTTTTTTGTCACTAATATCCTTGAAAAACATCGTCCCTTATATTGCGTTCAAAACCTATAAAACAGAAGCAGATGGCACACAGTCTTCAGCCTGCACGCATCATGCAGCATACCCAAACTGTTTTTGTAGGCCTCAAAGCACTCCAGAAAATCATGTTGCTGAAACTGAGTCAAAAACTGAACTCCCAAATTTGACCATCAAACCTAAGAGAATCCCATTTAAAGCAGACAGGAGAACTTGGACTATAGTGGATCCAAGAGGATGCAAAATTGCATCCCATATGCACTGACCCCTGCTATACAGCAAGAGAATGCAAAGCATGGACCGCAGCTCTCATAGGTCTCACTGGCTAGGGATGATGGGAGTTATATTCCAACAACATGTTGCAATAAGCCACCATTAAACATAGCTTGCATATATAGCAACTGGAAGCTATTTTCAAGGACAGAAACTGTAATTTAGGAATGAAAAGATCTCCCTTTGAGCCAAAGTTGCACTTCCAGACAAAATTTTGCAATCTTGCAAAATGGCACTCTTTGCTGTAAAACCCTAAATTACACACACACACGTTTTGTTCTTTGAATTCAAAGTGAAATGCTCAGAAATGAGAGTAAGACTCCTAAATCTAATCAAGAACTTCAGTCTAACCAACATCTGTCGCTTCCTACAGCCCACATGGTTAGAAAGGCTAGGTCTGCTACATTCAGAGAATAGTGTTCTGTGACAGTGATAGTCTGCCACTGGATATGTCCTCCTTCAAAAAGGTTTCCAATTTTAGCCTGACTTCTAGATCAAAGAACCATAAGAATGGAGAGTAGGAGCCTTAGATTTTCCCATCAACAGTTACGCACACAGGCAGCCTGATGACAGCCTTCTGCATTACACTGATGTATTACATCTCTACAGAAATCATGTCTAAAATGTGCATCTCTACATATAAACTGGCATATGCAAATTACATACAGAGCTGGTGCCTGAGAATCCTTATCATGATATCTCATATCAGGTGGGCAAACTGTGGCTTTCTAGATATTGTTTAGTGTAAGTCTCATTGGCCCTAGCTAGCATAGCCAATAGTAAGGGATTTTGAATACTGTACTCCAATGACATCTGGTGATTTGCAATTTGCTCATGATTGTCATATATCCTCTCTGGCTAGCTGACTTACCTGCCACTCATGCACAATGTGCAGAACCAAAACCAAGTAGCCCAGCTAACAGGAACACCCCCCAAGGGTCAGAACTAAGGTCGTAGACAGGTTTCTGTCAGTGGTGGAGCTTGGAGGGTGGAGAGAGTGGGTAGGAGAGGGCAGGGCTATGATGCAAGGGGCATGGCCACTGTGCATGGGGTGTCACTGTGGTGCATGGGGGTGTGGCCAGGGTGCAGGGGTGTGGCTATGGGCCAGGATACCCCAAAAACATTGTCACCTGGGGTGAACCACCCTACTTACCCCCCCAAGTGATTGGTTTCTGTTCCCTTTTCTGCCATATTCAGACCTTTTAAACTTCAGTTTCTTTCCTTGATAAATATATATTTTATAGACTTTGATAAAAATCTGGGAAAATGAACTGGGGGAAAAATCCACCCTTTTGCATTAGCCAAATTCAATAGGTAAAACTGTTCCCAGCATTGCATGTGCTGTGTTACACCTTCCTGCTAAATATGTGTTAAAAATGAGAAGCAACCTTAATTCAGCACTAACCCAACTAAAACGACACAGGGATTCAAACCCAGACTTGATTAAGCTCTCAAAGCCCAGGGTGGGGATGAATGAATCTTCAATTTCAACTTCTTACATGTTGAATTTTTTTTAAAGTTCTTTTCACTCTGAATGTGAAGACGTTTGTGAATTTTGGAAAATTCTTACTAAAAATGAATTGAACTGAAAGCTTCCCCCATCACTACACAGAACCATAAGAAATAAGTCAGAAGGATGCCTCTCTTCATTAGGGACATAGTTCTTCATTGATTTTATTTTTGAAGGAATCAGCCAGTAATTTTAGCAATTTTCTTTCATCACCAAAAAAAAAAAAAAAAAAATCTTTGAAAATTGTATAGTTCTTGAAAACTATTTGGAGTTCTATACTTATTCTGCACAAATTATGCCAGTGGTATGTTTTCACAGATGACAGCATTTCCTGTGTGAGGAATCGTGTGTGTTGCACAGTAAATAAAATTTCTGTACAGAAAATGCTGTTTTCTATGAAAAACACCTACATATGAATTTTCCATAGAATATGTCCCAAACAGCGAAGATTCGTGTCTATCCAGGACTCTTCTTGTCAATGTTTCTCAACATTCAGGAAAGATGTTTTTGAACATTTTTGAATATTTTTGAACATCCTTCCCATCTCTGTTTCCCATGCACAATAAAGAACCATTGAAAAATTCTTACTATGCCAGTGCATGCCTTGTTAATTCTCTACAGTTATCCAGGGATGAGTGAATGGGACAGAGAGGTGAACAGAAAGAGGATTGGTAGACAGTAGCGCTGCCTCATAAAGGCACACATGGCATCTTGCCTTGGGTACCATATCCCATGCACCATGACACTAGGACATTTGTCTCCACCTAGGCTTAGAAAGGCAATGGAGCAGAGCTGCCTCCAGCCACACATCAAAGGAGCAGCATTGTGTTAAACAGGTTAAAATGGGGTCCTAGCTAGGACATTACAAAGCTGAGAGCTGACATCAGTTCTTTCAAAAGAGCTATTATGAAAATACATTTCATGTCTGAAGGCTTCCCACCCACTCCCATGAATGCCTGGCTATATGCACACTGGCAATGTATCTACTTTCCAAAGGTGAGGTATTTTGATTCCTATTTGGAATAATAAAAGCAAATCCTAGGGGTGCATCTTTTGTTATGATTGTACTTTATAGAGTAATCCTTGCCAAACAACACAGGGGTATTAAATAAGATAATGTTTCCAACACTGTATGGTGTGACTTGGAGCGTTATAGTTATCTGTCAGTTCTGACAAAAGCTAGTAAATCCACAGGTCATACTTGTAATCAGACAAACAGCAATGTCAGGTTATTACAGCATTTTCCCCAAGAGCCATATTCCCATGGAAAGTGAATAGGCAGCAAAACCCACCCCGATGTTCACTCTCATCTCCAAAGTATTTCTTGTTCATAGAAATTTTAAGAGCTGCACTGGCATACACATTATAAATATTTAAAAGTTTCAGAGATTTATTTCGGGGAGGCCACAATTTTTTTCGGTGTTTGTCATGTGGGAAAAAAAACTTGGGAATATCACTTCCTGTGAAATCATTTCAGAATAATATTCTCCATAATTAATACAACCTAACCTATAACCAGTGACTTTCTCTTTCTCTTTCTCCTCTATGATCTCCACCTATTTAAATTATTCTTTCATACTGCCAACAATTTTTTCTATCTATAGATGATATTATGGTCCAAACCCATCCCCACCATCATTTGATATTCTACATAGTCACTGAGCTTCAATCTAATCCCTGGTTTTCTTCACAAAAGAGAAGAAATGGTACACATTTCTCAATCTGAAATACAAAAGAAACTATTTAAAGGAGAATGTATGGACACTTCTAAAACTATGAATTAGCTGAGGTGTACCTCACAGGATCTTTGGGCCTGTGGCCAGACACTTAACCATACAACTAAGATATCATACATTACAATAACTAGGCCCATTTCCACACTAAAGTCTTATAGTGCTATTATTCCACTTTCAACATCCTGTGGGAATCCTGGGGTTTGTAGTTTACTGAGGCCAAAGAGCTCTCTGGCTGAGAATCCAACATGCACCTCCCTAAACTTCAAACCCCAAGATCCCATAGGATGTTGAAAGTGGAATAATAGCGCTATAACAATTTAGTGCAGAAATGGCCTTGGTGTTATTGTTTTTGTTAACTGCCATCGAGTCTTTAACTTATGGCAACTCTATGAATGAGATATCTATGAATGAGCGATGTGTAAATATTTCCTTTCCCAATAATGAAAGCATGACTAGGTCATGTTATGACTGTAACTTTACACATGTATGCCTTTTGCTGTATAATGTTTGAGATAATTTCAGAGTTATGAGAGTGTAAAGAAGGAATGCTACGTTGTCCAAATTCTGATAGCCAGTGCATAAGATGCAAGAATCCTTTGAGATGTCCCAGGATCACCTGGACATCCAAAAGGATGATGTCATTGTTGTATGCTGACTACCGAACTTGGGCCCTTTCCGCAACTTACCTGCAGTCATGCGGGGATCACGCAAGCAGCCTCTTCCATGGGCCCTCACGTCCCTGCTGCTTCTGCTTCCACCTCTTCCTTCTGCAGTGCAGCCAGGTATTTTCCCAGGCTGCACTGGGGAAGGAAGCATGAGGGCCACGGCTCCAGAGCTCTGCACACAAGGTAAGTGTGCACGATCACACACCATTTTCGGCCGAAAATGATATAGTGCACGATCAGCACCTGCCAGCCCTGGCAGCATCATGCAATATCACGCAATGCTCCAGAGGCCCTTTCACATGATGAATGCCATGTGAAAAGGGCCTTAGTCAGTGACAATCCTTAGCAGCCACCCACTCAGTTCTGGCCACTAACTGGCCATGTCAGTTGGTTGAGTTTAGGCTGTGGATTGGAGGAATCCCCAAGTCTATTTCAAAGTAAAAACAAAAAAAGGGAGGGCTTCAGGAATATTGTCCTCATCTGGATGTCCTGACACTCAAGAAAACTCTTTTTCATCCATCCCCTCCCCACAAGTCTTTGAATTTCTTTCCATCTCTAGATGGGAGTTGCATGGCCCTTCAACTTTATTTAACTGTGACCTCTAGAAGCCCTAGTCAACATAGCCAATAGGGAGGAATGCTGGGAGCTGCAGTCCTACAATACCTAGTGGCCCACACAATTCCCATCCTGAAATAAGAGTTGGTTTTTCAAAAAATTACTATACTGTTAGCTACTTTTACCCCTTCAACTAGAATTGTAGCTAATGAATTGTTAAAAGTAACTTTCTCTGGTTATTTTTATCAAGATGGACATTTCTCATTCATCTAGACTCGGGTGTGTCTCAGTCACCCATACATGTGCACAAAGACCTGCCTAAATATCCAATGTTTTCGTAATTCAGCTCTAAGATACTAATCTCTTTGAATAGCCACGTTGGGCTACATTAGCCTTGGCATGCTAATGTGTGCATAATACGTGCCAATGTTGTTGAGGATTCTTCTCTTAATTTCTAAGTGGTGGTGGGAAATAATGACAAACGCTTTCTCGTTAATCTGCCAAAAAGTGCACTGGGGCTGTTCAAAATGTCATCGTCCTGCTGTCTACTTACCTTGGAGACTACTTAACGTGGGAAGGAGGAGAGAGTAATAGAATGTTGCATTAATCATCCTTGCTGTTGCTCAACCATGAGGAGATGTGAAACACCTGAAAAGAAATGACTGGTCCCAACTGAGTTGTACTGCTGTTTAACTGGCATCAGTAAGGCAAGAATCCAAAGCAGACAGATCTGAAGAATAGAAGGAAGGGCTGGCAGTTAAACCTGTGCTCAACGTGGTGGGAAGATCTGCTGCCATTGAATACAAATTTGCAATTTACATGTATTGTTGAAAATGGGAGAGATCTTTTCAGTTCTTTCTTGTTTATGCAAATAAACCTGTAGGAAGACTTCATTACACTGAAATATCATGAAATCTTGAATCTTTTTGTATCAAGACCTTTCTGTACCAGAACAAATAAATGTACTATTTTCCTTCCACGCACAGAAATCAAGCTGTGAGAAGGCATACTAAATAACAAAAGCCTCTTTTTTGTGCAAAAGTGGGGTTATAATATTATTTATTCATCTATATTTCTTACCTTTTTAAACCGTCCAAAATTATCTGAGCAATGCCCAGTCAGTAAAAAAAACTAAAAAATATATGTTTTTAAACATGTATATGCCAGACCAATGGTGGAAATTTAAGACAAAAGGTAATTTGGACCCAAACTGAACACATCAGACCCAAGCAGCAATTTTCATATATTCCTAGCAGCAACCAACTAAAGGACACATTTAATTGTATTTAACTGTAGCTATTGTGTCATTATTTTTCATCCATAGCAAAACTTTCGATTCCTATTTGATGTGCTGACCTATAACATTTGACCACACTTATAGCCAGAGTATAAATCAATTTTTCTGTACTCCCATTTATCACAGTACCGGTTCTCTAATGGAATGGCTCTTCTGAAAAAGTGGTTATTTTAGTTCAGAGTGGTGTTTCAGAAGCCTCAAATGGCCTAAAAAGATGGCATGTCACTTTTAGGAATATTTTAGTTCCATTTTCCCCTGAATAAGGACTTCTTCCCTTCTACAGCAGCTGCCTTCAAGGATGCGGAAGGCTGCGTAGGTGACAGCCAGCCATGGGCCAAAATCTAACAGGTAGAAGTCTCAGAGGTTCCAAAACTAGGTCCTGGGTGTTCATGGATTACAGTGCCTAGAAACCCCAACAATAGGCCATACTGGCTAGAGACCCTGGGATCTGCAGGTCCAAGATTAGGAATCACTCCTTCAAGCCTAGATTACCCAAACTACAAGATTGTGGTCATTTCTGCACTGGACTGTTATAGCGCTATTATTCCACTTGCAACATCCTATGGAATCCTGGGGTTTGCAGTTTCGGGAGGGGCCATTTGGCCCCTCCCGAAACTGCAAACCCCAGGATTCCATAGGATGTTGCAAGTGGAATAACAGCACTATAAGTCTAGTGCAGAAATGGCCTGTGTTTGAGCTTCATTGATGTACTTTAAAGTTGATCACTGTTATTTTCTCTACCCCTTGCCAAGAGAATGAAAGGTCTTCCTTGTGCATCATCTTGCAAACTGGGAGCCCTGTAAAGTAAAAGGTCACAATTCCTCTCGCTCATTTGACAAAT
Source organism: Ctenosaura bakeri (assembly GCA_948474755.1). Taxonomy (NCBI): domain Eukaryota; kingdom Metazoa; phylum Chordata; class Lepidosauria; order Squamata; family Iguanidae; genus Ctenosaura; species Ctenosaura bakeri. The sequence goes on along the minus strand of CAOLHI010002847.1, from coordinate 143,864 downwards.
TCTTTACCAAGACAGCAGAGTGAATAGGATTTCCCAGCAAAAGTTTTTGACTTGTTATCTAAGGTTTTCTTACCTATTGAAATATACCTTCTACTGTGATAAACAGGCCATATGAAAATTCAGTGCTGTTCTGGTTTTGCATGTCCACGCCTCTTTTGGTCCAATCTGATTTATAATCTGCCTTTTGGCTGTGAAAAATCCAAAACAGAGTCATCTTTTGGGATTTGCATTTGGGTTGACATTTTGACCAGGCTGTCCCACTGGGATGCTTTATCTCATGGTCAGCCTTTGAGGGGTTCAATGCCTTTTTAGAATGGTGTTTGATGAAAAAGACACAGTGAAACAGTAGTCGGTTGATTTCCTGTTCACTACTATGAGAGGTATTTCCATATGTCAAGCTACATTAAACATCCCTCAGAAGTTGGAATCTCATAAGCACATTGGTACTTTGGAGCCAGTTTCCTTATAGTCAGTTTTATGCTTCCTTAATATTATACTAGGGTGTCCAGGAAACTGAAGAAAGACTTTACTGGATAAAAGCAGTAAAAACTTAGGGCTATACATTAAGGTTAAAGTTCAGGATCCTGAGGTAGAGGTGTGCATGATTTGCTCACATGCGTACAAATGGCCATTCGAAAAATGACTAGTAATGGGGCCAGCATGGGATATGAGAAATTATCTGGGAGGACCATGCTATTGAAGGTGCCCCCACAAAACCTTCGTATTACTGCTGTCATTTGGGGCTGCTATCTATGTTACCATAGGATATAACAAGCAAGGGGTGTTTCAATACACAATATCTTTTTGCCAGGGTAATTGATAAGCTATTCATTTAAATGTCTTGGCAAATGAAGATATTCTACAGAGGCATTACAGCTGTTTTTCCCAGTCAGTCCCTAGGGTATTTTGACAAACTGAGTTGCAACTTCTCTTTCACACTGGTCAATAGCCAGCTTGAAATGCCATATTTGTTTAATAAACTTCTGGTTTGTTTAATATTAACTGTCAGTATCTACAATCCTGGCCCATTCAAGAACGATTTGTCTCAGTCTTTTTGGGAGGGGGGTGGGAGGTGGAATGATCTACGTGATTGGATAAATGTGAAAACTATAAGCCATTTTTAAATTTGTTCTGGAAGTTAATTTTAGAGATTTTTTGCACAAAGGATGAACCTGAAGAAGGATATACTGGGCCAAAAAAATGCCAGTGGCAACTCTCCCAAAACCCAATGGGAAATTATGATACTGACATAAGATAAACCTAAGGAGTTGACCATTTTTGACTGTGCTAGGGTGCTGGTTGTACTTGTTTCATTGTTTAAGAATGCAAGTAGCAGTATCATTTCCATTCTGGGGACTGTTCAGAGATTTAAGTCCACCTCAAATTATTAAATGACATGAAACTGATAACTAAAAGCAATGGCAACTTACTTCAGGTCCGTCTCTCCCGTTATTTTCACATATCTCTAATTTTTGCTTCTCTTTACTGCCCCACTAACAAAAAGAGTTTATGAATCTCTAAGCTACCTGATGCTCTGGAATCAGATGCAGGCTCTGTGGAAGAGACTCTCAGCCAAAGTGAAGGTCATGTTGCTGCTATGGCATGGATCTGCCTTTCTCCCTCTTTCCTCTTGCTGTGTACCTAGCTTGTGATTGAAATCTCTGCGTGTGTTTGAGTGTACCTTCAAGATGCCTGTTGTCTTATGGTGAACCCCTGGGTTCCATAGAGTTTTCCTAGGCAAGGAATACTCAGAGGTGGGTTACCATTGCCTTCCTTGGAAATATTGCTTTACAGCATCTTGTATTCCTTAGCAGTCCCCCATCCAAGTACTGACAAGAATGGACCCTGCTTACCTCCCAAGATCATATAGAATCTGATGCCTTTTGGCATGATCTAAGTAGTGCATGGCCAAGGTACAGTATGTCCACTGTAGTCAAAAGACAGTATATTAGTCATATTTGCATTATTTTCCCTTAATAACCCCAGAACATATCTACACTGGGATATGGCAATTCTGTCTAGGATTTTTCAGTCAAACTAATGCTATACTTGCATGGAAACTGCCTGAATTTGCTTTTTTTTTTTCCCCTCCTTTCCTTCCTGCACTTGCTATGCACTCCTAATAAAATTACCTGTTGAATGACAAGATATTTCCAAAATAATGGTTGGAGCAGTACATCCATTTTCAAATGTGCAAATTTTCCAGCTCTTACTACTTTGAGTGTATTCACTTCTTCAGGGAGAAAAGTGAAAAAGTATAAAGTATGGCCTTGAAGATTGTTTAGACAATGAAAAATGTCTTAATGAAAAACAACTGAGACTCTACAGATTTAGATCTAAGTCTTTTAGAACTTAGAAATACATCAGGAGAAGAATTGGCTGCCTTGCCATACATGACAGTAAGAAGATCGATAAAGACTTATTTTTTCTACAAATCCTATGGAGAGCTAAGCCAAAAAGAATTACAACCTATCTAAATAAATGTAAATGGGATAAAATATTGTAATGAACAACATCTATGCTGGGAATGTAGGTGCAACTGGCAGATGCCACTTCTGTTCTGTTCAAAGCCAGATGGTGGTGGAGTGCCATTGCTACCATTTAATCCAGACTGCACCCACGCCGCATTCTGACTGGGTGACTAGATGGAAAGCCATTGTGTACAACCTACCAGCTGTAGCTGAATCATCTTCTAGAGAGCAGCCATCTCAAACCTCTCACCCAAAGAGTCGATAATCCAGAAAGAAGTGGTAGGAAATGAATTCTTTAAGAAGTATGAAATAGAATCAATATCAGAGTCCAGAACAGCTGAAAAGACATGGAGCTTTGCAGACACAAGGAAATTTATTTATTTATTTTATTTACTTAATTTAATTTAATTAATATTTATTTTAATTTGTTTTCTTTAATTAAGGGAAGAAGACCAAGGGGTTTAAGGAGGAAGAACTATGTGTCTAATGACAAGAGTTGACTATTTCTCCACATGTCTCCCTAATCTTTTCTAGTGGGGCGATAGCTGTGCTGGGCTTTGGCTGAAATTTGGACTTTGGAAGTTGAGGGAAGAGTCGTATCTTTGTTCCTCTTGACTGAGCTGTACAGTACCTTGTCCCACTCAAGGATGTGTTAAAGATTAAAGTTCCAGGAGCTTCATTCAGGATCCAATTTGACAACCCTAAGCAAGATCTATCAAAATCCTGATTTCTCAATTTGTGTTTACATCCTGGTTGTTTTCCAGTCCTTTCTTGAAGTTTACTCTCCAGTCCAGATGGTCTTCAGTCCTTACTCCTGGCATGTTTTTTGGTTTGGCTTTCCAGTCAGGATTGTTTTGCAGCTTTGCCTGAAAGTGACTGGCATCTGTTCACTCCAAGTCCCCTGGCAGCTTGACAGTGGGGCCACAAAAAACCTCAACCACCTGGTCTGAAGTTCTCTATTGTAGCCTTTGGACTGAACTCTGTAAAACCTGCAACATGGAATAGCTTCTGTGGTTCACACTACATTTATCCTTGTACAGCAACTGTGGTTCTAAAGACACTCTAAGAGGCCATCAACATACACTGAGCCTCATATGTGTTGAGCAGGTGCTGTTTCACCATCGATTGTCCACACCAGATCTGATTGTGGCATTATTAGGCCTCCTCCTAGAGTATCTAAGAATACCCCTGGGAATGTTTTCTTTAAGAAGGTGCTCCATCTGTTGGCACTGCCTCTAGTGTGATCAATGAGTGGTGAAAACTCTGCCTGCTTATCATGCCAAAGAAAGAAATAATTTGGGGCCAGAGTCAGAATCCCAGGTGTGTAGGCTCCAGCCTCAGGAAACTTCTAACCCAGCGGGTTCCTACCCAGATTTTTCTGGGGATCTAATTCAGGAAAATCACTACCAGAAATACGATCACTTCAATAAGAAGGAATAGCAGTCTGACTGGTGCATTGTAATTACATCAGCAACCCCTGAGAGATATAAAGTATATTAAATCTATATTTGTGGATTAGAACAAGTGATTTTTATGTCAATACATTTACACATCTACCCCTAGAGAGCTACTGAAGTCCAAAGGCCTAATCCAGTTCTGTTTGCAGACATCACACAATACATCATTCCAAATGGAAGTGTGCTTTCTTGTACATCTTTGTATCTACATTTTCTAGTCTACAGAAGATTGGTTGTTTCCTTACTCAGGTAGTCATTGCTTAATCAGGGCAATTACTTGAGAATCAAGTAGAATAAATGTTTTATTTGTCCTAATTTAAACATGCACTAGATGATCAGGAATAAATATGAGAATATTTTATATCCTGATAGTTGATGCCATTGAGAGCAGGATTAAACTGAGCCCAAAGTTCATTGCTCCCATCCTCATAAAGAGTTTCCCCTAATTTATGAAAGACTTTAAGGGAAACTGGAGGTGATGTGCGTCATATCCTCCTTGCATTATTTTTTTTAAATAAATAAACAACTGTCACAGGACATACTGTATGATGATTATGGCATAGTAGGAAGGAGGGCTTTACACCTTCACTGTGCCATAGTCTAGGGTCCCTTCCACAGAATAATGGCATCCCGGCATGGGGATGCAAGAGAAGTAGGACGGCGATGACATCGTTGTGGTCCCACTCTTCTCATGTCACCAGCCAGCACAATGGAGGACTATATCATTTATGGAAAAAGGCCGTCAATGACCTCCAATCATACAAGCCTTCCATCACAGCTGGCCATGCAGAAGGGCCAGAAGCACAATCTACATATTTCCTCCCCTACTGCAGCAGGGGAAGAAAGCTGACTGCAATCTGAAAGAATGGAGTGTGTCCCTCACGATCACTTCTGCAGGTGGCTGGTCACATGCAGAGAGGAGCACTGGGGATATACTTCCATCCCAGCAGAGGCACTTCCGGGATTGCAATGGGACAATGCGTAAGAGTGTCATCCTGTGGAAAGGGCCTAGATTCAAACTGATGAGGTCCCATGGAAAATGATCAGCAATTGAAGGCTGATTTGGATTGAGACTATGACAGATGCAAAAAATAAAAGCCATCCACCCTGTCATGTGCCCTAGTCAATTTGTCCCCCATTGTGACTGCTATCTATCTATGCATCCATCCATCCATCATCTTTTAAAACATCATACGTGGTCTACTGATACATATAATGATCCTCAATGATGGCTTCAGCTAAGCAGTGATTCTCCTTTTAGTCAAAGAACCTTAGGAATACTTTAGTCAGAATGTCATGGAACCCCATGATTATTCCATGATGACCACATGGGGCATGAATGGAAAAGAGATATTGTTTAAGGTTCTATAGATAATTATTTAAAAACTTGGGACCTGTTGATTAATTTTCTCAGAAACAATTATTCCACAATAACAATAGTTGGCTTCTCAGATTAAAAACTAACTATTCTTGATATATCATATATATATATGTGTGTGTGTGTGTGTGTGTGTGTGTGTAAAGAGTAAATACATTGATGATAGAATTAGACAAGAAAGGTGTATATGATTAAAATCTTTATTCATATAACTGAAGGAATAACTAACGACACTTTGTTCTTTATTCTTTCTTGATGTATTTGTATATAATTACAATTATTTATCCTGATTTTTTCTTTTTTTCCCCTTTCTACCTTGCCTTTTTTTCTCTTAAAATATGTAAGTTTTACTACTGAAAATTCTTTTAAAAAGCAAAAAGAAAAAGAAAAGAGATACTGTTTTACAGCAGGAATAGACAGCCTTTGTCTTTTAGGGGCAAGAATGTTCAGAAGGGTTTCACATTACACAATAAAAGCACTATGATTCCATTTGAATTGCCATGGCAACATCCTATGGAATCCTGAGTCGTTCAGTTTAGGGAAGTATACCTTGAATTCTCAGCCAAAGAGCTCTAGAGCCCTCATAACTGACAAACCCTAGGTCTTCCGTAGGTAGTTAGAGTGGAATTATTGTCCTTATAAGAGTGTAGTATGGAGTGGCCCCAGATCATTTTGGGTTGCAGCTCCCATATTCTCTCACCATTGGCAATGCTGACGACAGATGATAAGGTTTGTAGGCTAAAAGCCTCTGGAGGGCCCAAATTGCCTACCCCATCCCATACATTATGATCCTATTACAGAGAGCTTTGGGGAGGTGTGTAACCCCTTTCATTTCAGGTGAGTTGTACATCTTCAGGAAAGACATCTTGATGATAGCATTGCTCTCAGGAAAGTCCTTTGCATAATCACTACGTCTTCAAATATTATTACAATTATTGTCTTCTTCAAATACCAAATGGATGCTAAAGAACAGCCTGCCCATGTTGCTAAATGCCTCCTAAGGAGGATCATTCTTTCATAAATTCTGTGAAATGTCTGTCACAGGGTCTAGTAGTTATCCATTGTAACAATTTGTGTCACTCACATTCTTATATGTGCTAATTCATTTCAAATACAGAGGCATCAGTGCGCTGGTGTGTCAGGCTTTTCCCCTCAGCGTGCCCCTAAATGATGTCAAAATGTCACTTAGCCAAAGTTTCTCTTTTTTGAATTTTTTTTTTTTTTGTTTCTTATCCATACAGAGCAGCCCCATGCAAAGCAGACAAGCATAGTTCACTAAATTGGAAAATACTTATCAGTTTAAGCAAAGCCAAGAGTCTTTATCTATTAGTGCAGGGATCATATTTCTGTTCAGTGGAAGAACAGAGGAGTGCATAGTTGAAATTTTAAATGATCTGGCAGTTGAGTCTGTGCCGGTAATGTCACTAGAACTTCTCAAAAAAAAGAACAAAAAAATGGTGTCAATGGCCTTCTTCCAGATATTTTAAGTTTTGGATTGTTTGAGTATCAAAGTCTTTCACTTCCCCTTCCTGGCTTTGGATGTTTTTGTGTCCCTCGAACTCAGGATGAAATGAAATCAGGAGTTGAAAAGGCTTGTTTACAAAATGCCAGCCAGGTTGTCAAAACAAGAGGGCTCTTCAGTGCCAGAAAATAATGCTTTGAGCTGACAGTCTGGGCAAAGTTGAGGTTGCCAGTGTCAAACTTCTTAGGGCAACAACATAAATCAGTCTTTTCCTCAGCCTTTTGGAATTCTTGGCTGAAAAAAGAGGGTATGTTGTAACTGGCTAAACAGGACTCTGGCAAGTAAACAATATAAAGGCAGTGCTGTCTAATCTTCGCTGAAATTAGAGTTTCTAAACTCTAATATAACTGAAACTAAATGCCCTTTTTTCAACTTATGTTATCGTGGGGTTACATATTGCAGCTGTATTCAATACCCCATCATGACCCTATTGGTTGTTTCAGTTAATTTATAATTATTACATTTGCTGTTCATGATTCTGCGGTGAACTGACTTGAGCTGAATTTCCAGAAACTTTGTTACCTGACATCTTTTGCATTTTCCACCGGTTCTAGGGTTTTAAAAAATTTATCAAGGTGCATTTAAAAGAAAAAAAGTATTTTGAAAAAAATATATATTCAGAATTGCATTTTGTGGGAGACTATATCCACAATCTAAAAAAACTCTTCATTCATTCAGTACCCATGGCCATGAGTACAAAATAACTGAAAGGAGCCAATCTACAGCCACTGTTGTTGTTGTGTGCCTTCAAGTTGTTTTTTTTACCTATCATAGAGGTTTCTTGGAAAAATTTGTTCAGAGGGGTTTGCCTTTGCCTTCCTCTGAAGCTGAGAGAGACCCTTTTCACACGCCATTTCACATGCAAAAGGGCCTCTGGAGCATCATGTGACTGCGAGGACCATTTCACATGACATCCTCACAATTGCACGACGCTGCTGGGTCCAGTAGGTGGCAATCGCAGAATATATCATTTTCGGCTTCTTGCCGAAAATGATGTGCAATCGTGCATCTCTCCCGGGCCCCACACACACTTACCTTGAGTGCGGAGCCTCCAGAGACATGGCCCTCGCGCTTCCACCCCCAGTGCAGCCTGGGGAAGTACCCGGCTGCGCTGCAGAAGGAAGGGGCAGAGTCCTCACACTTCCTTCCAGCCAGCAGGGAGCTGCTATGGAGAAGAAGCAGCGGGGATGCGAGTGCCTCTCGCAAGAGGCTGCTCACATGATCCCCATGCACCCACATCGGGACCAGGTAAGGTGCGGAAAGGGTTAGAGTGTGACTTGCCAAAGGTCAACCAGTGGGTTTCCAGGGCTAGCAGAGATTCAAACTCTGATCTCCAGAGTCCTAGTCCAGCATTCCAAGCACTACACCACACTACTCCTACACTGTTATGTTGCTATTATTCCACTTTCAACATCCTTTTTAAAAAGGGGTGTTACAAGTTCGACTTTTTCAAGGGAACCAAATAACTGCAATCTATGCCTTCAGTAGACCTGTTGTGGTTTTTATTTTTGTTTTTCTTCAGGTCACTTCCAGTTTACAGCCTATTATTAAGTTTTCTGGGTCAGAGAATATGTGACACATCCAGTGGATTTCCAAAGCTGAACAGAAAATTGAACACTGGTCTCCAGGGTCATAGTCGAACATTCAAATCACTCATCACACTGGTTCTTTTCAATGGAACTTACTCTTAAGAAGAAAGTAATAGAATAGTGGCCTCAATGCAGGTTTTTTTTAAAAGCAATCCTGAAAATGCAATTTAATTATGGAGGCAAACCAGCATTGAAGACCTAATAATAAGCAAAACATTGTGAGCTAGAAAAGAAAGAAATTGGGCAATCTCTGATTTTAAAAAAAAGTTATGAAGGGAAATAAGAAATTGCACTCCAGATCACACACAGTCCATGAAAATGTGAATTTATTTATATTTTTGCAGCAGTGACTTTAAGTTCATTAATGCTACTAAAGTTAGTAGTTATCCTTTTATATCCAATACAATAACAATTTTCAAGTTCCATATTCCTAGGAATGAATTTACATGAAAAAAACATGAAGAGCTTCTACAGGAGAGAGAGATATCTGCAGACAGCAACAAAAGAAGGCTCCAAAGACGGCCGCCATCTGCTGGTTGCTTCACAATAGTGTTAATTAAGTGGGAAAATGATAAGGAAAGAAGAAAAAAAACTAGGGTGATTTAGGAGCGTTTAAGAGATGGGCAGGTAGAAATATAGTTTTGTTGTTATTCCTTTGTGTTCTTGTGCAGTGTGTATCATGACTACATACATGGCTGGGATGATCATATGTCCTATCTTAGAGAGAGCAGTCTTTCATTTGAGAATTTTCTACTCAAAGGTTGATTTAAGGATAAAGCACAAACACAAAAGGCCATGAACTGCTCCATAGCACCTGGACAGCAGACTGAATGGGCACAGCCCAGGTCACCTAAGCACAATCTTCCCCACAGTGCTTGAGTTGCATTGTATTTCCGTATATATTATAGTCATCATTTCAAAATTTGAATTTATACATGCAGAGTACACCATGTACATTTTATTTGGATCTGTATCCTTTTTATCCATTTTTGAGGGAATGCCCCATTTCCTATTTCTTTGGCAATTAGTAAGTTGCCACCCTAGTCTTTTGGGATGAATAAAAGGGGTGCTCTGGGATTTCATTCAATTCACATTTGCAAGCGAAGTGATCAGAGGCCCATTGACATTGCACAAATACAGTATTATTCCACTTTAACTGCTATGGCTGTGCCCTATGGAATGTTGGAGCCTGTGGTTTAGAAAGGCATTAGAACACATTGGTTGAGAATTCTGAACACCTCCTCCCTAAATTACAGCTCCTAGGATTATGTAGAATGGCACCATGGAGATCAAAGTGGAATGATAGCACAATAGTTGTGTAGTGTCAATGGGCCCCTGATTAGAGTCTTCCAAACTAAGAGCCTTTCCACACTAGACTGTTACAGTCAGTTGTGTAGGGACGTGGGGGTGGAGGGGGTGATTCACCTTGGATGGCAATGTTTCTGGAGTGTCCCAGGTCATAGCCACACCTCACGTGCCCTGGCCACACCCCTGCATACCTTAGCCATGTTCCCATATATCACGGCCACGCACCACACACACCACGGCCATGCCCCCACACACAGCGATTCGCCCTTGGTGGCAATGTTTCCGGGGCATCCCAATCCATAGCCATGCCCCTGCACACCCTGGCCACACCCCTGCACGCCCTGGCCATGCCCCTGCACTTCCTGGCCATGTTCCTTCGCACCATAGCCCTCCTCCTGCCCTCCACACACACTCCAAGCTCCGCCACTGGTTACAATGCTATTATTCCATTTTCAACATCCTATGGAATCCTGGGGTTTGCACTTTAGGGAGGGGCATTTAAAACTCTCAGCCAGAGAGCAGTTTGACCTCAGTAAACTATGAACAGAGCAAGGAGTTTGAGGAGTTGGCATTGGGCCATTTTCTTGAGAGAGGACCAAGATTGCCAAGCCATGACACCAATCCTTGCTGTAATATTATCTTGTGGCAGGAGGGTTAAGTTGAAGGATATAAATGTGTAAGCCTGATATTCTAATGTTAATAGGCCTAAATCTCTGCTGCTATATTTCTCTTTTCAGTAACAAGAGACAGAGGTATAATTGTTTGCAAGAAGACTGCATAAGAAATACTTACCCACTAAACTCTGTGTTATTAGGCATTCCTATGATCTGTCCCAATCCTATTCCTATGATCTATCCCAATCCTATTAGTTTATTATTGATTAGAATGGGATTGCTTTCATACCATCTCGGATCTGTAAGCTACTGTACTGACAAACTATATGAATTAATTTTGGGAACAGTGATAATGAATCCACAAAATATTTAGCAAATGGACCTCAGCAAAATGACATTTAAATACAGAAAGGTTGATTGGTTGGCCTGCTGGCAGGTCAGCTGGTTGGTTATGTGGTTGATTGGTTGGTTGGTTGAACTCTGTGTAAACAAGATAAAATATTTTCACCTATCCAAAGTTTGAGACCAGACGGAGGGGCTGTCACCAGCGCCATCAATACACTATGTGAGGAACTGAAAGAGGGCCTTCCATGCTGTTGTGCTCTTGTTGTGGAATGCCCTTAGCTTAGAGGTCAGAAAGGTGCCAACATTGACTTAATTTCATCCTCAAGTTAAAATTTTTCTTATTAAGGCCTTTGCAGTCTGTTGCTTTTATCCAATTTGCACCTCCATGTTTTAACTTATCTTAAATCATTATGAAGTTTAATATGTTTATAGCTTGTAATTTATTTTTTACTATTATTGTATTTTTACTACATTTTTATTTTTAAATTTATTTTTAAGTTTTAAGTAATTTCAGATTGTTTGAATTGGTTTTATTGTTTACCTTTCTGAGATCCTAGGATGCAGAGTGGGATATAGATTTGCAATAGTATTAGATACTGTTCATGTTAGTGGTTCATAGATAAGGCATAATAATTATCTTAAGCAAGATTACTGTGGCACCACTTGTATACAAGTGTAGATCTACTGGTTTGGACCCTTTTTCATTTATTTGACACCTGGTTCTGCATGTTCCTCTGTGTACTGTTATACAACCAGATGTGGAGAGAAAGAATTCAGCCAAGGTCACCCAGGGGGTTTCCATGGTGGACTGGGGATTCAAGCTTTGGTCTCCCACAATTCTAGTCAAGCTCTCAAACTGCTACACCATTCTGGCTCTCTGTTTTTAGCAACATTTGTTTTTATCTGAATTTCTAAGCTGTCTTAAGTCCTAGTTCTACAGGATGTTAAATAAATAATTAGATATAGATAGATAGATAGATAGATAGATAGATAGATAGATAGATAGATAGACAGACAGACAGACAGATAGTCTCCCTTCATTTCAAAAAAGGGAGCATATTCATGTACCCATTCCTTTGCTCAAGTGGATTAACTAACTTTAATTTAGGTGTAAAAAATAGTTCTCCCAGTAGTTCATCTACCAGACCCCCATATGTGTGTGTGTGTATGTGTGTGTGTGCTTGTGTGCTTAATGTACACACCCACATGCATGCATGCCCACCCACACAGACACATATATACCAGGGAGAAGTTTTTACTCAAGTTGCCTCTCATATTCAAAGGACAATAAGATCCTTTCTGCACTACACTGTTATAGTGCTATTTTCTACTTTCAACATCCTAGGGAATGCTGGGGTTTGCAGTTTAGGGTGGGGCATTTAGAATTCTCAGTCAGAGAGCTCCTTGGCCTCAGTAAACTACAAACCCCAGAATTCCACAAGATGTTGAATGTGGAGTAATAGCACTATAACAGTGTAATGAGGGAAGGCCCCCTGTTGGGATATTTGAATAGGAGCCAAATATCTCCCATTTTTTTCTTCATCTCTACTCACTAGTGTTCCTTGTGTTGATGGTGCCCCAGAAATGTAAGGTTTATACTAATGGTAACCTACCACCAAATACAATGGCTTTGTTATACTAGCAGTGACTCACTACAATCATGTATCATTTTGCTTCACCAACATGCAGGGATTTATTATCAGTCTTACCTTTCCAAGGAGCATAAGATAATGATAACGTTTTTCTATAAGAATAAGCGCACAAACCTTTGGAATTGACATGGACCCTCCATCAACGTGACAACCTGTGTTCATATATTCAGAAATATTTCTAACCCATTTAAACAGTTTGAAAGAAAACATCTGAGCAGCAAACAATAGTATTATATATGAGACAATCACAATATTAAAAACACTGCAGTAAATGAATGCAGGACTCAACGCTGAGCATTAGGAAAGCCCCAAGGCAGAAAGATGGGTTTTTGGAAGAAGCTGGAAATGTATCATGGAAGATACATCACATGTGGTCAATGGAAGGACTTTCCAGAGCAGAAAGGAAATAACAGTAAATGCTCACCCCCGGGCTACCACCATATGGCCACTAGGAGGACACAATGCAACTGAGAAAGTCTCTTCAGATAATCACAGTGGTCTAATGGGGCTATAAAATGGATGGTAACCTTTCTCATATTTCCTAATCCCAAATTCCTAGTCTCAAGTGTTCCAAGGCTTTCTTAATTGAGGCCTTGAAGGTGGTCTGGCAGCACACACATAGCCAGTGTAGATCCTTTAAGCATGGAGGTAATGCATGCAGGCCATGGTCTCCCAGTTACACCATGAACTTCCACATTCTATGCCAGATGGACCAACCTCAAGGGAAACCAAACTTCAGAGCATTAGAGTCATCTAATCATTAAGTTATAAATGCTAATTGGGAGGTTATCAATGAGTTACCATGGCCAGGTTTTATTGGTCCAAGGAAAAGTCATAATTAGTGTACTGGCAGAAGATGGTAACAGGTTTTCCTTGCTCCAGAGTCTACCTGAGCTTCTATGGATATCAGCTTAACATAAGGCCCATTTATAAATTGGTTTTCCATAGGCTGTACCCATGTACCCAGTCCCCAATGGCTCCACCCCCAGATTTTTGAACATTGAGCGGAAGACCTGAAGAGGAACCAAGGCATGTTCAACTGAATGTGCACATACTGTTTATTTCCAACTGTCCGTGGAACAATTTCCCTTCCATAAAGGTTGAATGCTAATTTGAGGCTAAAGGGGAGTATAATTCAGTGGTACTTAAAAGATAACAGGAAAATCTCCTTATTACTAATATTTTCCATTCTGACTCTACCTGCAGGGTTATGATTCTGCACTAGAAATGAAATATTTGCTCAGTGTACTGGTTTCTGTTTCAAGTATTTTCCTCGCATCTCTGTTGTGTGCTGTTCTTGACAATTATGTTTAAGAGTACTATTTACGACTACTTACAATACCCCTGCCCCTTCCCATTTTGAAACACCATAGCCAGATTTTTTTAAATTTCTGGTGATTCTTTTTCATTAATTATCAGTTCTCTTTGGTGTTTGCAACACCTCCAAATTTAATATCATCTGTGAACTTAATTAATGTGCTGTTTATGTCTTCTTCCAGATCATTACCAGAGATTTATTATAATTAAGATTTTATGAAAGTAAAGTCTGAGAGGAAATCTCTCTACTTTGTCAATGAATATAAATGCCTTAAGTGTTTCCAATTAATCTATGATAAATAATAATGGAGAAGAGTTAACTCATAATATATACTCAATTTCCCATTTAAAAATCTGGATTCCTTTAGCCTCTTCTTGGTCAAATGCATGGGATTTTAGAGAATCCAAACTGATAATGGTTACCCAGAAAATATATAATATACAGTAATAGATCATAGGAAAGCCTTTGCAGTCACTATGTGGTGAGAATCTGTTTCAAAGGAAGAGTCAGATTAGAGAAAAGGAATAGATCCCTAACCAATCAAAGCCTAGAAGCAACATAGAAATCAGGAGTAGTAATAGCGTGCATATTAACACACACACACACTTATGTGTACCATCACATGGACTCAATCAAGCATTATGTAGCGGTAGGCCCCTCTTTCAGTGGAAGCAGACATCCCTATCGTAAGATATATCATAGTTGCATTCTGTACTGTAAATGTACCAAATGTACCCTCATGTCCTTCGAAGTGTGAGTCTGAAATAAGGACAAGATGTTTCAGATGCACTTAACACCTTTTTTACAAAAGGGTGTCCTGACTAAAAGACAAATAATAATAAAGCTAATCACTAGTATGCATAATAACTCTAACTGGCAAATGCACAACAATAGTCCAGTATTCCTCAGTTGTTAGTAAACAGTAGGTTGCCTTCTCCAGAGTACGGGAAGCCCACACCTTCTGACGCACCATTATCTGACAACTCTTTGATGCTTCCAAAGGACAAGTTCCATTAAGTTAATGGGGTCTCCACTCTTTCATCAGTTCTTCTTGCCTGTAGAGGCTCCCTTGGAACTGCTCCCATGCACATGGGGGAAAAGGTGTTAAGCTGGTTGAGAGATTTTGCAAGCAGCTTCCATACGGTTAGTGACAAGAAAACCTCTGTAAGTCCTTCATGTTCCCTACAGAACAGTACATGGGTTCCACTTTTCAATCAATTCCATATTCTGACAGTGCTCCAGTCCCTAACTTGTTTGATAACTGGGGAATGACTACAGAATCCAATTTAGGTTAGCATAAATCAGATGTCACATTTTTAAAACAAAAACCACTTTCTTTCTATTCGTCTATATACAAATATTACTTACAAATGCCCATATGTGGGCAAAAATCCCACAGATATTACTGTGTATCATGTCGTAACTCAGCACACATTTCTTTAACTAATTTTGTCATAGAGAATCTTTCTGTGCCAGACATGATAAATTTGCATGCAAACTTCAATCTAATTGTATTTCCCCATTGTCAGCCTCAAGTCTGTGAAGATGAATGCTTAACTATTTCAATAAGGATGTATTAATCAGAAGTAGGGAGTATGACATCTAGACTACAATAGCCAGTGTGTTGACTGGGTCTATAATTCTTAGAATCATGGAGTTTGAAAGTCCTCAAAGGTCACCTGCTTGAACCCTTGCTCCTATGTGACATCTAAGACAGAACAGAGGAGCACAGCTGGACGCAAAGACTATCCACCCTAAGCCACCCATTATACTTGTTGGTTTAAAACCTTTTAGCCTTGAAATTAACTGATCTATCCTATTTTACTCATGAATTAAAATAAACATGCTTGTAATCATTTAACTCTTGTGACCTAAACATTATAATTCCCCAACTGTGAGGGTCTGACAGAAAGAAAGATGTCATTTTGCATGAACCCAGGAAAACTAGGCTTCGGTTAAAGAATCAACCAGGACAGGTAAAAGTTGTTGGCATTTCATTATTTAATCTCTCACTCAATTATTTAATTAGTTAATTGTAAGGTAAGGACATTTCTTTACTACACTATTGTAGTGCTACTATTCCACTTTCAACATCCTATGGAATCCTGAGGTTTGCAGTTTAGGGAAGGACATTTAGAATTCTCAGTCAGAGAACTCTTTGGCCTCAGTCAACTAGAAACCTCAGAATTCCACAGGAGGTTGAAAGTGGAATAATAGCACTATAGCAGTGTAGTGCAGAAACGGCCTAAGTCAACCCAAGATTAAAAAAATAATAATAAAGTTGCCTCCCTTTTTTAGAAAAATTCTAACAACTGATGTTAAGTTCACATCACTGTCCACATATGAACCTTGCCAACTCTCACCTCTGAGTAGCGTGTACAAATTGACCCACCTGAAGCTATACAACCAGGCCAGAGAAGATCAAATAGTGAAATGGCAGAATCTCCTACACCTTTTATATCCACATAAGAGAAAGGCGAAACACAAGTGTTGTTAATATCATTGTTTATTTCCCAATTTTTTAATTCCTCAGTTCCTCCCATATATTACAAGTCCAAACACTTTGGGAAATATTGGGTAACTGAAACCAGCTGAATAATAACATTATCAATACTATAAATTGAGTAATTCCTCAATTTAGCATTTATTTCTAATTATACTCCTCAATCAATGCATTTGCTTCTTCAGAATGTAAATTGTTACTTCTGAAGGGAATAAAAAGGCTGACTGAAAACAGGATGTTTTTGCAAAAGTTTTCACCTTCACAAAGAGGAATGGGCATCATTTTTGCCATCCTTTCTAAAGTGCATGAACATGAGGGGGAAAAAATATGTGCACCTTTGGAAATGACAATACTGCCATGTACTGTATTCATCTGTCTCTCATTTGCCAAAATATGGAAATGATCTTCCCTTCCTATAGTCTTCCCACAGCACATCATGAGATATAATTCCTCTTCCATTAATAAATGATTTATTGAGCAAGGAGATGTTACTTCACAACAGCAAAATTCAGAGCCCCCTCCCCACAGAGAAATTGCTCTTTCACAGACTGTGTAGCCTATCATTGCAACTTTTGGGGGAACAACAGAAATGAATCCCATAAACCCTCAGGTACATTTACACAGAGAAGCTCGCATATCGCACAATGATCTCCAAGACCTAACCCCAAACAACATGAAGATGTGATCACGACTTTGTGAGAATGCTGGGAATTCTTCATCAGTTCCAAGTCAAATTTGACAGGCCTTCTGGAAAGTAGGTCTATCTGAGCTCAGTGGCTGTAATAACATGCAATAATATCCTGTGTAGGCCAATAGTTCCTGGTGTATTTGTTCAAGACGGTTGGGAAGGTACTTTCATTGAGAATGCTAAACAATATCAGTTAAAGGGGGGGGGAAGCAAAAACTGCAGAGAAGCATGACACCAAAAGAAAAACATGAATCCATTCCTGGAGCAGCAGCTGATGTTTCCCATGTCAATGGGCTGGTGAATCTGTTCTAGATTTTAGTCCAGACTTTAGAAGAGTTGTCCAAGGTGCAGTATGCATTTTAGAAATAGGATTCAATCCCTTAAATAGCTCATTTTGAGTTCAGACTAAAACCCAGAGCAATTCACCGTGAGGCTGACACGAAACCACTGGGAGAGATCATCAGGAGGCATGAAGCAAGGTGCTACCAGTATGCTGATGATACCCAGATATATCCCAGATAATAGCATCAACTAAGGGTGGCATCTCGCCTCTAAATGAATGCCTTGAAGAAGTAATGGACTGGATGAGGAAAAACAGACTGAAGCTGAATCCAGATAAGACGGAGGTACTCGCTGTTAAGGGTCCTAGCCCAGGTATGGAGGTTTGTCAACCAGTTCTAGATGGGGTCACACTTCCCCTGAAAGACTGTCCTGGACTCACCGCTTCAGATGACAGCTCAAATTAATGCAGCGGCCAGGAGTGCCTGCTATCAGCTCCGGCTGATACGCCAGCTGAGCCCCTTCCTGGAGCTGGAACACCTAAAAACAGCGGTGCATGCGCTGGTAACTTCACGGCTTGACTTCTGCAATGCGCTCTACATAGGCTACCCATGTGCTTAGTCCGGAAACTTCAATTAGTTCAGAATATGGCAGCCAGGTTGGTCACCGGAAGATCTAAAACTGACCATATAACACTAATTCTGAAGTCCTTACATTGGCTGCCTATTAGTTTCCGGGCACAGTACAAGGTGTTGGTTTTTACCTTTAAAGCCCTTCATGGCTTGGGGCCAGCCTACCTGCGGGATCACCTTCTCCCATATAATCCGCCCCGCACACTAAGGTCCTCTGGGAGGAATTTACTGCAGCCAGTCAGAACTAGGTTGGCTGCGGTTACCCAGAGGACCTTCTCTTCTATCGCTCTCAAGTTGTGGAATGGCCTGCCGGAGGAGACCCGGCATATTACCAGTCTTGACTGCTTTAAAAAAGCAGTCAAGACTGTTCTCTTCCAACAGGCCTTCCCAGACTAATGCTCTACTGCCTCCCACCAACTGTCCTCTTGTTCTTAATAGTTAATGTGTTTTAGGGGGTTTTAGATGGGTTGGTGGGTGAGGAGGATGGGTTATGTTTTAATTGCTTTTAATGTATTTGATGTACTGTTGTAATACCGCCTCGATCCGTCGGGAGAGGCGGGATATTAATTATTATTATTATTATTATTATTATTATTATTATTATTATTATTATCATCATCATCACCTCCTCCTCCTCCTCCTCCTCCTCCTCCTCCTCCTCCTCCTCCTCCTCCTCCTCCTCCTCCATGGCATTCCCAGCATCTGCACATGAAGTAATTTCTATCATTCTGATGCAAAGCAAGATAGTCTATGAACATGTGTAAACCTTGCCCCCCTACTCCTACAGATATTCATAATGATATCTCAACAGTCCCCATCCTTCACCCTTGTGAGAACATTATTGCAAAGGTGCTGGTAGACTTTCTAGCTGTGTAGCAGTTTGTTTGGACCTCGGAAACTGCATTATTTATTGTTATTTTATTATTTTTTAACTTTATTGATTTTAAATTCGATACCACTCTAAAACATACAATATCATAACACATTACACATTGCAATAGTTTTCCATAATTATAACAATCCCCACTTCCACCCTCCCTCAATCCACATCGACGGTTTTAAAGGATATTGTAGTAACCATTACCCAGAATGTGAAATATTTTATCAACAGATTCTCTCACTTCTTTGAACCCCTTTCCACCTTTGACATTTTCAATTCAGAGGCTGGAGGTGGTTTTGCCAGTTCCTTCCTCTGAAATGTAGCCTCCAGCACCTGATATTCACTGGCAGTCTCCCACCCAAGTACTAAACAGTGATAACTCTGCTTAGCTTCCTAGATCAGATGGGAAGTGGTGCCTTTAGGGTATTTAGGCCTTAGCTGTGGCTAAGTTTATTCTTTGTTCTTTGCCTGAATACCTGGTGCCATCGTACTGCTTTCCATCAGTTCTCCCTCTCTGTCATGGACATGTGCGCACGCGCGCGTGCACACACACACACACCTGTAAACTAAAAAAGTTTGATGACTAGGTCTGAGTTATATCTATTACTGTTAGTATCACAGAGCCCATTTCCGCAGGACATTCTTATAGCGCGATGATTCCACTTTCAACCTCCTACGGAATCCTGGGGTTTGCAGTTCCGGGAGGGGCCAGCTGGCCCCTCCTGGAACTGCAAACCCCAGGATTCCATAGGAGGTTGAAAGTGGAATCATCGCACTATAAGAGTGTCCTGCGGAAATGTTCAGAGTTTAAAGAGACCTCAGAGATCACCTCTCCAAACCTCTTGGCACCACAAGAAATTCACAAAACAGAGCTATGTTTTTATAAACCTGACATACTCAGAGTTTAGAGAACAAAAATGACGTTTCTGCAAGAGCACAGAAACAGAAATATTTATTACCATGAAGAATACGGAGGTAATTTTTTTCATATATATCATATATATAAGATTTCCTGATGAATTGCCTGGATGTGACAATACTAATCAAGAATTTTTGAAAGAGACACTGTTTTATTAAATGACAAGCTTTACATTATGGAAAATGCAATATCTTCCTCCAATGTCATTGTGATGCACTGTGATTAGTGTCACAAAAATTATACAACCGGCAGAGCCGTTCATACATTAACTGCATAACAGAGGAGAGCTGATAAGAAATTGGTCTTTATTTTCCGGGCTCTTTGGTAGATCATCATGCCAATGAGCCAGCACCTTGTCACCTCAGAACTCACATTATGCAGCAGTCCTTGAATATTTTCTAATAGATTGGACCCATAGAGACCGAGAGTTTCACTTTCCTGACATGAAAGTAAATATGTGGTTGTTCTGGTTGTTGTTATTGTTATTATGGAGGTCCCAATGAAAGTTTCCAGGATGGCTTAATTCACAGCCTATGCTTCTGTTGACATGAAAATATTAGTAGATTCCACAAGGGAACATTCTTACAGCAAACTTTCACTTTTCCCCCACAGATACACTATTCATCTTTCTCATAATTTGCTGTGGCAGAATTGTTGTCTGAATCTTTTAGGTTACGGTCATGACACTGGGATACTTTGGAGATTTCCCTCCCTTAATTGAAAATCACAAAGCAACAAGTTTATGTTCACTGCAATATAATCTCCTCGTTTCTATGAAAAATCAGTGGTTCCATGACAAACTCCTACTTAAGATTAGGGACATGAATCTTTGCTTATTGCATTTGTCCGTGCAAAAACAAGGAACTGCAACAGTGTTCTCCCTAATGGCTGAGATTATGAGAATTTTTGCACATTTTTGATGTCTTTTTTTTTTTGTAAACATTATCTTTGTACAAAAATGAACATGGGGTTTTACTGTACTGCATATAAACAGTAAACTATAATATTATGTTTGTTGGAATATCTGTTCCTTTGAACTTCCTTGTTCTCTAGACTTCTAGGATTCCTTCCCATTTCCCCCAGTGTCCCCCATCACAACAGCTGGCCAGTTTAATAGGAGCAGGAAAGATCCTATGGTTAGGAATGGACAAACCTATCAATGTCAGTTTCTTCCCCTTTCTCACTTTTCCAATCTTAAATTCAATTTATTTCAAATACTGAATTTTTAAAGCATTTGCATGAAAATTTGTACCTGTCTTTAGATACTTTCCTGCTATGAAATACACTTTTAATTTGGTTTTGCCTAACACATACTTTTTGCCAGCATTTGTCCAGAGGTAACACATTCTAGTATTATGTTTACTAATATTTGCATTTTTGAGTGCATTTCAACCTAGTAAATACATTTTGATATACACTTTTTGATTAGACACCTCCATTACAGAATTCTTGTTTTTTGGCAGGCAGTGTTTTGTCTTTTAACTGTCTCTAGTCTCTTCAACATTCCTTTTACCAAATGCTGTCTAAGCTGACCACCTCATTCTGTCATCCCCAGATATACAAGATAAATTTTGCAAAACCATGGAAGCACTGGAATTGTCATATAAATAGCTATTAATAAGACTACTGATGCTTTTCAACATCTGAAAATTGGAAAATTGTTTAGAGGGCTGCCTCTCCCTCAGTATTAAAAAACTCATTGAAAGACTATTTCTGTAAATGTTATCTCCAGTTGGAGGCTAAAAGCTGCAACCACAGTCTAGAGACTATATTTAAATGTGATAGAGCAGTGTGTCTCCTCGCTGCTCTGCTTTGGGATTTGAAGATCATTATAGTGCCATGTGGTGAATATTCACCTGATAAAGGAGCATCATTTCCAAGTTTTAGAAAGGCTGCCCTTTCAAAGGTCTCCAAGAAGATCAAAAGTTTTTCCAAGTGAAGTTCATTTCATCCTGTTCCCACATTAATTAGAAAACCCACACAAAAATGTTATAAGCGTCTGGTGTGCATTTCTCTGAACATGTGCACTTTTCCACAATTTTACCTTGTGCATGCACCTTTGCAAGCATATATTCCATAATATGGGGCAAGATCCTGTATGTTCACTTAGCTCTACACATGGAATTCCTGGCGGCTGGCGGCTGTCAAGAGCCAGGAGGCATCCCTGTTGCTGTCACTTATCTGTGAGAAAGGAGGGAGGGAGAGCAAATTCAAATGACAGAAAAGTAACTGATCTCATCTTGGTTTTGAGAGAAACAATGAGAGTGTCCTCTCAGAAAAAGTGCACCTGCCTTTTCCTCCTCACCAGGAGCTATGAGCATGCAGATCTTCATGATCCATGCCCTCCAACTGATAGGGACAACTGATTTGACAGGGGCAGTCCTGATTAATCCTTTATCACCCCACTTTTTTAGTTTCTTTCAAAGTATCCCAGTTTTTCTTACCTTCTCCTACTTTCTCCCTTTGTTCTCATCTGATTTCAATTGCTGCAAACTGAGTTCAAAATGCAAAAGTAGGTTGCATTCAATTGCTTAGTGGGGCAGAGGGAGAGGAAAGAGAGACAGAATCTTTCCCTCCCCAGTAGGCTCAGGCAAACACAAATTGCTCCTGCCTCTCCTAGCTTTTGTGTTTATCTGTATTGTCACTGCCTCTCTTAGCTTGTGTGTGTCCATATTAATAACTCGATCATCCTCTGATATTGCTCAGCAACATATGCCCCAGTTTTGATTTAGGAAATGTTGGAGGGTATGGTGGTCTGAATCATCTCCTCTTCTCCCCTTTGGTAAGAAGGGGTGACAGTCCTCTGTGCCCCACCCACAATGGGACTAACAAGTGCATAAGCTACACGTGTGTGTGTGTGTGTGTGTGTGTAAGTCCCTGACAGGCCTTCAAGTGGTAGGGCCATTTCCACACTACACTGTTATAGTGCTATTATTCCACTTTCAACATCCTGTGGAATTCTGGGGTTTGTAGTTTACAGAGGCCAAAGAGCTCTCTGGCTGCCCCTCCTTAAACTGCAAACCCCAGGATTCCATAGAATTTTGAAAGTGGAAGAATAGCACTATAATAGTTTAGGGCAGAAGCAGCCTAGGACTACATTATCTACTTCTTGTGTGAAGGTGGTTCATGAACTGCTACCACATCCCAGCTGTTGGTACCTCCTACTCCTTTCATTGAGGGACTATGGGCATGGAGATTACCTGTGTTAATGCTCTTCAAAGTGCCCACCTGCCCCAAGGCCTTGCTTCAAGGATTGCTTAAAAGGGGCAGAAACAGCCTTTCCAGCAGTTGGAGAGTGCAAGCCATCAATCTGCTGCCTGAGGCAAAAGGTTCACCCTGCCTCAGAAGGGACCTGTTCCTGCTGCTTCTGCTTTTTTGAACCTAGAAATTTCCTTTGGAACCATGAGCCACAATGGCTGCCCCAGATTATGGTACTTGCTTCTGACCCCACCAATTTATAATCAATACTCATTGGGGACTCCAAGTTGTATCCCTCTGCTAAATCTGACACTTCTTCCCACGTAAAACTTGTCTGTTAAGATTCATCCAGAGTTGCTGCAGGTGACTCTGTGACCTTGTGTCTGTACAACCCAAGTTGACAGAATGCCCAGAATGTACATGGCTCAGACTGGCACAGTCTCAAACCGCAACTGGATAAACAGTGCTTGCTAATTAAATAGCTAATTATTGGAGAGATTACAAAAAAGAAATAGGATTTAACACCTGGAGGGGAAAAAAAACTAAAAGAGGAAAGAGCTTTCAACTTGAGAATGAAAAAAAAAAAAAAAAACCCTGAAAGGAACAATGATCCAAAACCCAAAAGATTTTTAAAATCCATAAAATGAATCTGTCCATTTTCTAGCAATACTTGGAGTCATTCCTCAGTTATATTATTTTCATCTTTATAAACAAGGTCCAGACATATGGCAACTGTCATAAAGCAGCTTGTTATCTTGTTTATGGAACTGTGTGATATATGTAGGGATATGAGTATGAGGATGGAAAAGGAGAAATTGTGCCTGCTTATAGCATTCCAAAATGACTAAGTGTTCCACACTACAGAGGACTGCCTATAGCTGTCAAACATCAGTCTTCTATTTGATCATATCCTACCTTTTTTTGAAAGGCTATCCACCCAAAGTCCCATTTACAGATAAAAGATGCTAAGAAAGGAGAACATGGCCCTAGAAGTTTTCTAGGTCTGAGCAACAGGTTGTGTAATAACACAAGTCATGTTTTCATATTCCTGCCCATTAAGGGGAAAGTCATGTGATCGTTATGTTTTGTTTCCAATTTTAAATCATAGCAATCATTTCCAAATCTGCATGAATACATACAAATTAACACATACAAATTTTATGTAGATTTGTGTCCTTTTAGGCTTCCTTTTTCACTGCTATGTCTGTGGCCGCCTAAATATGTATCCACGTATATGGCATGATGAGGGCTGGTCTTGATTCTAAATGCAGGAAATCCTATCTGAAATCCCACTTCCTTGTGTGATCTTCACTGTTTCTCAGCACCTTCTCTCACAGATTTGTACAATAATATGTCACAAAGTAACTACTTATGACATAAAACTAATGTCTAGTTTTAACTACAGAACACCATTGAATGAATTTACATAAGTGTTCATTTATCATTCAGCCATTGACTCTAAGGGTCTACTCTCGTTAGGAATACCAATGGGATTTGGACCTATGTCTTTCTTCAACTGCTGGGAAACCACACTAAGGAAGCAAATATGGCAGTGCTGTCTGACTATGGCCCTACCATTAGGAGTTGGCATAGCTGAAGGTATTGCTATGTTGCTTCTAAATCCAGCCTCTTCAGCTCTCCGCATGCCACTGAACACAACTGTCACAGCAAGGATACAAGACAGATTCATTTCAGCAATCATTGACTGTAGGACTTGGAAAAGTTACTTTTTGTACTACAGCTTCCAGAATCTCCTAGCTAACTTGGTCTCTGGCCATTCTGGCTGGAAAATGCTGGAGGCTGTAGTCCAAAAAAGTAATGGTTTCAATCTCTGGTTGGTTTCAGTTGTCTCTCTCCTTTCCTTCTGTCTCAGAGTCTGTTTTTTCTACAAGTATATGAATATCTGAGGGTGGGAAAGAGAAGCTTGTACATAGACAAATCTGCAACTCAGGATTTGTTTGTGTACCAAAATAAGAAAGCTTATATAAACTGTTTGTTTTGTTTTTATTTTATTTTTATAAAAATTAGTAAAAGACTTATATACCAAACACAGCTTTAGTTGGCTACCTCAGTTTGCCTAGATGTCAAGTGCACATATAACATAATTCTTTCCTCTCCCACAAGGATGTTGGTGAGACTTAATTAATTAATGTCTGTAAAGCATGGTGAGATCCTTGTATGATTAAGTACACTGCTTGCCCAGTTCCCCAAGTGACTCCACATTGCCAGAAGCAGTATCTCCTGTCTATTATCAATAGGCAGGCAGCCAACTAAATAATGGAAGCAGCAAAATTTGAACTAGGAAAACTATTCGAAGAAAGAAAGAAAGAAAGAAAGAAAGAAAGAAAGAAAGAAAGAAAGAAAGAAAGAAAGACTTAAATGGAAGGCAGGGTAGAGGAAACTAAAAGAACATTGCATGGGAAGAAAAGCTTAAAATAAAGCACATCCTCATTTCTCACTCTTAGTGGGCTGGTTTGCAACCTAAGACTGCATTGTTGGACACATTTCCTTGGGAGGAAGCCATAGAAGGGGAATACAGTGTGATTTCTAAGTCAACCTGCATAGCACAGCTTTGGGGCACAAATTCTCATTGCTGGGATGAGCCCAAGCCATTTCAAGGCTAAAACAAGACTTTGATGTCTTTTGGATACCAAAAATACCCATTTAGTGAAAGAAGGAAGAAAGACAACTTTCCAGGCAAGAAGACATTGCAGTGCTAGTTATAGCTGACTTCCAAGTGGACCTATAGCAGAGAATAAAAGGAACTGCCTTATACCATATCACATTATCTCCCATCAAAGAAAGGGGGTGTTGTCCTGTGGCAGCTGATTTTGGGTATTGTTGATCTATTTTTATTCCCAGGAAAAGGTATTTCTAGGCTTTTCTGCCTCAGGTGTCAAGCACTGGATAACATTGGGTACTATGCCCTGCTACAATGGCAATGGTATTTGTGTTACATTTGATGTATTTCTTCTGGTAGCAAAATGTTTTGGACCAGCTCTATAGCAATCTATGTTGCCTAGAAATGGTCAACAAGTGCCCCTTGAATGCATGTGTTATCTGAGAGCTTTCAAAAGCCCCAGAGCCCAGTATTAGTACACACACAAACACACACAAGCACACACATGCACTCACACACAGGCTGTTTTCTTAAAATGAGGAGAATCATGAATCTGGAAGTCTTCAGGAAGCTTCAAAACAAGGTCCATACATCTGTTATGCTTTGTTTTAACTGAAATTTTAATTAAATTAAATTAAATTTTAATTTAATTCTTTTTTTAAAAAATAGAAAGTGTCCTTCCCCTTTCTTCCATTTTTGGCAGGAAAGATGCCACTTCAGACTACAGGAAAAGAGATTTCACCTAAACATTAGGACAAAATTCCTGATGATAAGAGTCATTCAACAGCAGAATATGCTGCTTCAAAGTGTGGTGGAGTCACCTTCTTTGGAGGTTTTTAAACAGAGGTTGGATGGTCATTTGCTGGGGGTGCTTTGAGTGTGTGTTCCTGCATGGCAGGGGATTGGACTCGATGGCCCTTGTGGTCTCTTCCACTTTTATGATTCCATGATTCTACAGTAGTTCTGGGAAAATCCCACTGGGAAGAACACAACTTCAAGACTACCGTGAGATTTTTTGTGCTTTGGCAAGCATTCATGTTTTGTGCACACAAAAGCCACATGTTATTTCTGCACAGAAAATATTGCCCTCCAACACACAGAAAAATCATGAGTGTTGTATGTTTTCTGTATAGAAAGCATGCACATATGAATATTTCCCAAAGCATTTAAAGCAATCAAGAACTGAGCAGAAATGATAACCTTCTCATCAAGTGGGGAAAAGACTGCAGAAAATGCTTGTTCTTGCTTGCAAGGACACATATTTATATCTTTAGCCCTGCTCAAATAGCATCCAAAATGTTGTCAAGAAAAAGAGATTCAGGAGTTAATTGAGACTGCATGCTCTCTTTTGAGCCTAGATGTTTTTTTTATCTTCTGCAGATGATCTTCTCTCTGCCCCATCACCCTCACTATAACATCTGGTGGGAACACAGAAGTGAGATTTTTAAGTGTATAGACCCAGGCTCTGGAACTCCCTTCCTAGAGAGATTAGTCTGGTACCTTCCTTGCTGTTTTTCTCAGTTAAGTGAAAACCTTTTGTTTCAGTAGGCCTTTAAAAACTGATTGCTCAATCAGAACAGGCTTTGCATAATATGCTGTACTGTTTATTTTGTCTCTTTTTAAGGATTATATTTTAACTTTTTTATTTTATTGATATCTTAATTACCTTTTCAACTTTTGTATGAGGTGAATTTTTAGCTATGTCCATTTTAACTGCAGTAAGCTGCCTTGGTTCCCAAATTGGAGAAAGGGAGGGAGAATAATAACAATATCAATGACAGCATACTGCTATTCTTCCCTTCTTGTGTATTCAGCCCCTAGCAAATGCTCAGCCCCTGGAGCAATTGCATCGTTGATCCACTGATAATCCAGCCCTATTTGAGAGGGATCGTAGGAGTGGGTTTGTGGATTTTATTAAAGTCACATATGCCTCCCCTCACTCCCAATACTCTGGCCTTTAAAAATACAGGCACACACACAGAATGGCATGAACAATCTAGCCACTGCAGCATTAGAAGAAAGCAGCCTTTTTCCACACAGCACATGCCAAGCCGTGTTGCTGTTTTGTAATGATCTGCTTCCATCAGAGTGTACCATTTCTCCTCCCGTCTGACTTTGCTGATCATTCTCATAATTAAGTCTCTTTTGATTCTCTTTGGCAGCATACCATCTGCACAAGAAGGCACACCTGGAAACTGGCTTGCCTCTGATTTGGCTGTCCTTGATTAAACTCTGTTTAAAAACTAAAAAACTTAATCAAAAGAACTGCCTGGCAGGACAGAGTTGAGTTTTATGCCTTCTTTTCTTTCCTTTATTCAGAGATTCCCCCTGACGCCAATAGGACTGGGATTTGGGTTTTAAAAGGCTCCCAAAATGCCCACTGTGCTTGGGTTCTGCTTTCTGAAAGATTTGCTTTTAAAAAGCAGAACAGAATCCAAAGGCATTAAACAGAGATGAAACCAAAAGATGTCTCTCATGTATATACAGTAAGTGGAATTCTGCTTTCTTTTAAATAAGACAACGGTGCAATAGTGTACCTTTCTACTCAGAGGTAATCCCCACAGAGCTCAGTGGGGATTACTCCTACATAAGTTGGCCTAGAATTTTTGCTTAAATACATTGATTCTTGTGACTATAACCCTATACATCCTTACTTGGAAGCTTAATTGAAATCAGTGAGTAGAGATACATAAGACTACACTAATACAGGCTTCCCCCACTTGTCTGACAGGTCAAGCACCAGAGTACTGTCAGAAAACATAACTGGTTGAAAAAAGGAACCCTTGTACTTTGTTGTAGGGAGCATGAAGGACTTACAGAGGCTCACTTGTTATTGACCGCACGCATGCTGCTTGCAAAGTCTCTCAGCCAGCTTAACACTTTTTCCCCTGTCTCAGCTCACTTTGCAAGCAGTGTGTATGTGTGTGCGCACACGCAAGTGGTTCCAAGGGAATATCCACAGAACTAACGAAAGAGTGGAAAACCCCCTCATCAAATTAGAGGAACTTGTCCTTAATTTGGAAGTGCCAAAGCGCGAATTGTCAGGATGTCATAAGGTGGGCACTTCAGGGATATTGCAAGGTGAACTGCTGCCTCAGTCAGCATGATATGTGATATTTCCCCCATTCACAGTCCCCAGTCTTCCCATGCACTGTTTATCCTTCTGCTTCCACTGCTTGATATGCCCACAATGTCCTGCTCTGAAAGGCCCATCCTCAGAGGATGGTATTTTGGGTAGGAACTGCCTGTTCCCCTGAAGTTCGGTTTTGGCCTAGATGTTCCAGTTGAACTTACCTACTGTTGTACTTCTCTTATATTCAGCCTGATGGAATAAAGAAATGGGAAATAAACTATCTTCTTCTTTCAGAGTTCAAATAATCAAGAGAGAAATAAACATCAGCCAAACAGCAAGGGTTTTTAAAGTCTGGCTACCACTGTTCTGAAGGGCACTTACATATGGTTAGAAAGGAAAAAAGGAAAGACATCACTGAAGAAAAGACAGTATAGATCTGCAAGGACTAATCTATCTGTGTATATGTAAATCGGAAAAAGAAAGCGAGCATGGTGTAGTGGTTTAAGCATTGGGATACAACTTGGAGACCAGAATTCAAACACACTGGGCAAGCCACATTCTTTCATCTTCAGAGAGGGTAAAAGCAAGCCTCTTCTGAACAAATCTTGCCAAGAATCCCCTGTAAGAGGTTCTCCTTAGTTTGCCATAAGTCAGAAACAACTTGAAAGCACACAGCAACAAATCTGGGGGGGGGGATACTATTAATTATGACTAGAAATGCAATACACTGTAGAGAAGATTGAGGCAAGATGACCAATGTGCTCAGCCTTTGTTCAGGTGCTCATTGCTGGTAAGCATTTCAAGGCCTTTGTTCTCTTCTATTCCTAAAAAGGTTGTTGTTTTTGTGTGCCTTCAAATTCTTTCCAACTTATGGTGATCCTAAGATGATCCCATCTTGGGGTTTTCTGGGGTTGAGAGTGTGTCATGTGTCCAGAGTCACTCTGTGAGTTTCCATGGTAGAGCAGGGAACTTGGGTCTCCAGGGTCATAGTCCAGTGCTCAACCCACTCTGGCTCTCCTTCAGTAGGTATTAAATAGATAATCTTTCAAACAGAAGACACTTTCAAATAAAGGATTATTTTTCCTAAAGTTGGATATAGGACCACTCTAGGTACATGTTTGAAATCTCTCTGCCCTTAGAGGATAGCTCTAGAGAAATCCCCTCTTTTCCCCACTGCCTGAGGAGAGGAGAAAGATAGATATACCCTTTCCTCAAGGTGTGGCGGCCCCGCAATTGGGACACAATGGCAGTGCTCTGTGTGTTGTGCTTCTGCACATCGTCATACTCCTGCCGCCATCTTGTCCCCTTGCGTCATGCGAGTGCAGTATTTGTAAAACAGAAAAAACCTATTTTACACTTACCATCATGCCAAGCTGCCACCTTTCCCAGCCATGCAGAAGGGTGGAAGAATGCTGGCAACACCTCTCTCCCCAGCACAGCAATGGCAAGTGCCCAGCTGCATTGCAAAAGGGAACAGGAAGGGACAGTGTGCTCCCCTGTGCAGAGACTGGATGAGGTGCGGAAGGAAGTGTTCCTGGTGTGCTTTCTCTCCCTGCTGGGGCTGCAACAAAAGGACTTCGCGGAGCCCCGTCATGCAGAAATGGCCATAGGTTAGATAGATATTTCCCACTCTCCAGGAAGTCCAGATTTAGAATTACAGCTATGGATGGAGCAAGGATGGGGTACCATGGCTTTTTCTCTTTTCTAGAGGCGCATTCAGTCTTTCACAGACTCCGGAATGGAACAGGAAGGTCAGCCAATCAGAAGCAGCCTGGTTGATGATTGGGGGCAAGATCAAATGGAGGCAAGAGTTAGGAGCAAGTGAAGGACCACATAACCTGCTTTCCCCACCACACCAATGGTCAGCTGGCTTCTATCTTCATACCTACCCTCTCTCCCTGCTTCCCTCAGTATTTGAATTTTTGTTTTGATGTTTGTTGGGTGGTATCACGCTACTAATATTGACTGTCACAGTTTTAGGTGGCTCCTGGAATGGGATCTGTATCCAGTTAGGGGATAGATATGACCCATCATATTCTCTATGAAGAAAGTTCCCTTAAGGGGGTGTAGGCAACCAAGTTGCACCCAGTTCAAGGGCAGCAGCTTCTACTTGCATGGATTCTTACATCTGTCATTTCAGCACTAGCTGGCAGGGAGGCTGGGTGAATGGGATTCCATTAGCCTTCAGGAAGGTTGGCTAATAAATGGATTACCATCAGATCACAGTTGGGGCATCCATACGCACACAGTTTTCCCCTCCCTTCAAAACTAAGAACTAAATATTGTTGTGTGGGGTTTCCCCCCCCCCAAAAAAAGAAGTGCTCAAGGGCAAATGAAAGTGATAGATTCTCAAATTCCTCTGTAAAACATGGTGAGAAAACATGAGGGAGATTCTATGCTACGCCTACTGTAGAGAGAAAGGTGACTTTTGTCTGCCTTTGTGCCATATAGATTTTGGAACTACTCCAAGGACTGAAACAATCCATTGTATCAATTAGAAGAACTCTATTGGTTCTTTTAAACTTTCAGACTGCTTCCATCTCTGTGTTCATGAAAAGCACAGGATTAAAGGACAGGGCTACCTAAGAGCTGTAACTCCACCGTCTCTCTCAGGATGCACATTCACCTTCTTTATACAATTAGAGGTTGTTTTAGAAAAATAAGATGGTGGAGTTTAAACATGTGAGGATATGGTTTGGAAAATGTGCTGATGGGGCTTAAATTTAAATGGGAGTGAAAGGGAAGGCTGGCCTACAACTAAGGTGAACAGCAAGATAGTACCTGTCTCCATATTTAACATTCATTAGATGACCAGACCAGCAAGTTCAACACTGGGGACAGAACCAGGTGCTCCCCTACATCTGAGAGTAGCTGGCTAGTACTGTGGGCTAACCACAGCTCTGTCCTCCAACATCTCATCATTCCTCCATGCTCTTCAGCATCTGTTGCCTGAAGTAGCTGCCTCCATCCATCTTCTGACAGAGCTGGACCGCAGTAAGAATGGGGACTTGCTCCTGCACCTCCAAAAAAGAAGAGCAGTTCAATAAGTTTCAGCAATCCTTTTATCCAAAACAAAACAATATGCACATGTGAAATGAAACACTGAGGTCAAATAAACCTTCCAAAAGTGAACAAAAACATTTTCAAACTTTTAGAAGCCACCAGAAAGCATCTTCCAAAATGTATCCAGGGAAATTTATTTTTCTTTTACCAGCATACATGTTTCTTATGATTTCCATTTTGATGGTGAGACCTACAGATCTACGCTCCTTCTTTTAAAACATACTGTGAGTTGCTGATAAGACAGGCTTATCTTTTGCATCTCATGTATGCTCTGTAAGGGATGTTGGAGGGAGCTGCAGTTTATCTTGCCTGTTGCAGACACAGACAGCTACAGTAGGATTGACAAGTAAAATCCTGCTTTTTCTCAGTTTAAGCTTCATTGCATTGTTTACTGCTGCTGGAATCTGATGCTGAAAACCAGTGTTTCTTTGGCGCTCTTTCATCAGGGTCCCAAACACTTCCAGCTAGACAGCAGAGGAAGAGAGAGGGCTTGGACAGGCATAAAAAGGAGCTTCTTTCTCAGAGGCTCAGAAATGAATTGAAGGAACACAACAACAGCAACAAGGGTTCTTACATGCACAGGTAGTTGATTATCCCCTTTGTTTAGTGTTTCCTATTAAGAGTCACAAAAAGGGTCTTCAGCTGGTTGCTGACTCACTTTATGAACACCTTACTGTTGTATTGTCATCTTTCTGCGTACAGAAGAGACCACACTCTTCTTGGTGTCACAAGTCTGGATGGGGACTCTTAAAATTTATGAAAATTAACTGTGTTCTTAAGGTACTGGAGTTATAGGAACACAAATTTCAGTTGATCATTAGGAGAAAATCTCGACAGTAAGAGCAATGTCACGGAAACAACTAAGGATAGAAGAATGTTGGTAGCAGAGCATGAAATTTACTTTCTCAAAGTACTTCCTTCCTGTTACTTGTTACAATGTTTGGAAAGTAAACTGTTGCAATTGCTTGTTGCAATGTTGACAAAGTAACAATGTTGAAAAAATAATCTACTACATTACTTGTTGCCCATTGCTTTTCCATTGCTTTCCAAGATTTTCTTGAGAGGAAAAAGTTCTACCTAGGTTTGGCTGACACAAAATTCCAGTTCAAAAGAAAATCTGGTCAAAATTGACTTTGGAGATTAACTAGAAATTGTTAGTTTTTACACCAATGAAGTAACATCACTCTTGCTTGAAATGTGAATTCATTCCATCCTCATTATCTCCCCAAAGTAAATAGTTACACTGAGTTATCAACCATAACTTGTCTCTTCCAAGGTCTGTTGGCTGCTTTTGGGATTGTCATCCAAATAATCCATTTTGTATCTCCCAAAACTTGGGTAGATATCATGCATATGTTTTACAAATGTCAACAGCTAAGGTCCTTTCTGCACCTTACCTGCACCCCGCAATGTCCTGGCATCATCCCGGCAGTCCTTTTGCTGAGATGGGAGCATGTTCCAAATGCTCCACTCCACAATGAGCCAGCTGCTAGTGGATGGTAGTGGTTGGTAATGCTCCTTTCTTCTGCAGTGCAACCAGCCTCCAACTGTCCTGCACTGAGGAAGGAAGTCCCTAGATAGCTCCTCTGCCTTTTCTACATGGTCCCAGCTGATGCAATCATCATGCGAAAGGGCCCTTTTAACATCCTGGAATGAGGACATGTTGAAGCAATCCGCGTGCATGCTGCCACATGCCATCATCACAGTCCCACTCCTGTCACATCCCCAGCTGTCACAATCATGTGTTATATGGTAATAGTATAACACGTGATTGTGATGGCTGGGGACATGACAAGAGTGGGATTTTGATGATGGCATGTGGTAGCATGCAGTGCAGATAAGCTTCAACGTGTCCTCACGCCAGGATGGGGTTGTAGCATGGAAATGACCTAAATCTGTATAGAATTGAAATTACACACAAACATACTTCAGCCAATGGAGAAACTGAATGCTCCTCTCAGAAACTGCATGCAAAATGATGCATAAGTTTTATCAATGAATACTGTGAAATACAGTTGGTCCTCCACATTTGTGGATTTGGCTTTCACAAATTTGATTATTTGTGAGTTTCTCCAGCCACTGCTTTCCTGCCCTAGGCACTTCTTTTCCAGGGGAACCTTCCCTCTCAGCAGCTCCTATCAGGCTGCATAGCCCTTTAAAAAGCTGCCTCTGGTTCTCCTCCTCCACCAGCCACTGCCTGGCCAGCTAAGGATACCTTGCAGCCCACTTTCTCATTTTGATATCTGCGATTTTTTTCCACTTTTGTGAGGGTCCTGAATCCCTAACCCTAGCAAATGTGGAGGACTATCTACAATTAAAAATGCACACAAACATGATTTAGTTGATGAGGAAATTATACAAAAATGCATTGATTCAGACAAGAACATAAATGAATGCATGTATTGTGGAAAATGTAAATGGAAAATCTTGCAAGCTGATTTAGACAAAGGTTGGGGTAGACAGGAGTACCAGTGAGATGTAGAGAAATGCTAAAGTATTGAAACTGATTGTTTCCCACATCCCCAGAACCAATTGTGGAGAAGAGCAGTCGAATCTCATTTTCTGGAAGTCTTCAAGCAGAAATTGGACAGTTTTGTCTTGGGGATGCTTAATTTCTGGGTCTCCAATAGAGAGGAGGGAGGATTGACTAGTTGGTCCCTAGTCAAACACTATAACAAGCTTTGGTGAGGGTTTAAGTTTTGAAACAACTTCTTTAAAGGTTTATGTTTGCAGTCATGCTTTGTGTGAACTTGTTCCCCATGACCTGAATGATATTGCAGCAGATTTTAAATAAGCATAATTAGGTGAGCCACTTTGGTAGCTGGGAAAGCCATTCCTCAATGATAAAGAATATATTGCTTGGCAAATGAGTCACCTTTTGTTGTTGTTCATAACTGTGTCCTTGCTATTAAGCAACCTTTTAGAGGAGGTTATGGACTGCTTTTAAGTTATTCATACTTCCTCAGTAATGTGAACACTTCCTATATGCAATTTCAGGGTTTTATCACATGCGGCAAGTAAACTAGGATAATAACATCTTTGGCTGGGACTTATCACATTACCTCATCCCTCCCACCAGGGAAACAACAGAAGAAAATGACACCATGTGGTAAGTCCCAGACAAAGATGCTTTTATTCTGTTGCACTTGCAATTTAGCTTCCTAATGTGATGAAGCTCTGAGATTTCACCTTGTGAGTAAACCGGGAGTTTGTGCGGGGACCTGTTTCAGCTTCTGGTCTTCTGTACTGGCTAAGTCATTAGGCTAATGTAGCGTTCGTCCTTTTCATGTAGATATACGTCTTAGCTCAGATGTCAAGCAGGTTGGCATCAGACATCGCTTGGGCAAGTGTCTACTGCAATCACCAGACTTCAGAGACTTGTGATTTTTGCCAAACAATTGAAAAACAATTGTTGATATTATATGCACATACCTTCCTGATAGGTACCATCAAGATCTGTGGGTTTGTAGTTCATCTGGAGGTCATTTGTGTGTGGCTTTGGATTTCCAAGGGACTTTAAAAGGATTTCCCTTAGCAAACCATCAGGCAGCAAATTTTCTGTCCTTCTCTGAATACCTATGGAAATGGACTTATACGTGTGGTATGTGTAACTAACATCTGTAGCAGACCTAATCTAGCAGAGCAAGCAGCATTTTGTGCTGCTACAGCATGTATTTAGTCTGGTGGCCCCATATTACGCTTCTTGAAAGTGATGCATCAATATTATTAGGCAAGTTGGGAAAAAAGAGTTTGACAGTCTTAAGTTTCTATGTGTGCTTATGGATAGATAAGAGAATTTAATGTATACAGGGATTTTTGTGAGGTACAGTTTAAACATGTATTTTGACTATGCAATTGTAAATTCTGAAGAGTAGAAACACATCATAAAAGCCCTCATAGCCAGAGCTTGGAAGAGTTACTTTTTTGGACTAAAAACTCCCAGAATCCTGAACCAAGACAAAAACTAAGCTTTATTCAGAGCTTGTTGTTGTTATAGTTGTTAATATTATTTATTTATTTGATTTATTTGATTTTAACCCAAAGAAGAATCAATAGTCACATTCCCAAGATATCTGTCTGTCTATCTGTCTAGCTATCTACTTTTCCTTGGCTTATACTTAAAGGAGCTGTGACAGGTCTTTACTTCTCCTAGATTGGTGTGGCAGTTCCCCAATCTGATAAGGTACCCTGTCTTTTCCACACAGCTCTGCCTCCCCTCTTATAGCACCACCTTTGGGTAAAAGGGTGAGGACTTGCAATGTTTATTTAGAACCACTTAATGGTTTTATGGTAGTGTGTTATCTCTGTTGCTTTGTATACTGTACCCAACTCAAGCCAAGTCAGTGTTTACAAAGATGTATTCTAACATTTATCAAGATAACAATAAGAATAAAATGGCATGGTAGACTTCAAATGCAGGTCAAGGTTGCTACATTTCTGCAGTGCTCTTTTTAAACAATATAACAGGTAACTCCCTACTCAGAAGCAGTTTAATTATTTCTTTAGCCTTTCATATAAGGCACAAATATCATATAACAGCCTTTTGGTTAAAGTCCCACCAAAATCTTGACACCCACTCTAGGTCACACTCTCTGACCAGATCCTACTAGGGCTTGGTTACTCTTCTGCCTGTCACTAGGCTTCCACTGAGAATTAAACCTCCCAACACAGCCACATGCTCTTAGAGACTCTACTGCCTAGCTTCTTCCTAGCCTCTCACTGAAGGAATAACAATAGATGATTGGCTTTATATCACTTTTTCTCAGCCACAAGCCTCTCCCACACACTACTGGGCTAGGTTTCTCTCCTGAGCTGCTATTCTGGTTGCCTACAACCTACTGCCAGGTTGCACTGGCACTTCAGATAGCCGCACCCTACAAACTTAGTCACAGGAGCTAACATGTTAGTTTGTACATGGACATCCAAAACAATCAAATCAATCATAAGTCCCCACATTTATGTTTACATGGCATGAAAGCAATCTGATACATAGGTACCTGGGAGTAAGCTCCATTGAACTCATTGATGCTGTTTTGACTTTTTACTGTTGTTGTGTGCCTTCATGTTATTTTCAACTTATCGTGACTTTATACTGAACTTTAATAAAAGATCTCCAGCCAGCTGAAATGGACCCTTTAATTAAAAATGAAAACAGTTTTGCAAAGCATGAAGCATAAACTCTCTGAAAGACAAGGAGATGGGAGAACTACGGGTGCGAGAACTAGCGGCATCCTCCTGCTTCTTCGCCTTGAACAGCACGAGTGGCCGCCGGGGAGGCGGGCCGGGCCCTAAATACTGAGCCCGGCCCCGCCTCCTCCCGTCGGCCCCCGCGACACCAGCTCGTCTCGCGGGAGGGCGGCAAAGGCCTTCCCCCCCGCCATTTGCTTTGCTCGGCGGTGTGGGACGCATTGCCACCCTACCCACGAAATAACGAGACCTCAGACAGGCTTGGGTTGAACTAGGGCAATTTATTAATATGCCTAATTAACAAGGGTTGAACTAACCCGAACATAAACTTGGGTTTCTGGCCTGAGCAGAATGCTAAGGGGGGAGGGTAACATCACCTTCGGACTAGGGCAAGAGGCCACTCCCGACCGTCTCCCCTAGCCCGTTGAGCGAGATACCAGGCCCCAAAGCCAACCGCTGAAGGTGCCAGATGGCTTTTGGTCAGCCTTTGTCTGGGAGGGAACCCCAGGCCCACCCCCCACTGCGCAGCAAGTGGGGTGATCCCAGGGCTCCCCCAAGGATAGTATTTATCCTCCACCCCAAAAGGAGGTGCCATAGGTACACGCCGAACCTCAAGCCCCCCCCATTTCCGGCCATGGGCAAGGACAAGCGTCTGCTTAGTCCTTAACCCCCCCATCCGCTCAGGATCAAGTCCAACCCCTTCTGCAAATCGCGTAAGAAAATCTGATTGCCCTCTGGTGACAGGTGTACTCCATCACGCCAATATAGCTCTGGCTTGCTGAAAACAATATCTGCGTGTGGGATGTAGTGACCCAAGCCCTGTCTCAGGGCGCGTTGAATCTCCCTATCCGCCAGCTGGCGTGCGCGTTCTATGTGCCGGGGATCAGCACCACCACCCCATTCCCTCCTTTGCACCAACGCAGACCATGCGATTGATGTGTGAGGCCATGTGGTTTGTATGAGCCGTATGTCCTGGATGGCCTGTATCACCAAGGCCTTCCCTTTTAACAGTCCAAGGTCATTACCTCCCAGGTGAATGACCAGCACGTTGGGAGGAGGTTCACCGCTCTCCCTGAACAACAACGGTAGCAGGCCAGCCCACCGCAAGCCTCTCCTTCCAAGCCATCGTATGGATGCTCGATCGCCCAACCCCAGGTTTGTGCCCATGTGACCTGTGCGCGCCTGCCGCTCGGCCCAAAAGATGAAGCTGTGGCCGCATATCAGTATCCTCTTCCTCCCCTCTGCGGCCGGTCGACCTGGAAAGGAACCAAAGCGTTAAGGCAGCTCAATAGGTCTAACATAGCGTCGGAACGCTGAGGACTTCCACCTACCAATCCTGCTGATGTCGTCCGCTTTCATGCCCATCGCCGCGGCGGTAGAGGCTTCCCCTATACGAAATGAGTGCGTCCCGAAATTGACTCCCTGGAGGCCCAGCCTAGCTAAGGCTTTCTTGGTGATGGTCCAGAATTGGAATTTAGTGAGGGGAGATTTATCAGCATGGCAAAATAGGGGGCCTTCGTGTGTGCCTCTGTGGGCTATATAAGCCCTGAGCACCCTTACCGGGCACAGGGTTGCCGTGGCACATTCCCTCAAGGTGACCATAGCGCCCCTCCTGGCCTGGTCAGTCTTGGAACCCCTTATGACCAAAGAAAAGTGCCGTTCCCCCACGCTAAGTCCCGTAGCTCCAGGGCCCTGCCCGAGCTATCCATCCTGCTTTGAACGACTAACTCGTTCACCCTTAGCGCCCCAAAGAATGCAATGAGGGCCGCTGCATGGAACAAAAGGGTTTCATACGGAGATGAACAGACACTTTTCCACGCCTCGTCCATACCCTTCAAGATGGCCGGAGAAAGCGGCCGCCTGCCATCCTGGACCTTTCCACGCTGCCTGACACATCCCTCGATAAACTTACGCATCCTAAAATCACCCGTGGGGTCAGCCAGGCCCCTTGATTTGGATAAGAAGGCTAAGGCCGACATTTTGGACCTGATGTAATGAGGAGAAAGGCCAGCTTGCGAGAGAGCTACACAGAACTGCAGTATGTGGTCCACAGGGATTGGCCAGGCGTCCTGTAATCCCTTAAATTTACGGAAGCTGGAAAATTCCCTGGCTGCTCTACTGTAACTCCTCATGGTGCTAGGTGCAATGGACATACCAATCATCCTGTTCACCTCACCCCGCCAAGATTCCACAGGCTCTCGGGCATCGGTTCTGGGAGGGGTGAAGCGGCTGGGGCCAGCTCCCGGAAGCGATCCATCTGCATACGGGAAAGAGAGTCCGCCAGGGAATTGTCAACGCCTGCTACGTGAAAAGCCTTGAAAAGAATGTTAAAGCGCAAGCATTGAAGTGTGAATGCCCTGACCAACCTCATGACCCGGGGCGACTTTGAAGATAACTTATTTATGACGCTAACTGTGGACTGATTATCGCACCAGAAATGGACGGAGCTGTTAGCCAGTTCACGCGGCCAAATATGAACCGCAACCAGTATGGGGAAAATTCCAGAAATGTAAGGTCCGAAGTAAGGCCTGCTTCGGTCCAACTCTGTGGCCACCTCTGAGCACACCATCTGCCCCCAAAGAAGACGCCGAAGCCGATGGAACCAGCTGCATCAGATGATATTTGCAGGGCATCCCTCACCAGGAGTTCGTTACGCCAAAAGGAAACCCCATTAAAATCTGCCAAAAATTCCTGCCAGACTCTCAGGTCCAGCCTCATTTCCTTGATGATTCGAATTCGGTGGTGAGGCTTGGTAACGCCCTTGGTGGC
This sequence comes from Ctenosaura bakeri, assembly GCA_948474755.1. Lineage (NCBI taxonomy): Eukaryota > Metazoa > Chordata > Lepidosauria > Squamata > Iguanidae > Ctenosaura > Ctenosaura bakeri. Next base: position 104,399 of record CAOLHI010002847.1, on the reverse strand, counting down.
GTCACAGAGCCGTCTGAGGAAAGCCCTGCCCGGCGCTATGACCCTGCAAGCAAAGTTGAGATGCCCTAGGATCTCCTGGAGTTCCCCGAGTGTTGCCTTGCGCCTGCCCAAAAAGGAATCCACCCTAAACCGTAGGTCCTGTACCTTAACGGGTGGTAGCTTACTGGTCTGGTTGAGTGTGTCCAGCTCAATACCCAGAAACGTGAGTCTGTGTGTGGGCCCTCAGTTTTCTCGTGCACCAAAGGCACTCCTAACTCGTCCATTAAGGAAGTGAATTCAGACAATAGGAAAGCGCACTGCCCTGATCCTCGACGGCCACGAAAAGGAAGTCATCTAGGTAGTGCACTACGCCTCTCATGCCTGATTTCTTTCGGGTGGCCCATTCCAGAAAGGTGCTAAAGGATTCAAAGGCAGAGCACGACACCGAGCATCCCATAGGGAGCGATCGGTCTAGGTAGAACCTGCCTTCAAAAGCGAAACCCAACAGCTCAAAATCATTTGGATGAACTGGTAAAAGGCGAAAAGCCGACTTGATGTCCGCTTTGGCTAACTCAGCTCCCACTCCATGTCTGCGAACGGTTCGAATCGCTCCATCGAAGGTGGTGTACCTCACGGAACAAAGCTCCGCCGGGATGGCATCATTAACAGATTGCCCTTTCGGGTATGATAAGTGATGAGTCAACCTAAACTCCCCGGTGCTTTTTTCGGAACTACACCCAGGGGGGAATTGTAACGGTAGGAGTGGGGGGCCGATCAAATGGGCCTAGAACCCTGCCTTCTGCCACCTCCTTATTTATTTTTTGACGCACAATGTGCTCTTTTCCTCTAACCGATTTAAGATTATTGGCCATGAAAAACACGCGGGGTCCCCTACATGGGATTCTAAAACCCGCAGCAAAACCATCATATAGATATTGGGCTGCCGCCCGGTTTGGATATCCGCCGAGCCAGGCTCGAAGTGGCTCCAACCTAATTGGACTGGGCCCCTTTCTGAAATGGCTGTTGATTGCCCTGGCCTCGCTTTGCGGCCCCGTCCCTGGGGCCCGGCCCTCCGCCCTTCCATTTGTTGCAGTTGCGGGCCAAGTGGGGGCCCCAGCATATCCCACACAGGTGTTTATACCTGCAGGGGCGCCGAGCGCAAAACCCTTGAGTCCCAAACTCCCAGCAGATCTGAATGGGTTGCTGTTCTTGCTGGCCCTGAGTACGAAAGGGACCCCCGTCTTGCCTGTCTGCACTAAATGCCCGGAGTGGGCCCGTTCCCCAAAGACTGGGCGGCCGGGCCCCATTGACTGCATCCACAATTCAGTGTCGATGCGGTCCCAACACAAGCTTGTGTCAGTCGCCGCCAACATTCGAAACCGTTCATCATAATGTAACCATCCCGCCCCTGAATACTCCAATTGGGCCCTCCAAATGGTGTTCAGGTATGCCACCAGGTCATGCGCCCGCGAAGGATTGGTCTTAAGGACCACGTCCATGTAAATTAAGAATCCGGATAGCCAGTTGGTCCAGTTCCTCTCAACCTTTCTTTTCCTAAGCTTCTCCCTCTCTCCCGCATCCATATCATCCCTTTCTTTTTTATCTACCTCCCTGTACAAAAGGGCAAACACATCTACATATTCGCCCTTTTGGATCTTCTCGGCCGTGGCCGCGTTAAGGTGGCTGCCCAGGCATCTAGTCCTCCCCCCGGGACGCTGTTTTGCTTCCTCCTCCTTGGCGGGCTCCTGCTGCCCCCTCCCCCCATGGGGGCTCCCTGACACTCTTTACAGCTCCTTGCTGTTGCCTGAACCTGCTGTGTGGGGGTTGCAGTCACCCCGGGGATGGAGGGTGTGTCCAAAGCCGAAGGCTCCGGCGCTGGCGGGCCCCATCCATGTCCCCTGGCGGTGCTTGCACTTCCCAGGGGCCCACTACCCATGGAGTGCCGCTTTCTGTATTAATGTACTCACCGGCCGACTCTGCTACCGCTTCTCTTTCCTCTGGTGGCCCTGACGACGAACAGCCCGGTTGCGCCGCAGGTGAGCTCTCTCCCTCGCACCATCGCCGTTCCAGGGCATCAAGTCTGGCCACAAGCCGGTCAAAGTCGCTAGCTTTAATAGCAATAGTTCCCTCGTCCCCCTTTTTCTTTTGGCTGGACGCCCGACTGCCTCTCTCAATGGCGTCTAGCTTGTCAAACAGGCATGCCACCCTGCTGGACCCTTCCTCTGCGGACGCTGCCGACGAGCACGGGGCCACCGCAGTCTTGGCCGTCCTTGGCCTCTTGTTAGTGGTGGCCCCTGTGCTTGCGGCCGCCCTGTTCTCCTGTGCGGCCCTCTTGGGCAGTTGTTTGCCTTTTGCGGCAGCCCGCTTAGAGGGCATGGTGCCGTCAGGTACTGGGGCCCCTTATTAGTTAGAGTGGAACCTATGGCAACCTGGGGCTGGTGTCCTGCTGCCTAGGGTGTGTGTTTGTTCTGTCTCCCCCCTTTTTCTTTTTGTATGTGAGGGAGGGCGAGTGCCGAAGGCCCCAGCAGGGGCGTGGACGGGTAGTATGCCAGCCCCAAGCCTGCCCAAGGGAGTAAGCTATGTGCCCTGCCGCCTACTTGGGTGGGGCTGTTGAGCCCCAGACGCCCGCCCTTATGTTGGGGGAGAGGGGCCCCAGAAGGAGGAAGAGAGGAGGGGGAAGGAGGGGGAAAAAAAAAAGGAAGGCCAACAGCAGCCCCGACAGACTCCCCGCGTTAATGTGGGGGGGAGGCTGGGTGGCGAACCGCCGAGGCGAAGGCTGGATGGCGAGACCCAGAGGCCTTTGCTCCCTTCACCCTGCAAGCTGAGGGCGGAGGAGGCAGCGGCCTATATGTTGCCGCGCGGTGGCTGCAGCCCTGATACCAGGAGGAGGCAGCGGCCTATATGTTGCCGCGCGGTGGCTGCAGCCCTGATACAAGGCCCCTGCAGCCTAAGCTGGCAGGCCCGAAGGGCCGAAGGCCTGGCCCGGGCCGCTCCCGAAGGCCTGGCCTGTGCCGCCCCGCCTCCCTTCCCTGAAGCTGCGAAGCGGTGGCAGCGAGGCCCACCCGGCCGCGGGGGGCGGATCCCCGGCTGACCGGCCGGACGGGCTGAAGGCCGAGGCTGGGCCCCTACCTCCCTACCCCCGGGCTGGGAACGCTGTGGAGCGGCCGCGGCCTGCCCGGGGCTGGCCCGACGGGCTGGAGGCCGAGGCTGGGCCGCCCTACCTCCCTACCCCTGGGCCGGGAACGCCGAGGAGCAGCCGCGGCCTGCCTGGGTGGCCGCTGAGGCAGCAGTCGGATCCTTGGCCGAACGGCCGGACCGACGGGCTGAAGGCCGAGGCTGGGTAGCCCTACCTCCCTACCCCCGGGCCGGGGACGCTGAGGAGCAGCCGCGGCGTGCCTGGGGCTGGCCCGACGGGCTGAAAGCCGAGGCTGGGCCGCCCTACCTCCCTACCCCCGGGCCGGGAACTCCGAGGAGCAGCCGCGGCCTGCCTGGGTGGCCGCTGAGGTAGCAGTCGGATCCTTGGCCGAACGGCCGGACCGACGGGCTGAAGGCCGAGGCTGGGTAGCCCTCCTCCCTACCCCCGGGCCGGGGACGCTGAGGAGCAGCCGCGGCGTGCCTGGGGCTGGCCCGACGGGCTGAAAGCCGAGGCTGGGCCGCCCTACCTCCCTACCCCCGGGCCGGGAACTCCGAGGAGCAGCCGCGGCCTGCCTGGGCGGCCGCTGAGGCGGCCGTCGGATCCTCGGCCGAACAGACACTGAGGAGCAGCCGCGGCCTGCCCGGGAGGCTGCTGAGGCGGCCGACAGATCCTAGGCCGAATGGCCGGACCGACGGGCTGAAGGTCGAGGCTGGGCCGCCCTACCTCCCTACCCCCAGGCCGGGAACACTGGCTGCTAGGCCGCGGGAAGCCTCGCCCGCGCGCCGCGCCAACCCACACCGGCCCTGCGAAGCCAGTCCCCCCACGGCAGCCTCGTAACGCTGCCGCGGGCCTACCTGCGCGGCTGAGGCGGCCGCTGGATCCTCTTCGTCGCGGGCGAGCCGCCCGCCGGGCGCCGTCCCACGCTGGGTCTAGCGAAGAAGCAGGAGGAACCTCCGTCGAGGCCTGCGGGTGCGAGAACTAGCGGCGTCCTCCTGCTTCTTCGCCTTGAACAGCACGAGTGGCCGCCGGGGAGGCGGGCCGGGCCCTAAGACTGAGCCCGGCCCCGCCTCCTCCCGTCGGCCCCCGCGACACCAGCTCGTCTCGCGGGAGGGCGGCAAAGGCCGTCCCCCTGCCATTTGCTTTGCTCGGCGGTGTGGGACGCATTAATTAAAAATGAAAACAGTTTTGCAAAGCATGAAGCATAAACTCTCTGAAAGACAAGGAGATGGGAATTCACCTTTTTCTTGATCATCTTGTGCATCCCTGATGCAAATCTGTCACAAAGAATAGCAAAATATGAAAATCTTGTCAACATTTCATTCACTTGCAGGAGAACAGAGGGGATGGCAATTACTCTGACATGCCAGCAGATAACATCATTGCTCCTGCTACAGGGGTGCAATCCTAGAGGTGTGCTCCTAATTCCCCCCTTCAGTACGTTACCACAATGCATGTGTTAACTTTGCTGGAAATGTTTTAAATTAGTTAATTAAGAAGCACATGTCCGCAGGCATGCAGAAAGTGCATTTACTTCCTAACAAATGTTTCTAGTGGATAGATTTCTAGGTCAAAAGGGTTGTTTTCACTGGAGAAATGGAGGATTGTTGGGTTTTAGTAAAGTTCAGAAATACACACACTACAGGCATGGATCATGAAGAGAGGAAGGGCATGAGACTTGCTTCCTTCAGCATTGTTCTGTGTATGTGGAGAATGAATGTGTGAGAGGACAGCCGCCTTTATTCTGAATTTTCATGTGGGCAACTTCCATACATGGCTAAAGGTCTTCCATTCAGATTGAAGCTCTCCAGATAAGGAGAGTGATTACGTTGGGAGGTAAGGCCAGCAAGTGTTACCCCCTTACATGTGTTATGAACACCTGAAGAGGGATAGTTAGAGGAAATATCAAGTAACATGTTGGTCATTTTGAAAGAAGGCAGACACATATACTATTTTTATTGGCTGTGCTGATAACAGAACTTCACTGTTACTGCAGAAATTAGGATTAAACAGTGGGGTTCTGTAAGCATTTAGACAATGAAAGAGAATGAACGGTTAAAACAGATAAAAACTAGGCTGAGAAGGAGGCGGTGGCCGGGGAGGGGGGAGGAGGAGGTCCTTTTCTATCTGGTTATGTTATTTGGTTGGTTTTGTGAGAAGGATAAAATGTGTTAGCCATATTTAAAAGGAGAATTAAATGTATTAATGAATTGTTAGTGTAGCTTGGATGAAGTCAGTTTCTAGATGACAGCTCTGACACCACCTGCAAAGCTACTTCATTATACCTGAAGGAAAGGGTGACAGAAATGCTGCCAATGAGCTGGTAACACTAGAAACTGACTTGAGAACTTCTACACTACTCTGTTATAGTGCTATTATTTTACTTTCAACATCCAATGCAATGCTGGGGTTTGCAGTTTGGGGAGGGGCCTTTAGAATCCTCAGCCAGAGAGCTCTTTGGCCTCAATAAACTACAAACCCCAGAATTCCACAGGATGTTGAAAGTGGAATAATAGCACTATAACAGTGTAATGCAGAAATGGCCTTATATGCCTCTCCATCTATGGCCTTTTTCGCATTAAGGCTTCTCACGCGAGCGGGGAAGGGCGGCTCACGCAAGAAGCCTTCTCCGGGAGGCTGCCACTTCCCCCCTTCTTCCTTCCGCAGGCGAAGGAACGAGCGGGGAAGCGGCACCGGAGGAGGCTTCTTGCGCGAGCTGTCCTCCCCCCCGGGCGAAGCAGGAGGCTCGCGCATCCGTCCCCCCCCGCATGCGTGAAGCAGGAGGTGTCGCGTCCGTCCCCCCCCGCGCGCGCGAAGCAAGAGGTGCCGCGTCCGTTGCGCTAGTGCCCTGCCCCTTCCTTCCTTCCACAGGGGCGGAGGGAAGGAAGCGCAACCCGGCCGCCTCCCCGCCGCTCCGCACAGGAGGTAAGTGCGCGCGGGCGCTAGGAGCGTTGCGTGAGCGCGGGTGATTTTCGCTTTGAGGCGAAAATCAAAAAACCCGCGATCGCGCCGCTTCAGCCCCGTGAGCCCGGCGGAAGTGGGAGTGCGTCATGCAGAGCAATGCTCCCACTCCCGCGAGGCTCACAGGGCTGTCGCGCGACAGAAAGCCCGTGCGAAAAGCACCTATATAAACCCTCACAGAGGTCAAAACAGCATGAATTGTGGTGTCATGCTGCTACCTTGTTTACTGGGGTCCTGGGAGGACACCTATATGCGCTCTTAATTAACTAAGTTTGGGGAAATTAGCTAGAGCACAAGTTAGCAATGTGAGAGGCAGGGCAACACAGTGGAATCTTTTACCCAATGTCTAAGGGGTCAAGACAAGCCAAGGAGCACACCAAGTTATAAGAATAATTGAGATTTTTATTAAATACAGACAAACAGTATATGCAACACATGCACTCAGATAACTAAAGAAAATAAAGGTTGGAGAGGTAAAGAGGGATTTTTGAGAGGGATTGTTGAACTGGGTGATATGACACCGGTCCTGAAGCCTGGATAGATCACTGCGAAGGTCCGAAGTTGCACAGTCTCAGCCAATATGACTGAGGGGAAGGCTCACCAAGCAGAGCGGTGGCAAAATGGGATGGAACTCAGGAGCGATCCGAGGAAGGTCTCGGAATCAGCAGTTTTTATAGGGAGAAATGTAACTGCAGACTATTTCATACTTGAGGAAAACAATGAGTTTTGGGTACGAGACAAAGCTTTGGAAAGGTCAGAATTTGGCATGATTGAGTTAGGTCTGAATTGACAAAGGGGTAGACAGTATGCAAATACTCAGTGCTTGACATTTGAGTATTCAGCTTGCCAAGTTGCCTGCTCCAGGCAGGGAGTTCTTTGTAAGTAGCGTGCATACATAATGAGGGTGTTTGCAGAGAGGTCTCCTAAACCGGTGATCTGGCTGTTTCTGACCTGCCTGTATTGTGCTGGGATATTGCAGCATTTAGTGGCCGAGCCTAGTTCTGTGCTTGTCCGGGGGCCTCACAAACACATGGAGAGGGATGGTGGAAGAGAGCCAAATTATTGGTATCAAAATGATATCTATGTCACCTTAAGTGCGGCCCAGCCATGGCAGTAACAATGCCCTGCCTTGGACACTGTGGCAGTGAGGAGGAGGATTCTGACTCTGAGGCAGAGGCTTCCCCAGAGGCTAAAGTGTCCCCAGAAACTGGTCCAGAGGGAGATAATACACAACAACAACAAGGGCCTGAGCCAGGGGAACAAATAGAGGAAGACATAGCTGACACACCTACCTTGCAGCAGAGATGCCATGAAAGGGAGGGCTTGCTTTGCTCGGCCCGTTTAAGTAGTAAGCAAGCCCTAATGAAGGAACACCTGTGGTGACAGCAGCCATAGATAAAAGAGGGCTCCAGCTAGCCTTTCCTCCCAGGGTCAGCAACTGGTCTTTTTGGCCCTAAAACCCTGTGCTGTGCTCTTGGATCTGGTTTTCGAACTCTGCCTGTTTCGACTATGGTTTGGATTTGCCCCTTTGGATTTGTTTGCTCTAGGCTGCCTTTCTGTTTGGACATTCTTTGACTCTCACCTTGTGAGTAGGAGCTGTGATGCTTGTGAATTAGTGCCTGCTCTGCCATAGACATGACAGGTGTCCCTTATAACATGATGATGTGGTAGATAAGTTATGGAAGTAACAACTGGACCATGGTTCTGGTGGTCTTTGTGGCTGTGCAGATATTTGGTCTTAGATCTTCCTGGTCCTTGTCCTACATCCTGATCACTATGTGGCTCTCATGTACAGATGTGTATGGATGGGAACATGCCACTTCAGCCCAGGATGCCTTTCATTAATAAAATATATCTCAAAATGTACATTTTCAGCTTCCTGACTAGACATGCTTCAATTTTGCATCAGTGCTCCCATTCCCCTGATAGTGCAAGTCATGGCTGTTGCATCACTGAAGCTGGCAGATGTGCCCTGACCCTATGTTTTGCTTGAGCTCTGTTTGTGCAGTTGACCAACAGGAAGAGATGATTGCCTGCCAGTTTTGTTCAGGAAAGCCTGCCTCTAGACATCTGTTTGCACCGGCTGAGTGAAGAGGGGACACTTTTCTTTATACTTACCAACATCACCAGAAATAGGAGGCCTTTGGGAACAATACAGCTGGGAATACTAGTAGAATATCTTCCAGCTGTTTAATATTATAGTTAGATGACTGACAGCTAATCTATGTTGGGATTAGCCCTTCCTGACAGATCTTCTCCACAGAAGGTTGTGTTCTTTTGAGATGAATCTATCACAGTGGCCAAAGTGAAAAAGAACTTCTTAAAAGTCACAGGGCTTGATTCATGGTTGACAGCACACTGAGCAACATTATTGAGGAGTACTCATCCATTATGGAAGGGTACACATTATCGTGCCTTCTGCAAGTTGCTGAACTACAACTCCCATCAGTCCTGACCAGCACAGTCAGTGGTGAGGGATGATGGCAGCTGCAATCCAATAGCTGCAGTCCAATAGTGGAGGGCCTTGCAATCCCCATCTCTGATATAAGGAATCTGCTATATTTACCATCTTTTTCTTCTTCCTTAGATTTGTTAGATCCACTGTTGGAGCTGCCAATAAAAATAAAATTAATCATTTACAGAAGACATCCAGTCTAATGTATTAACTTTTTCTCCCAGCAAGAAAAGAGGAAAAAGCAATCTGTATTTGGGGTTAATCAAATGATTTTTTTTTTTCACCACCCGTCTTTACGATAGTAGCCTAGCAACTTCATAGAGGAAAGGGGGAGTCCCTGGTGATGTTGCAAATGATTTGATTGTTATCGCAATGCCTGATCTGACTTCTGCAACTGTTTCAAAGTGTCCTTCTGCATAACTGAAAAAGTTTGATGGTAGCTTGAAAGTAAAAAGATTACCAGGCTTGGCTTAACTTCCCCTCCCCATTCTCCTACCACTAACAATAATGTAGAAATCCAACAGTAGAAAGGAGATTACTTGCAAAATGTGGTGTGGACCTCTAACAAGGAGCTTGTGAATAAAGAGCAGTTTTAATTTCAATCTCTTGTTTTTTAAAATCCAAATTTTGTGCAGCCTGAGTGATAAATAGGTGTTTCATATAAAGTCCACTGAATCACAAACACTGGCAAGCTGAACTACAAAAGTATAACCCTTTTAGAAAGTAGCTCATATTATAAGGCAGGGATGGGCAACTACGGTGGATCAATGAGATATTTTTCCCCCTGGGACTCCCCAAGGCCTGGGTGGGCTACCCCAAACCCTAAGGCAAACCTATTGCAGAGGTTTCTGGGGCTGAGAGCGTTTGACATGCCCAAGCTCACCCAGTGGTTTTCCATGGCCAAGCTGGAAACTGAACCCTGGTTTGAATTACTTCTCCTGGATGTAATTGACCTCTTCTTACGTACAGCAAGATGGTCCTGGAAGCAGAGGAGTTCTGGGACACAAAATTAGTCTTCAGAGCCACATTTTACACACTGCTCTTATAACATAAGGGTGGTAGAAAGCAAAAGGAATTGCCCTACCTGATGGCCCCATTCACCTGAACCACTATCCCTTGGAATCAGATGTCAGATCCTAATTCTGGATCATGGAGACAACATGTCTCTCCACATAGGTGCTGCAGTACATGGTTCTAGGCTTCTCACACTGTGTATAAGAAGCAATGGATCCAGTCTCATCTCTCTAAGTTTCACGGTTAATCCTCCTCAGCTGCCTCAAATCCAGTTGACAGAGCATACTTGCTCTCCCTTGAAACAATCACTTTTGCATCCCGGCTCCTCCCCTTGGTGGTTGCCATGCCTCTAGCCGCAGTCTTCGAGGCACGAGGCTATACTATCTGTATTTGAGTGGACCCTCAACCATTCCCACACTTGCTTCTCCAGCTGTATTACCAAAGCCAACCTTAGAAGGATAAAATGGGGGGAGCAGAATCGTAAGACCATACTCAACTGTGCCAGAAAACACATGGGTGAGTTATATGTCTTCACAAAAAGAACTGAGATAGCAGACATGCCAAATATTCAGTGTTACTCAGAGGATAACTGGATAGGCTATAATTATGCTGGGCACATGGATACTTTGGCTGTGTTCTGTCATCGCATCAGATTGTGGCTTGTGCTAACCTTAGTTACCACAACACCATGATTTGAACATCTTAGTATACATCAGGCTAAGAAACTTTAAACCATGCTTTAAAGTTTCTTGAGTGCTCTCATTTCTCATCTCTTCAATAGTTATCCTTATACATTTATTGATGTTTTCTTATTTAGGTGGAGTATTAATAATCCCAACATCCTGTGGAATTCTGAGGGTTGTAGTTTACTGAGGCCAAAAAGCTCTGTCTGAGAATTCTAAATGTCCCTCCCTAAATTGCAAACCCTAGCATTCCATAGGATGTTGAAAGTGAAATAATAGCACTCTAACAGTGTAGTGTGGAAGGCCCCAAGTCCCTTAGGGCTTGGATGTCTGAGCCTTATGCAGTGAAAAAATGCTTAATATCTGGGGTGTAGGAGTAAGGCTGCCCTTGTTGGCCACTCTCCAGTGCACTCATCCTGCTCTCTCCACGTTGAGAAATGTCTGGAGAAGGCTATCTGCTTTATGCTTACTCCATCTCCCATGACAATTATTGAGAACCTGATTATGCAATGTTCTTCATCACTTCATCCTGGGGATGTGTGTGGCCAAAGCTCCTGAGATCTTCCCCAGTGTATGAACAGCATAAATGGCATGGGATGCAATGGACAGTGGGCACAGCTCAGTTGGATGTCAGTTGTGAGGAGCAGGACACCTATGTAAGGCAAATGGTTTGGCTTTGTAAAAGAAAACCACAGATTGGCTTTACTGCTATCCTCAAATATTTCACAAATAAAAACTGGGACTTGTGTTGTGAAGCAACAGCAGAGTATGATCAAGCTGCCCAAAGGTTGTTCATAAAGAAGAGCACAAAAAAAAATAATAATAATAATAATAATAATAATAATAATAATAATAATAAAATTTCTATCCCGCCTCTCCACATGGATCAAGACAGCGAACAACTTTAAATACATTAATACATTAAAAACATTAAAAAACATACCCAATCCTCCCCACCCACCAATCCACCTAAAACCAACCCCCCTAAAACACACAACAATCAATCAACTATTGAAAGAACAGCAAGACAATTGATGAGAGGCAATGGAAATGCTAGTCTTGGAAGGCCTGTCGAAAGAGATCAGTCTTGACTGCTCTTTTAAAGCAGTCAAGACTGGTAATGTGCCAGGTCTCCTCCAGCAGGCCATTCCATAACTTGGGAGCGATAGAAGAGAAAGTCCTCTGGGTAACCGCAGCCAACCTAGTTCTGACTGGCTGCAGTAAATTCCTCCCAGAGGACCTTAGTGTGCAAGGCGAATTGTATGGGAGAAGGCGATCCCGCAAGAAAGCTGGCCCCAAGCCATGAAGGGCTTTAAAGGTAATAACCAACACCTTGTACAAAATATAGGAGGGATGCAGCAGTTTGCTTTTGTTTGAGACCACTGGGAAGGGCATGATTCCACCCCTCTTCTTTTCTCCCCCTAAACCTATTAATTGAGTGCAAATTAGTTTTGCATTTTGAAATCAGTTTGCAGCTTAGGACAATGTGGAAAGTCCGAGGAGAGAGAAACTAGAACATTTTTAAAGCAGCTGTCCCTGCCACAGCAGAACAGTTGGAAGATATGAAACAGAACTATACATAAAAGACTCTGCCGTTGTTTCTGAGGCCTGAATTGCTCTCACCCAGAGGCAATAATTTGCATTGGTGCAGGCCATGGAAACTCACTGGTCAACCTTGGGCATGTCAAATACTCTCAGGCCCAGAAAACCCTGTGATAGATTCACCTTAGGGTCACCATAAGTCAGAAATGACTTGAAGATACACAACAACTCACCAACACAGGCTGGCTGCAGGCCTATGTAGCATTGCCACATCGATTGGTTCATCCTTTCTAAGATTCCAATTTATAACAAGGTATTAATGATTGTCACTCTGTCTCCTAACAGATTCCAACTGGGACCAAGACCAAATCTCATTTCCTACCTCCTAACAGATTCCAACTGGGACCAAGACCAAATCTCATTTCCTACCTTCCAACCACAGAAGCAATATTTCCAGGTCAGATTTTAAGTAATTATGTAGGGCAATGGAGAAAAGTTGTCCTTTTTCTGCTGGTAATTAGAAGCTGTTTTGTCTCTGCTACTGTCATTTCAGCACTTTTTAAGAAGAACACTGCATTCCCCAGACATTCTTTTTAAAAAGGTGAGTTACATACTAAGTTTGGTGTGTGACAGCAGAACAAATTCCCCAAAGATTTGCAGAGCAAAACGTTCTTCTTGTGAATGGCTGATTCAATGATGTCTGCTGTTGCTTCAGAGAGAAAGAGAGAGAGAGAGAGATTGCTTGATACCTGTTATAACATGATAATCAAAATAAATACAGCTCTGCTCTCAGCCATCTAACAACTGAGAAAATCATAGGCATTATTTGAATGTGCTTAGTATTGTATCGATCTCTCATTGCTTGAAAAGGAACTTGCAGTTTAATCAGATTTGCAGGTGTCTTGTTCATTATTAATGTTGCCTGAAAGGATTAAATATTAAAGATGGGAAGAATACTAGGATTTGCTTCATGTGATAAATAAAAATCAATTTGTTGGGTTTTTTGGGGGAGGTGGGGTAAATGTACTAAATATAGCAAGGCAAAAAATCCCCCAGGGCCGTGGAGGGTTTTTATGCAAAACTATGGAGTCTCTAAAAGGCATAAAAACATTATTCTCAAGACAGCTCTGTGTAGAAGGAATTGCATTCTCTTTTTTTCTGAGTTATTGTTCTTTCAACCTCCTTTCTAAATTGGATCTATTTATATCACATACAATGTTACAGTCTGTGGAGGGCAGGCAATTTCTCATAGATGCCGCTGCTTCTGCTGCTTTTGTGAGATATATCTGTCAAGCAGCCCTGACCAGAGCTTGGTAAAGTTATTTTTTTACTACAACTCCCAGAATCCCCTGCCAGCATGTTCCCACAGGATTCTAGGAGTTGTCATTACCCCTACACATACACACAAAAATCAACTTTTCTGAACTCTCCTATGAGACTAGCATAGAGGCACTGTCATCTCCTGTCCACTTTAAGAGTCTGATCACTGCATTCCGAAAATAGATGTCACTGAGCCTTTCCTCACTATACCGTTATAGTGCTATTATTCTACTTTCAACATCTTATGGAATCCTGGGGTTTGCAGTTTAGGGAGGAGCCTTTAGAATTCTCAGCCAGAGACCTCTTTGGCCTCAGAAAACTACAAACCCCAAAATTCCACAGGATGTTGACAGTGAAATAATAGCACTATAACAGTGTTATGCAGAAAAGCCCACTGTCTTTTATGCAGGAATGATGTAACCTGCAGTTTGTAACAGCATCAGCGATACCTATAGGTGTTAATAAGATACTCAGTAATTACATTTTTTTTTAATTAGAAGAAGAAATGAAGTCTGTGATCATCAATTTGAACTTTTTGAGCAGGTCCAGCTCCTGTCAGGATGTGTGGCTCCTTTCATAACATATCAGCTCGATGTATTTTAGAATAGATAGGGTAGTCAGCTTAGGCGTTGCTAGAATTAGCTAGGACACTAAAAAGTATTGAATATTGAATATTGAAACTATATATCTGCTCAAAGCACGTTTGTGTATTCCAACTAATCAAATGGTCAATTGCTTTGACCACTATAATATATCCAGTAGAGGAGGAAATGTTCAGAGAGGAAAAATGAAAGTACCAAAAGGTGTTGCGTGAGATCTGGAAGTGCTCAGAGATAGGAAGGCCGGAAACATGTTCCAACCACAAGCATGAAAGATAAGTAAACAACTGTGAGTCTGAGAAAAGTCTAGAACGGTAGGATAATGTTGGATTTATGATCCTCTCCAATCACAACTGTACATGCCTAAATTTGTACCTGAAAGGTATAAAACCTGTAACCACCATGTATGTTCTAATCTCGGCAACTTCAGACTATGCTATGTTGCTTGCTTTGCTACAGATAAATACTGCTGATCTGAGTGGAGTTTGTGGAGTGCAAGTTACCCAAGGCATGACAGTAGGGATATAAAGATGTTAGGTTATCTGTTCCACATATATTACATCAGTTTGACACATCTTTAAATGTCAAAGCTCCATCTTAAGGCATTTTGGGATTTCTAGTTTGGTAAAGCATTTAGCCCTCTCTACTAGTCACCTCTATTGCATTCCTCTGAACTATAAATCTCAGAATTCCTTAGGATGCAGCTATGACAATTAATGTGATATTAAACTGATGTACCTTTAGTTTCATTTCTCAGAATCTCACAGGTATTCCCACTCCTTCCAAAATCTCACAAAGGGTTGCATAGAAATTTGTAACTATTTTGATTAACATATATGTTTTTCTCAATGTACACACTGTTCATATTTTTCCCATTGAATAAAGCAACTTTTCCAAACATATGCATTTTAAGTGCTGCAAATTACTTGTGCATAATTCAAGAAACAAAGAAAAAAATACACACAGTTTTTTTCTAACTGATATCTCACAGACCATGAACCAGGGAAATTCATAACGAAACAAAACAAAATCTTGGTTAATGCAAATTTCTTTTCCATCCCTAGTTCCTTGCTTGAGGCTACCCTCAATGTAATACTCTCAACAATGTGGCACCTCTAATGCCGTGCCTCGCTAGCATTTTACTCATTTTAATTTTTCACACTGCCCTAGAAGGTTGCTGTGCCTGGAGCACTACGGGAAAAATAAATGGAGAAGACCACATAGTATGAAGTGTTAAGCATTGGCCATGGGCTGCCTTGGAACTCATGTGGCAACTGGGGTCTTGTTAATAAAGCCTATATATAAACACACACATAGTGAGACAGACACATAGTGCAACCAAAGTTTCTCAAATAATAGTCATTTTAAATGCAGCCTCTATATACTAGATTGCAATGCACAAAGATTTTTTTTCCTGCCTTCACAGAATCTAAGTGAACAGAATGACCAGCTGTTTGAAATAAAATAGCAAGAAGCTGACGTGTTGCTTTTCTTGGTTTTCTGACATAAGTCCAAGTTACTGAACTGAAACTACTTTTCTTTTCTGTCTTTCTCTCTCTTTTCAAGCCTTTACGGGGTGACAGACCTACCCCTATAAATATCTTTTTCAGATTCTACAATCTGTAGGGCTGTAAATATTTCACAAGTGTACATCCAATTAGAGATATTCCTGTGTCATTAAGTTGAATGACATAAAAAAAATTTAACTCCATCCTGGTTTCTCATCTTGAGAGGAGAATGTCAAGTTGAAACTTGAGATACAAGGATGTTTGCTCCGAAGGATAAAAAGGCAGAGAAAACTGTTCACAAGCAGAGCAATGTTCCTAAGAATTAACCTGCAGTCCGGTCTGTAATGAATATTTGCTTAAATAATATTTACTTAAATGAGCCAACAGGTTATTGTGTCCAACTTTCCATTTGCTCAGTGCTGACCAATCAAAGCAACTAATGTAGAAATTACATCTGAAAATGACTGGAGGAAGGCTGATATTATTTTGTTATTGCCCTCCTTATTATTCATCTCTATGGGTACAATTGCCCCCACCTTCAGAAGCTGTATACGGAAAGGTAGATTAGAGGCTTCTAAAGGAATAAATTTAGGAGTGTTCATTTGACTATAGATGGAATTTCTTTGTATCAGGGTGTATTATGACATTTACACTTCCATTTTGCTTTATGTTTGTTGCTATTCTTGTTTACTCTCAAGACAACTTCAAATTATTGCAACCCTATTGACAACAAACTTCCCAGATCTTCAACCATCAACTGCCCTGCTCAAATCTTGCAAATGCAAGACAGCTGTAGCTTCCTTGATGGAGTCTATTAACCTGTAATGTGGGCCATTTCCGGACCACACTCTTATAGTGCTATCATTCCACTTAACATCCTGTGGAATTCTGGGGTTTGTAGTTTACTGAGGCCAAAAAGCTCTCCGGCTGAGAATTCTAAATGCCCCTCCCTAAACTGCAAAGCCCAGCATTCCATAGGATGTTGAAAGTAGAATAAGAGCACTATAAACAGCGTAGTGTGGAAAGGCCCTTAAACTGAGCTAGAAAAAGACAATGACACTCCTAGCCCTGATCTTCGGATTTGTTGAGAAGAAAATTCCAACTGGGTGGATTAACTTTTGAGAACACTTTGGCTAGGATCACATCAAACTCCATGGTATACTATAACACAGTTTAAGGAAGACATGCACTGTGTTTCTTTTTAAAGCCCTTTCTGCTACGATGTGTAAAGCAGAACTGATTTAGGCTAGGTGAAGAGTTTTGTTTTCTTTTGCCTTGTTTGGGTCCTTAAGATATAAGACATCAATAACTAAAGATAAGAGCTGGGCCAGCGTGCACTACCGATAGCACAGTTTAGATGATAATCTATCCTCAATAGATGTCTTCCTATGTTCCTCTGAAGCCTATCACCTCTTGTTTCTGATAAACAGCGTCTATGAAACACACCCCTCCTTCAAAGAAACTCTTAACCTTACAGAAAAGATGGGCATTTGAATCCTTATTTCAATCCTGCAGTCCTTCTATCAATACGGTCTTTGTGGCCATTCAGCACCTAATATGAATTTAGGATTCTGTGTCATTTTGTAGATCAAATTTGGAGAATACGTTTAGAAAAATCTAAGGTAAAATACAGCCACTTAGTGTCTATGGGTTTTACTTGGGAGATGGGCTGCGGGCACTCCAGTTATTCTTTTTTTTCATTCACACAGTGTGGTTGAAAATTTCCAATGAGGTGAACTCAAAGTGGACAATTTTTTAGTAATGGTGTTGAAAATGGAATAATAGCACTATAACAGTGTAGTGCAGAAAGGTCCTAAAAGTCCAAATAATTACAGGAGTCTAGGCATTTAGTATCTTTCTTTCTTTCTTTCTTTCTTTCTTTCTTTCTTTCTTTCTTTCTTTCTTTCTTTCTTTATTTAGTATCTTTATATTCTGCTTTTTTTTCCTCCAAAGTTCAATCCAAGGTGGCTCACAAAAGAAATCAATTAAAACCATTTTAATACCATTTTTAAAACAATTACAATTGTCACATTTAAAATAGCACAAAATAATTTTAAAAGCATAAAAAAGTAAATACAGCATGCATGCCAATAATAAGCCACCCTGTGAGGCTGCTTAAATGGAAAGACCTTTGCCTACTAGGAAAAAAAGAACAGGAAGGGGGTCAGCCTAGCCCTCCATGGAAGGGAGTCTAAGCAGGGATGTCTGGTTTTTCCTATCTGAGTTGGATGGTAAATCCTCTCTGGGTTTTGTGTGCTTTGAAGGGTTGTTCAAGGAGCTAAACTTATTTGGGGAGTAGGTTTCAGCATTTGGGAGAGTTCTTTTGAAGTTCAGACTAAAACCCAGCACAGATTCACTGCCTCATTGCTGTCACTGGATCTAATATTATATAAGCTAGCTTCAGGTTCGTGCTGGTTTAAGGCAGGTTATTGTGAAATGTCAGCTGAAGACTACAGCCATTTCCACACTAGACTGTTATAGTGCTATTATTCCACTTGCAACAGCCTATAGAATCCTGGGGTTTGCATTTTAGGGAGGAGCCTCAAAGACCCTTCCCTAAACTGCAAATCCCAGGATTCCATAGGATGTTGAAAGTGGAATAATAGCACTATAACAGTCTAGTGTGGAAATGGCCTACCTACAACAATATTTTGCTGACATTGTCAACAGTCGCTTTCTTCTGGAAGTTCTTGAGAGAAAAGCAAAGTCCATCTAAAACAAAGTCTCATCACAATCAAAAACAAAATAAATGTCCACTCCAATGACGTTGGGTTTAGGCCATAGTGAACCATCCATTTATCTTTTTCAATCATGACTGGAAATGCTTAGTACCTCTTTTCCCCTTCACATACATATACCTGAATATATCAGGATCAAGGACAATAAAACCCAGAAAGAGGCACAATGAATTGATATATTTGAACCAAGGCAACTTCTTGTTGGCATTGTCATCTTTCCTATCTGCTGTGCAAATAAGTTTAGCATTAGCTTCATTTTCTAAGCCTCTTCTTGGCATTTGTCACTGTTAGAAGTGACAATCATCTATCGCGCTCCCTTGCCTTCCTGAGCTGCGAGTTCATTTGATAGTATATGCCAGTGAATCAATTATTTTATAGCTCCATTTTATATTTCCTTTTATATTGCATTACAGGCAGTGGAAGGAAAAGTGGAAAGCTGCACCATAAATCAGTCCAGAAAAAAGGACAGTTAGAATGCCCCGGCAATACCTCCGTTGATCATATCCTTGAACCAGCAGGAAAACAGAGGCTGTGCTGTGAATAAATAAATAAAGAAATAGAGCAATGACTGGGAACATTTGGCTTTATCTGTGTTTTTAGTAAGTTGCTCTCTTTACAGCAAGTACTAAATTACTTACCAGAGGACAAGGAAGGCAGAAGATGAGGTGAGGTTGAATATTCTTTGTAGAACTTTTAAATCAGTCTTTGATACCAGCAGTGCTTGCTAAGGCAGCTCTCTGTTTGCCTCTCCATCAACATTTTCCTTTGTTATACAAGAAGCATACAAATATAGATTTTTTTTAAAGACTTTCACTCAAAAGACAGACTTTTTTTAAGACTTTCACTACAAAGAGATATTGTTCCAGTAGATATTCTAGATCTCATAATGCAAACCAGCACCCTTCAATTGTTCTGATATAGGCCTAATTCAGACATAATGATCTCTGTCTAACAAACCATGGTTTATTAGGTCAAGAAAAACCAGCATACCCGTGTTTCATTCTTCCCCTTCTCCTTGCTACTTTCATGCACCATAAAGGAAAATTTCGATGAGGTTGTTAAGCCACTGTTTCCTGCTACAAAAATTATGATTTAATATCCTGGTACAACACAGAACAATGGAAGAAAGAGTGTAAAGGCACAAGGTTAATTCTTTTTCCACTTTGCCCTGTCTCATAGAATTGAATTTGTTACAACTGAACTTGGCTGTATTTTCAATCAAAGTGCCAAAAACCACCACCACCCCAGCCAAAAAAAGCAGATTTTCTAACTCTTTCAGTTCATGTTCATAAGTCAAATGTGGGCAAAGTAACTACTGGGAAACAGAACCAAGGTACAGTAGTTATATTGACAAATTAATTTTATGCTCTACAACAAGATATGTTGTATATGGCATGATATGGCCACTCTAAATATGATGTAGAAGATCTGGACCAGAATTTGCTTTTGTTTTAATAATCAGCAGTACCATGTAGTGGCTCTAAAGAGCAGGTAGGTGGACCTGCTGTTCAGATAAAAAAATCATCAGTAAGGAATGCTTGAACAAGAGCAGATGGATAGCAAACTGAGCAAAAACATGTACACCCTCCCCCTGTCTAGATTTGACAGCAACAGTCCTTCTGCTCCACTTTTTAAACTGTGTTCAGAATGTCCCATTTTCTCTTTCATCCTCCCAATTTCCCCCTTCATCCTCAGCTAACTTCAATTATTGCAAATTGAATTCAAAGTACAAAAGTAGCTTGCACTCAATTACCTCAGCATGGAGAAAAAGAGAAGAGGGGGAAGAATCTTGTTCTTCCCTGAAGACCCAAGCAAAAACAAACTGCCATAGCTCCTCCTAACTTGTCTGTTCTTCCTCATTAATAACTCTTGCCATCTTCAATATGCTCTGATGGTGCTTGGCCACACACATCCCATTCTTTCCGTATGAAATATTGAAGGATGGGAAATTAATTGTTCAAACAATAAATTCCATGTCTTTCACCTCGTAGACCCGTTATCATATAACCTTATTCTGCCATGAAGAGAAAGACAGCTCAGTTTGGTAAATAGGAAGATTTTGGCCAATATAATTAGATTTCCCCACATACACACAAAATAAATGCATACCCAGACAACAAATAAGAGAAAATCTTTCAGAAAAGTGAGATCTTGGTATAGAATTCATCAGGTCTTACATTTTCTAGGAAAAGCAGAATTAAACAGGCTAACCTACTCCCTTTGAACAACTTATTAAAATGTCTGGCTCTACATCTAAAGGGTTAGTTTCTTTCTAACAGGGACTCCAAACTGCAAGGATAAAAAAATTCAATGGGAACAAGATCCAGCTCATGGTATCAGTGATGTTAAATAGACAAGTTTATGGAAGAGGAAACCCTTCAAATCAATCTTTGCACAGTGTAGGGAAACAACATATAAATGAATTTATAGATGATATCCAACACCAGTGAAAACTACTATAGCTTCCAAAATGTTGGAGAGGTTGTAATTTAATGGGCAACTATTTTCATATGTAGTGGGATTATGAGAAAGTCTGTGTGTTTTGGAAAGAAATACTGCAAGGAATAAGTAATATCACCAATCAAAAGATTCAACCTGTTCCTAGCTTGGCAATGTTAAACTTCTTTCTCAGATCCAAACACTAGTTTGTCATATGAAGATCTTACATTTTTATTGCTAGCACCTCAGCAGGTGATAGCTTGTGCCTGGAAAAGAGCTGACAATTTAAATATTTACAAAAGGTGTGCTCTGGTTTGAGATCTTGCTGCATTGGAAAAACTAATACATATAGTTAAAGATTTGAATGGATACACAGCCACACTTTACAAAATCTGCCTTCTTTTTGTTAGTTACAGTAATAAACACAAGGATACATGCAAACAACCTCCCACAACAAATTGAAACATTTGGGATGATGCATATAGCTAGAATTGATGGTCATATCCAATGATATTCCGGTGCTATGACGTAGTCTCTGCATATTGAGGTTGATTTTCTCTTGTTGCTCTTTGCTTTTGTCTGTACTTCTTGTTTGTATTTATAGTTTTTTTAAAAAAAAACCATTGGAGGGTGTGCAAATGGTTAACTAGTTCTACTTTCCCCTATTATGGTGAGATGAATTCTATATTTGCTTAAGACAGAGTGATCAAAGTGCAGTTCACAGATTGCATATGTCCCTTGTGACTGTGTCCACAGTCCCCAAGGGGTCCTTCATCTCTACATCATTCCCAAACTTTGAATGGGCTGGAATTTATTTGCCCCCATATTTTCAAGCCTTGTGTGGTTTGTTGTTAGCTGTTAAGTGGTGCTGATGACCCTAGGGCTAACGTATCACGGGGTTTTCTTGGCAAGATTTGTGCAGAGGAAGGGTTGCTACTGGCTTCCTCCAAGACTGAGAGAATGTGACTTTCCCAATGTTACCAAGTGGAATTCCTGAGCAGAGATCTCCAAAATCCTAGTCTAGCACTCAAATCACTACATCACATTGGCTGTCCTTTGGGTGGTGCTGTTGACTATTTCACTGTGCTTTCAGAAGGTTGTGGCCTTGCTCTCCTTTTAATCCTTTTTTGTTGTTGTTTGTTTTTGTTTTCAGCCCACACAAACCATTCCCCCCCCACTCAAGAAATAATTAAATTAGAAAGTCTGATGACCTCCTGGTTTGAGTAAAACAAGCCTATAGTGGTCTAAACAAGATGAAAGAAGTCTGAAAATGCCTGAAATTGTAGCAAAGCAACCAGTAGCACACCCTGAGATTGGAAGCAGTATTGACCATTTGAACCCCCCCCCAAAAAAGTCATCCCCCAGTTTGGTGTGATAATGTCCTACCTTAGCTAAGGCATAATTTAAATCGACAGTTTTATTTGGTTTTTAGTTATCTATTTAAAGTTTTTTAAAGTGTTTTCATTGTAGATTGCCTTAGGTGGGTCGAGAGGGGATAAATCAATCCCTTAAATAAAGGAATAAAATAATTTCCACCTATACATATAAATTAGCTGATACAAATCAATATTGCCTTCCTTTTTTTGTTCCACATATGAGTCTCTACCTTGATTCAGAGAGGAAAAGACAAGCTGTACACTCTAAGTTAGGGATGGGCCAACCGAATCCTCAAATACTTGGCAGGGATTTGAGATTCGAGAATCCGAATCCTTGTGCCAAAATAGGCAAACCGAATCTTTCAAATCTGCCACCCAAACAGTTTGTTGGAGACCAGGACACCTAAAAACCTGGGAGACCAGGAGGCCTGAAAACCTGGGAGACTAGAAACACAAGGAGAGATGGCAAGTAGGTGAATTTTTCCCTAAGAGTAATAATGGCCTTTGCTAACAATTTCACAAATTACATCTAGGGTTGTATTCTAAGATATATCAATTGAACATTTCATATTTAAGTTTAGCACTTGACCGGAAGCTACAGGCTTGAGATTTCAAGGACAGCTGAAAGATTCCTTTGCCTAGCTCCCTTGCAAACCTCTTTCAGACACAATTCCGGGGTTTCTAATTTTACAAAGTGTCACAGCCTTCTCTGCCAAAGTGTGCTGGTGCCTCATCAAACTACAAACCCCAGGATGCCATAAGGAGCTATGCAAAGAAAAGCCAGTTTTGACCTGGATTAGCTCTGTACTGTAGTATGTGGCCTGTTTACACAGGCAGGAAAATGTGGGATTAATCCACATTTTCCTGCCTGTGTACAAAGGGCCTTCATGACATTTTCAGTCTGGGGAGATCCTGAGGCAAAACTATGACAACTGTCCTGGCCAGAATTCTTCAGAGGGAGGTCTGCCTTTGCCTAGCTTTTTGCTAAGGCTGAGAGAGCGTGTCTTGCCCAAGATTATCCTTCTTTCCCTTGCCTTTTAAACCCTTTTTTAAAAAAAGGATTCAAAAGATTTGAGATTCGTGGATTCCCAGGACCTTCTAGGGTTTCTGATCCAGATTCAGATTCGGAAAATTCTGGATTCGTCCCATCCCTACTAGAAGTACACTCTAATCATTTTTTGATGTAAACTGAAATTATTTAGTCACAGGGGTAAAGCTGAATGAGAAACCTGCAGTGGCCTCTAAGGTAGCGATGGCAGTGACCCTGAGAAGAATTGTCACAAAGAACATTTCGTACAATGGTTTGACTAAAAGAAACTGGAATTTAAAAGCAACAGAATATATATATATATATATTTAACCTCAGTCACTCCCAAATCAGAAGCATGCATGGATGCAAATAAACAAATAAATAAATAAACAGGGCCATTTGCCAATTTATTTCTGCAACTTATGCCTGGGCCCACTGTGTTATTTCAAAAGCCCTTTGCATGTTAAAGCACTTCAAAAAAAAAACACGGAGAAAGTCAAGCATGGTGCCTGTTTTATAGTGAAATAAATGGTAGTTGATGTGCTGGAGCAATAAAATCATGACCTGCCTTTGTGAGTTAATGTTTTACCTTTTACAAGTGCTTTCACCAGAATGCAAGTGCTAGACCAGAATTCAGTAACTCAAAATATTTATACTCTGGTATGTGTGAAGGGTCACTGACTGTGAAGTGGCAAGACATCAATTACATCATTTGCTTCAGGAATTCTCAGACTAATATTCATCTAGATGCAAAGGAAAAGAATTGAAAAGAATGCTGAAGCAGCAGGAGGACAAGGTAAAATTATAGTTAGTGATGTGGAGGGGAAAAAATTTTTCATCCTTGCTGAGATTGTGGTCAAGGTGGGCCACCTTGGTATGGTGAGATAGCCCATTAAGAGTTCTCCAAGCCCAACATGAAATCTTCCCTAAAACACAAAAATGAGATAAAAGAGCATTTCCCCCCAGCATGTTTAATGCCTTTTGCGCAAAATGTTTCTAAGCAAAACTAGTTTCTTTTCCCTTTTTCAAGCTAAGCACATACACACATGCGAAGCTCAAAAGGACAAGCTGACTGACCAGAAGAATACAAACAATCTCCCCAATACCTCAATTTTTACTAGTCCAGGTAACAAGGCAACCAATACTGCATATTTTCCATTTTGTGCTCATTGCAAAAATGCATAAAAAGCCAGCTTGAAAATGAGGAAATGTCTTTTGAGTGAGGAGAAGGTTTCTTGTCGTCCCAGAGTTAACCACGACAAAATTTCCATCCCTAATTACTATGCAAATATGAGGGGGAAAATATATGGATTGTTGCAAGGCACTCAGAAAGAAAGTGAAGAAACCATACTTTCAGCAAATATTTTATATTTTTCAACCCAGTTATCCAAGTATATAGGTTATCAAAGGCCATTAAGAGAATGCTATGCTTGAGCAGGGACTTGAATGTGGTACTTCTTTATCACACACAATGACATAAGTTCTCTGAGACCTATATAGTTTCCCAGGATGAGCAACAATCCACAGCACTTCTAGAAAGATGCACAGGTACAACTCTGCCCTCCCCCTTTCCACCAGGATATCTAAGTTTCCTCCAAATACCACAGAATTATGTCAGCACAACATTATGCTAAGCTGGCTCTCAAAGGCATATTGACCCTTGCTGGCCTTCAGCAGGTATAATCAAATGTCTCCTTATTTTTATAAGAAGCAGAAATCATGACCTGCCATCCCCAATTTCTAATTCTGTGCACAAGGTTTTCTTCATATGCTGCTGTCTGACTACACACCCTTTAACATTACCTAATTATAGTGCTATGATTCTACTTCACCTGCCATGGCAACATCTTGTGGAATCCTGGGATTTGCAGTTTAGGGGAGAGCATTTAGAATTCTCAGCCAGAGCTCCCCAGTGCCTCAATGATCCACAACCCCCAACAATTCCATAGGATGTTTCCATGACAATTAAAATGGAATCATTGTGCTTATATTTGGTAGTGTGAAAGGATGAAAGGACCATGCTGTTACAATCATGTCCTGTCTGTGGACTTACCATGACATCTTACCATGACATCTGATCAGCTATAGTGGTAACAGTTGACAACAGGAGTTTTGTCTGATCCAACATGAAGTGTCACAATCGAGTAGTCTAAAAGGTCCTAGGATCTGTAGCATAAGGCTCAGGTAAGATATGTTGCACTCTGAGGCAGAACTGCAAATGGTGCCCCCTCCACATATGCTTAGATGAAGATATATATAGTATGTAAGGCAGATTTGGACAACTACATAATGGCAAGAACCAATGCTTGCCCTTGTACCCACTAAGCCACCCCCACAAGCCACACCACAATGTAAAATCACATCCAGTCACTATTTGGGGGTCAGAAAATAATCAGGAAAAAAAGTGGTATTGTGGAGGAGTTGGTGGGGGAGACAAACTGTCGCCTTACTGTGTAGTTGCTGGTGGTTTGGGGTTGCAAGGTTACCCAGAAAGCATGCCAAAAAAAAAGTGACTTGGGAGATTGCAAGAAGGTTTCAGAGCACAAAAATGTAGCTCAGGGGATGCTCACTTTCCTCACCCTTGACCTAAAGCCAGACAAGTTATTTTTACACATGAGACAGAAAAGTCCACAAGCATCTATCCACTCTCCCTGAGAGTAAAAATATAAACCACCTATCACCTGCTTCCCCCATTTTTTGTTTTTCTTCCAGGTAGTCAACCAGAAATCTGTAGCCAGTGAGCATTTTCATTTGCAATGGGTTTTTTCAAGGAGTCTGCATATTATCTATCTGTCTGTCTGTCTATCATCTTAGGCAAACTTTTTGGTTTTCCCAACCCTACTGACATATTTTATCTTGTGCTCCTGCTTCTGATACATATTTGCATTTTAAAAGTGCTGAGACACACAGCATTGGTTGGTGTCGCGTTGACCCAATGGTCAAAAGCCTTGGTATATATGCAGAGTTAACCGTGTGGTCCACTGGCTTGCAGCCAGCCTATTAGATGGATGAGCATAGCTCAAGTGAAACAGGAATGCTTAACAAAGAGGAGGTAAATGAGACAGAAATCTGAATGTCTTTGTTTTATTTTTACAACTATGACCAAACTACAAGAATTTGCTGCAGACAATGTCTGGCTAATTTTGAACAATATGTTGGAGGAATATTTTTTTAAAAAAAATCTGTGTGTAGAAAAGACTGTCACCTTTCTGTGGTGTTATGTTGCCTTTCATGTCCCAATAAAAATTGTTATACATCAAACCTAACCTGGGATGTCTTTTAAATTAAGTCTCCAAGATAGTATTAAGCATGTGGATTGCAGAAACCAATTCAGGGGCTCAGTAACCCACATTTTTAATCATAACATAACTCTCTTTCAGTTCTCTAACTAATGCCTTTTAAATGTCAGTTTATTCATAGTCATAATTCTTCCTCTAATTCTGCCTAATATTTAACAGACTTCCTCATGAGATTCCACATAACTGCAGAAATTACACGTGGCTTATATTACCACAGCAATTCTTAGTTTCTTCCTTACATCTGGAGCATGCTTCATATCAACACATTTTTTTCAAGTTGATGTGTCCCTTCTATCAGATAGGAATGTAGCAAATGTGTAGAGATTTAATGTTAAGAGCAGAAAACTCTTGTTTTCTCCAGCAACATTTCCTGCTGATCACTTCAAATACTACACAAACGTGTGTGTGTGTGTATGTGTGTGTTCTTTAAGAATCAGATTATTTAAACAATCTATACATGGTTTTTACATACTAAAGCAAAGAAATAACCATGGTTTAAGTTGTTAAGGTTTTCTTTTTTCTTTTTTTGGCAAGTAATTTACAAAAACAAGTCCCAGAATCCCAGTTGCTTACATATAATTCAAATTAAACCTTAAATGAATAACAGCTACATATACAAAACTAATGAATAAAAATCCTGTTTACCAATTAGTTCAATCCAATTAAAATTTAAGCTGATAATTATATAAACCTCCAGAACGAAAAAGAAAGAAAAAAAAAGCACAGTCAGTATGAACCTACAATATGTATTGGGAGATACACTTATTGGAGAAGCAAGCCATTGTAAGTGTGATGGTGATTAGAGACTTGGCATCCTTGGTGGAACAAGAAAAAGCATTGTAAGTCGGTTGCCTTTGCAGAAAACACCCAAACGAAAGGAGAATGTCAGTACAAAACAATGGCCATTTCTGCACTGCACTTTATAGTGCTATTATTTCACTTTCAACATCCTGTGGAATTCTGGGGTTTACAGTTTAGGGAGAGGCCTTTAAAATTCTCAGCCCAAAAGCTCTTTGGCCTTAGTAAACTACAAACCCCAGAATTCCACAGGATGCTGAAAGTGGAATAATAGCACTATAACAGTGTTAGGGCAGGAAGGCGCCATGTTTAAAGGAAATTATAGAACGTCAGGAAATCATCACTCCATCCTAGTTAGACATCTTGTTCCAATTATTAACACAGATTCCTAGTGCACAGTATAGATATTAATGCATGGAAATTTCAGGTTCAAACCTGCTCAGGGAAGACCTTTGTTATGTTGAAGTCTTCATTCATGATATAAACCCTTCCCCTTCCCTCAGTTAATGTTTATGTAGCATTTTTAAGACTGACATTTTGTGCATTTTCTACAGCCTCATGCTGTACCATCAGCTGGTAAAAAAAGGACAAATACGGAACAAGATTATGTTATTAAAAGCTTAAAGAAGAAGACAGGACTCAGTACGTGGTGTCCATGTTTAATGTCAACTTTGTATTATGTTCCATCTGCAGCAAAAATGTCCATTGATTGTTCCTGGAAAAATTGCTCAACCTGGCTTGACCTAGCTTGTAGAGTATCTTTCACAGGAAAAAATGCTGAACATTTAATTAATAATACAGCGATTGTTCAGTACAAAGAAAGTTTTAGCTAGATTTAGTTTGGATGATTTGAAACTGCACAGCTGAATAGAATTTGTTTTTAAGATATCATGGATTTTTGTTGTAAAATGATGTTTAATTTATTACGTATAAGGTAATTTGTCTAGGTGTGCACTATGTATAATGTGAGGAGCTGTTGGGAAAGGGTGAAAGAATGGAATATTGAGAGTGAGTGGTGATTGGTGAAATGTCTGAGGGTATTTGAATAAGACTGGGAATGACTGTTAGGATAACAATTGATACAGCTAGAATAATTAGGATAGTTAGAAAACAGTCAGGAATGGGTAAAGTAAGGATTAGAGTGAACAGAGTCAATTAGCCAGGTTTAGAAATTAATGAGTAACGAAAGAGTCTGAGGCCATTTCTGCACCACACTGTTATGGTGCTATTATTCCACTTTCAACATCCTATCTAATCTTGGGGTTTGCATTTTAGGGAGGGGCATTTAGAATTCTCAGCCAGAGAGCTCTTTGGCCTCAGAAAACTACAAACCCCAGAATTCCACAGGATGTTGAAAGTAGAATAATAGCACTATAGCAGTGCAGTGCAGAAATGGCCTCACTTAGGTAGGAGTGCAGTATAAGAGAGGATGAAATATATGTTTTTAAATGTATTAAATAATCAATCTGTTTTGTTACATTCAACTTATGTTAATAAAGTATTGTTTTTGTACTTATATGTTTTTGGCCTCTGGGAATGTTATATATCACGAATCTTGAATTCAGACATGAAGTCTGTGGTAACAGCAGTGAGTAACGAAGCATGGTGCCCAATGGGGATACAAGCTTCATAAAATATCACACATGTACCTTGAAAACATGTAAGACATACATGGTAGGTACAGCAATAGAACAGAAGGAGTTCCTTAAATTGTTGGCAGAGGTGGACACAGGGAAAGCCCTAACTATTGGTGATAACTGTGACATTTGTGGAAGTCTTAATATTTGGTGGCAGTCCAGGTTCAGATAGAGCCTCAGAATGAGTGGAAAATCAGTGTTTTAAGTGGTAACCCCTCTCCAGTTTTCCAATTCACACAAATAAACCCAAAATTTACCAAAATTAGAAGATGAGGGGTAAGATTACTGAGATCACTGAACGCTTTCTGATCACTATATCCACTGAAGTACCAACCAAATGGCATAATATTTTGTGGCATGGACTTGCTGACCTATTTAAATGTTAATTCCTATCCAATGCTATGCCCTCTCCTCCTCTATATAAGATACAGCTCCCAAACTCCTATCTTGCATAGACGTGAAGGAAATGATGAGTTAGCACTACATAGTATAGCATTCCATCAATGTGTTGGTTCAAGTCAAACTTTCTGGCTCAAGAAGAGCTGACATTTCCTCTTTCTCATTTGTTGTTCTGTGCTGAACATAGTCAAGAGATCAGTTTTCATGGATCTACCAAAGCATGCCATTTTCTGCCATGGAATTTATAGCTTTCTCTCACTGAACTGAATAGGGAAGAAAAGATTGTCATGATATCTAATAGGACAGGGTATGCCAGAAGATGTCACTCTGATCTCTCCTCTCACTTATCAGTCTTCCTTAGCATTACTAGTTATGTCCTCTCTTTCTCAGTGGCAAAGGTCTTTTGTCATTGTTGGGCAGACCAAAATCAGTAGTGGCTAACTTTATCAGCTATTGGCAGTGGTAGTCAATGCGAGTTGTTTCTCAGCCTGCCCAAAGCAACACAACTGCACAGAAATGTCCTTTTTTTGCGGTATTTTAAAATTTAACTTTTGTGAGTAGAAAAAGCATATGAAGTGAAACCACTGAATGTTGGATATGAGGCCTTTCTGTCTTCTCTTTTTAAAACAAAATTCCTAAAGCTAACTGTTTCTAATCCTAGACTACACAGAAATTAATTCTTTTTTGTCTGATGGGCTTTTAGGCAAAGAATCCATTAATCCCTGTTAAATTATTTTGAATGATTAGATTTCTATTCACCCATTCTTCAGACCTGCTTATAAGGAATGTCCAGACAGCAATGTGAAGGGCAACACTCAGTCACATTAATTCCTCACAGACCACACACGTAATTCTCTCCACCCTGTATAACTTCTCTCCTCCTGTCTCCCCACCCACAACAGAGACTGCAATAAGCATGGTTCCAATACAACATAGCTCAGGAACCAATGGCCCTCTAGATGTTGTTGGACTCCAACAACCATCAGTCCCACGGAGAAGCAAAGGAAAGGGGGACTGGAGTCCAACAACATCTGAATGGAATGGTGGAAGCTGGAGTCTAACAACATCTGACAGATCATAGGTTCACCTAGCTCAAACAATAAGATGTGTAACCTAAGGGCTAGCTGGAGGGATTGGGGATCTTCCATCATCAAAAGAGGTGATGATACAGTGCTGTCCACTACACCTCAAGACAGCAAGTTAGCTTTTGGGTTTCAGAACAGACTACTTGCCCTCACTTATCATCTTCTAGTATCTGGTAGCTGAGCTGATTGCTGTCCTTTGCTTCTGGTAACCTTGTTTTTTGAAATGTAATTCTAGGATAGGTAGGGAAAAATTGCTATCCTAGATATGCAGGAAAGTAGGGGGTCTGTGAGCAGAATGTTTGAACAGTTCAGATCTTGCTCATCTATGAAACTGACCATGTAGCCTTCAGCATATTATTAGCACTGGAATTGCTGCAAGGATTTATTAAACAGAAATGGTAAAATATATCTGTATACTTCATATGGCTGGATGTTTTTTGTTTCCACACTTCAGTGTTCTTTGCCATGTAGTAGTGGTGACATTTTCAATTAGCATGATATTTTAGAGCTGCCATGACAGGAACGGAGGGAGGAGGGAATTGACAACGCACAATGTCACTTTGAGATGTAACAAATAAACACAGCTTTATTGTTTTGTATCTACAAGTCCATTGACAATCCTTTCACTGCCCTAAAATGTCAGCCCTAAGCAGACTTTCAGAATTTTAATTTAAAGAAGGGAGGAGACAGAGTCATTACACTCATGTAAATCTAAGCAGGCCCACTGCAGTTACTGACTCGGGTCTGAATTTGATCCACAATTACTTTCTACAGGGATTGACCCAAAGATTCCTACTGCCTTACCAGAGTAATTGGGAGATTTACTATGCAGGGCATGCCCTGTATACATAACGCACTGTGTCATACTTGTTGATCTACTTACAGATGAAGTAAGAGCTTTATGTTTGACAGAGCTGAAAACTCTTGAGCAAAAAAAAAGGGGGGGTTATAGGAAATTCTACAATGAGCAGCTTTATCAAATCAGCAAGCTGAAGTTGAGGAGTAATTCCTTCATCCTTGCTAAGCCGGACTAGGCAAAATGAAGGAAATATATTGAATCCATTCTGCTGTGAAGCTTCTGTATAGATAACCAATATAAATGAAAAAGTTTGATCACGGATCTTTAAAATTTAATATTTCTCTGTTTTGAAGAAACAACACCATATTCGTTAAAGACACAGAAGAAGCTTGGAAGAAACAACATTTTATTAAGAAGCAGAGACATACAGAGAGCAAAAAACCCAGAACATTTATGTTTGCTTTGTTGAATGCTAAACATTTGTGACAGCCCCTTCATGGTTTGCTGAATTTGCACCATTGTAAAGAGAGAGAGAGAAAGAGACAGACAGAGAGAGAGGAGACAATTATTTCATTCATCTAAAAGAATGTTTTGAGAATCTGAAGAATTATGTTTCAGAAGCTTTATTTGATATGCAAATAGCCATAAAAATGTTCTCATAGCAGTATATTTAAAAATTATAAAAAATTTTTGAATAAATCTATGGCACAATCACAAATCACAACCCAATGCAGTACATTCTAAGGCCATTTCCACACTACACTGTTACAGTGCTATCATTCTACTTTCAACATCCTGTGGAATTCTGGGATTTGTAGTTTACTGAGGCCAAAGAGCTCCCTGGCTGAGAATTCTAAAGGCCCCTCCCTAAAATGCAAACCTCAGGATTCCATAGGATGTTGAAAGTGGAATAATAGCGTTATAACAGTGTGGGGTGAAAATGGACTAAATACAAAAGGAACAGCTGAGGGATAGCTGAGTCCCATCTGTAGGGGGAGAGAGAGGTGTTAATAAATAAACCATAAATAAATAAATCAAATAATGCAAAATAATACAATTGGCAAGATTTCTTTCTGTTCATTTTTGTAGGTACAAATTCCCCAAATTTGTACATATTGTAAACATAAGAGGAAAACTTTATGAGAAGAGACTGATAGATGTACTTATCTTGCCAGAAGGTTTTGTTTACTTTTAGAATTAGCAGTGCTTGTGGTACTGATTTACGATTGCCACCGTTTTTATTATTTTTTTTAATGGAAGGTTTCTCATCTTTAATAGCTACACAATAGGCACATAGGTATCACATAATTCTCTCTGTGCTAGGAATAACTGTACTCATTTAGTTTGGAAATTCCATGTGATTTACAATTTCATTAGTTTTCATAGGAAATTCACCAAACTAAACAAATTTCTTATCAACAGGATGGAAAGAATTCTAAAGCAAAACTAACAGATGTGACAATTTATAGGAATGAAAAAAAGTGCAAATAGAATCTTTCAAAATAACTGATGGTTAATTTTAATCTGCCATTAGTGAGTTCATCAGCATTAAACTCTGTGTAATGGAATCTTTCAAAAACTAGAATGAGAATTTGCTTCACTGAAACACCTTTACTTTTACAGCTGATCTGTTAATTGAATATAACAAAAAGGTGCCTGGTAGACATACATGTTCTCTTTCTCCATCACCATTCTAAGTTATCTGGAGCAGAGTGGCCAGTGTATAAGGATTTTGTAAAACATAGAGTACTAATGCGACTTTGTAGAAGCCATGTTGAAGGGATGTAGAGAGAGCAACCTGGGTTTATCAATGAAAAAGTTTACTTAAAAAATGTCTTACACCAGATTAGATTATTTGTCCATCGTTAGATGTAGGGAACCTTTGGTCCTCCGCACCTTTCAACCTACAGTGTCCATCAGCTCCATGTGTCATGTATATGTAGCTAACGGCAAGGAACCGTGGGAGTTGTAGTCCAAAACATAAGGAGAACCAATGGTTTCCCACCCTAGGTTTAGCGAAATATAATCTACCTTTACTGACAGAAATTCAGGACAAAGTTCTTTCTCATCATGGATGCTACCCTTTTACCCTCATTTTTAAAACTGGAGAAGTAACTGACTGAACCTTCACCATTGAGCTATGGTCCCTTCTTCAGGGGTCTCTGAGAGTCCTCTCTCTTCCCATTGCTGCCCCTGGACATTCAACTCCATTGCAGCAACCCAAGAGTCAATCAGCAGGCCCATCCATGATGAGTGTAAATATTTGATTTCAATGGGTCTGCTATTCCAACCATGGCTGATCTTACAGGAGGAGGGGGTCAGATAGTACTGTCTTCAATTTATAACTCTCCCACATTTTCGAACCACTTTTACTTTCTTCTCCATCCCCCTCTCCAACCTAAAAATAACTCCATTAAGAAGGAAAAGACAGAACAGCTACACAGGGCCTTCTGATAATCACACTGGGAGCTTGCCATCAGAAAGAACACTAACTCTGAATGCAGCTCTATGAATGCTTACCAAGAACTTTGAAAAGAAAGGGGAAAGAAAGAGAAAAGGACAAGCTCTTGAGCAGGGGCCATTCATCTCAATGGGACTTGCAAAAGAAACATCCTCATGAATTATGCTCAATATGCTGAGCAAATATTGCAATTTGGGAAACAAAACAAAAACACTCAATTTTCTTCTTTTTTGTAAAAACAAAATAAACCCCACAAAATTATCTCCCAGTTCCTTCGGCTGCTTCTTTAAAACTCAAATGCTCTTCTAAAGCTGTTTTATGTTAGTTTTCAAAGGCATCTGGTAAAATATTGGAGGGTCCTTTTAACAATAAAAAAAAATAAGAAAAGTACCTTTTTCCATTTGGGTTAGAACTGAGATGAAATGAGGAATGGCTGCCACCAAGCAGAAAATTTGTTCACTTTATGTGTGCCAGTTAATTACGACACTTCAGAGGCGCTTCTGAAAGGATAAGGCAAGCTGCATAAATTTAGCTGTAATCCAGGCAGGCAAAACTAATTTGCAGGGGATGGTCTTATCTAGCTGCTGCAGCTTTCTCAGAAAATTAACCTTGGATATTTGGGCCCAATTCAGAAAGTGTTTGATTTTCCCCCTCCCCCCTCTGCTCAGCACAGGAGAATTTTAAATTCAACACAATACCTGACTTTTAAGAGACACCATGAATGCTGTAGGCAATTCAGAATTATTACTCTCTCCCCCCGCTCTGTATGTGTGTGTGTGTGTGTGTGTGTGTATGTGTGTGTGTGTATTCCTTCTTTCCAGTTATCCCGGTTTCTTACATGTGCATCAGCGGGTTTATTGCCATATGTACAGGGGTTTTCTTCAGATTACCAGAGGATGCAACTCATTTTAATGTACTTAGAAAAAATCATCAAAGTTCATTGCAGAATAAGTCATGCATACTGACTTGTTCATTCCAGCAGAAATGAAGAAATCCCCATAAAAACAGAAGTTTAATGAAGTGTTGGAACAGAGTCCTGCCTGTCATTCCAATTACCACTGATTTAGAATCTTCCTCAATATACCACGATTAATTGCTCTTACTCAGCACAATTAAAAGTTTACCTTTGGTTTTTCGCCAGCTTTTGCCAGTCAGTTGGTGGGTAAAGCGTTTAATTAAAAATGTTGCCAAATCCAGCCAAGAAGCTTCAGGCATAATAATAAGAATCATAAATGTGACCGGCTTCTGAATATTTTACTGCATGTAGAACCAAAGATTGGATTTTTATTTTGATTTTTAATTTTTTTTCTATGAGAGTTAATCAGCTCATTGCTAAGTCGGCATGTTCTGTATGTAAGTCCACTGTATTGCTGCTGTGCTGAACTTTGGATATAAGTTTAGTCAGCAGTAACTATCCCCTGTGAACATTGTTTATATGAATTTGGGAAATTTGGAAAATGCATCTTTAAAATCATAGAGGCCATTTCCACACTACACTGTTATAGTGCTATTATTTCACTTTCAACATCCTATGGTATCTTGGGGTTTGCAAATAGGAAGGGTCATTTAGAATTCTCAGGCAGAGAGCTCTTTGGCCTCAGGAAACTACAAACCCCAGAATTCCACAGGATGTTGAAAGTGCAATAATAGCACTATAACAGTGTAAGTGCAGAAATGGCCACAGTTAGAGCAATACTTGCATTATTTCAGTGGTATAACACTGAATTTAAGTAAGTAAATTTACGTAAATAAGTACATTTAACACATTAGGAAATCACTCTCACTGGAATGTTTCTGTGTACTCTACACTCCATCCATCCACGACTTCTAATCAAACCCCTGTTCTTGGGCTAACTCTGTAGCTTCAGACAATGCTGCGAATGGAGAATCTGCATAATACAGTGGTTCTCAAACATTGGTCCTCCACGTGTTTTGGATTTCAGCCCCCAGAAAGCCCAGACAACTTAGGCAACAGTCAGGAGTTCTGGTTGCTGAAGTCCAAAACTCCTGGAGAATCAAAGTTTGGGAACCAATGATATAATGGATTCTTAAAGCAGTGGTTCCCAAACTTTGTTCCTCCAGGGGTTTTGGACTTCAACAATCAGAATTCCTGACTGTTAGCCAAGCTGGCTGGAGCTTCAGGGAGATAACATGCAAAACATCTGAAGGAGCAAAGTTTGGAAATCACTGCCCTAGAGCATCCATTTCACAAACATCATATGAGAGCTGCCTGCACATATCTTGCTTTTTCAAGATACTTCCAGAAAGATCTAGCAGGTTCCTTTTTGTTCACATTTGGCTTTGGTAAATTCAGAGGAGAGAGAGAAAGAAAATTATATAAGGCATCATTCATGTTCTCTAAGACTAGTAATGAACACACAGACATATCATTCACTTTCCCAATTTCAAGAAGAAATTGAGGCTGAGATTCTACATTGTCTTAGTGCAGGGTAAATATCTGCCAGTAAAATTACACTTAAAATTACACTTATGCTAGTATAATACACACACACACACACACACAGGAATTTCATAGTACTAGCATAAGTGTAATTTCTCATACATTCATATATTCATGTAGCACAACATATGAGAAATGGTGAATGCACTAGGCTATCAACTTATTGCAGAAGATACATTGTGTAATGGACAGAGGCAGTGTACAATGCACATTGACACATTACTGTAACTGTATTATAGAATCATAGAATCATAGAAATGTAGAGTTGGAAGAGACCACACGGGCCATCCAGTCCAACTCCCTGTCATGCAGGAACACCCTCAAAGCACTCCCGACAGATGGCCATCAAGCCTCTGCTTAAAAACCTCCAAGGTAGGAGACTCCACTACTCTCCGAGGCAGCAGATTCCACTGCCGGACAGCCCTGACTGTCAGGAAGTTCTTCCTGAGGTTCAGGTGGAATCTCCTTTCCTGCAGCTTGAATCCATTGCTCCTTGTCCTGGTTTCTGGAGCAGCAGAAAACAAGCCCCCTCCTTCCTCTACGTGGCATCCCTTCAAATATTTAAACATGGCTATCATGTCCCCTCTTAACCTCCTTTTCTGCAGACTAAACATACCCAGCTCTCTCAGTCTATCCTCATAGGGCATGTTTTCCAGGCCTCTCACCATTTTGGTCACCCTCCTCTGGACTTGCTCCAGCTTGTCAATATCCTTCTTGAATTGGGGTGCCCAGAACTGGACACAGTATTCAAGATGGGGTCTAACCAAAGCAGAGTAGAGTGGTACCAGTACCTCCCTCGATCTAGACACCATACTCCTGTTGATGCAGCCGAGAATTGCATTGGCTTTCTTGGCTGCCGCATCACACTGCTGACTCATGTTCAGCTTGTGGTCTATGAAGACTCCTAGATCCCTTTCACACGTACTGCTATCCAGCCACGTGTCCCCCATCCTATATTTCTGTATTCCATTATTTCTGCCTAAGTGTAGGACCTTACATTTCTCTCTGTTGAATTTCATTTTGTTCGCCCTGGCCCAGCTCTCCAATCTATCCAGGTCATTTTGAATTTTGATCCTGTCCTCTGGCATATTAGCAACCCCTCCCAATTTGGTGTCATCTGCAAATTTGATCAGCATGCCCTCTATTCCTTCATCTAAGTCATTGATAAAAATATTGAACAGCACTGGGCCCAGGACAGAACCTTGTGGCACCCCACTAGTCACTTCTCTCCAGGATGAAAAGCAGCCATCCGTGATCACCCGTTGGGTTCGGTCGGTCAACCAATTACATATCCAATTAACAGTAGCCCTGTCTAGCCCACATTTTACTAGCTTCGATGCAAGAATGTCATGGGGAACTTTGTCAAAGGCCTTACTGAAATCGAGATATGCTACATCCACAGCATTCCCTTCATCTATCAAGCTAGTAACTCTATCATAAAAAGAGATCAGATTAGTCTGGCATGACTTATTTTTGAGAAATCCATGTTGACTTCTCGTGATTATTGCGTTGTTTTCTAAATGATTAGAAACTGAACGCTTAATGATCTGCTCCAGGATCTTTCCGGGTACCGATGTCAGGCTGACTGGGCGATAATTATTTGGGTCCTCTTTTTTTCCCTTCTTGAAGATGGGGATAACATTTGCTCTCTTCCAATCTGCTGGAACTTCTCCTGTCCTCCAAGATTTCTCAAAAATTATAGCAAGCGGTTCCGAAATGACCTCTGCCAGCTCTTTTAATATCCTAGGATGCAATTCATCTGGCCCTGGAGACTTGAATTCATCCAATGCGGCCAGGTATTCCTGTACCACCTCTCTACTTATTAAGTGCCTCATTTCCTCTGCTTCCTCCCCTGCTCCCCTACCGCCAGGTTGAGTGCTTGTATCCTTCTGGGAAAATACGGAGGCAAAGAAGGTGTTAAGTAGCTCTGCCTTTTCTCTCCCCCCTGTGAGTAATTCGCCATCTTCTCTGCGTAGCGACCCTACTGTCTCCTTCTTTTTCCTTTTGCTGCGGACATATTTAAAAAAAACCTTTTTATTGTTTTTAATGTCTCTGGCCAGCCTAAGTTCGTTCTGTGCTTTAGCCTTTCTGACCTCCTCCCTACATCTCCTGGCTACTTGCTTAAATTCTTCTTTGGTGGTTTCCCCCTTCTTCCATTTCCTATACGTGTTTCTCTTAACTCTTAGCTCAGCTGAGAGTTCTTTAGTCAACCATTCTGGTTTCTTCAGATGCCTTCCATTTTTCCTCCTTATTGGCACAGTTTTAGACTGTGCCGTCAGTATCTCCTTTTTAAGGAACTCCCATGCCTCCTGAACTCCTTTCCCTTTCACTATTCCTGACCACGGAATTCCAGCCAGCAGCTCCCTAAGTTTACAGAAGTCCGCTTTTTTAAAATCTAAGACGAGTGTCTGGCTACCCTTATCTTCTCCTTCCCACTGAATGCTAAATTCCAACAGGGCATGGTCACTCCCCCCTAAAGATCCAACCACTTCTACCTCATTCACAAGGTCATCCCTGTTGGTCAAGACCAGATCTAGAATATTTGATCCCCTTGTGGCCTCTTCCACCTTCTGGACCATGAAGTTGTCTGCAAGACAAGCAAGAAACTTGCTGGACCTTGCTGTCTTGGCAGAGTTTGACTGCCAGCATATATCTGGGTAATTGAAATCTCCTATTATTACTGTATCTCTCCTCTTTGAATGTTCAGTCATTTGGTTGAGGAAGGCGTCATCCAAGTCCTCAGCCTGGGTTGGAGGTCTGTATTACTATGCATCAGCAATGGTTCCACATGCAGGGCTCTGCTTTTGTCACCATCAGCTGGATATGTCTGTTCCACGTTGTCCAAAAAAGTCATTTCACATGTATAGCACAACTTATGTCTGTGTATGTAGCTTGTGGGATTCTGACCTTTTTCCCTTTTTTGAATTGTTCCTGAATGAATGTGTACAACTAAAAAAAATGCACAGCTTTGAAAAATATGCACACAGTTTAGTCAATAGGCAAAATACATAAAATGGGTGCATTAAGAGAACTGTGAAGGAGAAGTGCATACATTAAGAAAAAGTATGTACAAAATTATGCATGAATTTCCTTTATCTTGCAACCTGAAATGCAAGGAGAGGGGGATGGAGATTGGATATGGAGAAACATAAAACAACTGAACCAAACTTTCATGCCCCTAATTCAAAGCACAGCTGAATTGGCATTGGTCACATACAGTACTGATGGGAAGGCCTGGGCCCAGATTGGAATGGATCCAGGTAATCCATTCCAAGAAGCATGGAGTTGTGTTGCCACCATTTGCTCTAGGATCTTACTCAGAAGAGATAACAATTCATACTCCTGTAAGTAGCACAGAGCCTACCATTCAGAAAACAACTGGAATGGGGTTTGAATAGTTTTAAATAGGAGACTGAATATGTTGGAAGTGCCTGCATATCATGCTACTGTTGCTAACCTCACAGATTACCCAATCTGTTATATGCATACTTGCACCTAGGTCATGAAGAACTTCATCTGAATAGACATTTTGCTAAAATTTCAGCTAAAAACCAAGGTAAATTTGTATCCGAGGCCCTTTTTGCATTAGTCTTCTTGCGTGAGCGGGGGAGGGTGGCTCGCGCATGAAGCCTTCTCCGGGAGGCTGCCGCTTCCCCCTCCTTCCTTCCGCAGGCAAAGGAAGGAGCGGTGAAGCAGCAGCCTCCCGGAGGGGCGGCGGCTCGCGCATCCGTCCATTCCCTCCCCACGCGCGCGAGAAAGGAGCCTGTCCCCTCCATCACCCCCGCGCGCGCGAGAGAAAGGCGCTCCTCCCGTCCGCCCCCCGCGCGCAAGAGAGAGAAAGGCGCTCCTCCTGTCTGCCCCGCCCTGCACGCGTGAAGCAGGACGTGTCGCGCGAGCGCTCCGCCCCGTCCCTTCCTTCCGCAGGGGCGGAGGGAAGGAAGCGCGACCCGGCCGGCTCCCGGACGCTCCGCACGAAAGGTAAGTGCGCGCGGGTGCCGAGAGCGTTGCGCGAGCGTGGGTGATTTTCGCTTGGAAGCGAAAATCAAAAAACCCGCGCTCGCGCCGCTTCAGCCCCGTGAGCCCGGCGGAAGTGGGAGTGCGTCGTGCAGAGCGACGCTCCCACTCCCGCGAGGCTCACGGGGCTGTCGCGCGACAAAAGGCCCATGCGAAAAGGGCCCAAGTATGCCCTGAATACTAAAGGCACTTAATCTTAAGCAGGGTCAGCTCTGGTTAATACTTGGATGGGAGATCACCAGTGTATACCAGCTTCTATAGGCTATACACATCTGAACATTCCTAGCCTAAGGGAACCCTGTGAGATTAGTGGGGTTACCATAAGTCAATAGGCAACTTGAAGGCACATAGGCAAGTAAGTGACTCAGTGAGATATAGTGGTTTTAGCGCTGGACGAAGAGTCCTGAAGACCAGGGTTTGTTCTGCCACAGAAACCCACTGGGTAGAGACTTCACCTTCCAGCAGGCTAGTGGTAGATGCCCCCAGCTGCAGTTGCACAGTGAAGAGAGCATTGATGGCAAAAGTGCTAGACAGAGAGAAAGTAGAATAACAGCAC
Source organism: Ctenosaura bakeri (assembly GCA_948474755.1). Lineage (NCBI taxonomy): Eukaryota > Metazoa > Chordata > Lepidosauria > Squamata > Iguanidae > Ctenosaura > Ctenosaura bakeri. The sequence goes on along the minus strand of CAOLHI010002847.1, from coordinate 64,113 downwards.
TATAACAGGGTAGTAGAGAAATGGCCTCTCTCTCAGTCTAAGAGGACAGCAATGCCAAACCTTCTCTGTGTAAATCTTGCCAAGAAAATGCTATGATAGTGTAACCATAACTTAAAGTTGATTTGAAGGTATACAACAATAAATATCCAGGCAGATGTCTGAATGCTGCAGAATCATACATTTGGGGGCCCTTGCAGGCTGTCTAGTACAACTCTATGCTTAGTGCCAGAAATCCAGAGCTAAGGCATTTCTAAAAATGGCTGACCAACCTCTGCTTCAAGAGCTACAGAAATGGAGAGCCCACCAAGCCAACTAGTTCCATTTTCAGATGGATATCAGGGATGCAGCCCTGTGATTCTCACAGTCCAAGTGATCCTCATTTGTATACTTCTCTTTATCAGGCAAGCCCAGGTTTTAGTATGTTGGCAGGCATGTGGGAAGAATAGAAAGGAAAGCAAGGAAAGGAAATCTTAAATAAACACACTGGATGACCTTGGACAAATCACATTCTCTCAGCCTAAGAGGACAGCAATGGAAAACCTCCTCTAAATAAAGCTTGGCAAGAAAAACCCTACAATAGGGTCACCATAAGTTGGAGTCAGTTTGAAGGCACATAACAACAACATTTGAACAGTAGCTAGTGTTGGAAGAATTGTTTAAAGAGAAGGACAATTCTCTATGTCTAAGCACAATTTGTCTCAGTCAAGTAGATACCCAGTTCAGCAACTCAAAGTACACTGCAAGATCATTCCAAATCTCAAATAGTTTGATTTAACTGGTTTATGGATTGGGCTTTATTTTATTTTTTTCCTGTCTACAATCTCTTTCTTAAAGCATTCAACCACCAAAGTAGGCAGTAAAAGAAATTTTACTAATGAGATGTCAAAACACCAAATAGTTACTTTTTAATTTAGCCCAAGGTAGAAGCTTGCAGTTTAGAACCAGTGATCCATTGCTAAATTCAATTTCCTAAATGTTTAATTAATTACTGTGTATCATTTAGCAATATTTAATTTGGTATGCACATTCAAGATATACTATGCTCTTTTTTTCATATAAAATCCTGAACAGATTACTAAAAGAATTATTTCAGACCTATTATTTCTCTCTCTCTCTTTCTGAAAATATCCTTCAGCATTTCCCTTCATCCAACTTGTTTTTCACCATTACAGAACAGAGACTATATCAAACCACATCACAGTGTAAGCTAGTCATGAATACACTGTTACCTGTAGATCACACTGTTTCCCACAAATCTCCAAACTTATGTGGCAAGCCAGTGCATGGATGCTCTCAACCATCCTTTGCATCTGGATCCAGTTCCAGCTGAGAACCCTATCCCTCCAACTACCTATTGGCACTATGGAGATCATCAGTCATAGACCCTTTCTGCCCTGCACTGTTATTATTCCACTTTCAACATCCTATGGAGTTCTGGGCTTTGCAGTTTAGAGATGAGCATTAGAATTCTCAGCCAGAGAGTTCTTTGGCCTCAGTAAACAACAAACCCCAGAATTCCACAGGATGTTGAAAGTGGAATAATAGCACTATAACAGTATAGGGCGGAAATGGCCCTAGGTAAGCATACCTCTCTCATTCATGTTTGGATCCGTTGGATCAAATGAACTGCACTAGTTAGGATCTATTGAAATTTGTCTCCAGCAATCTAGCGCGTGGGTCTTTTTAATTCCTTCCTCCCAATTCCTTTTCCTTCTATGCTGTGTCTTTTCAACCATAAGACTACATACAAGGACTTGTCCATTCCTGATAACTTGTGAGTCACTCTAGGACCTTTCCAAGGTGAACGTCAGAATAATAAAATCATAATAATGATAATGATAGTAATAATAACAACAGACAACATACTGTATGCTTATGAAGGCTGATGAAATATCTGACTGCTTTTCATTTCTAAATAATTCACAAAACTTTTCTGCTAACATTCTGGTTTGGTATTTTATACAAAGGCCTGAACTAGACTTTACAGTTGCCATATGATCAACACTGAGAACAGCAGCAGCAGTTCCCTGTTTTTTCCTCCAATTTGTAATATTAATTCAGACAAAAGATGATATTTGACAGCATTGCAGTGTGCATTTCACCATCTCACTGAAGCACAGAGAAATAATGTGGGACTCTGGAAATCACAATATCCTCATAGCGTGTCATCCATCTTTCCTTTCTAAATGTTACAGATGAGACCGAGGGAAGTGAGGTAAAGAAGCACCAATCAAACTGAAACAGTAAAAAATAACAATAAAATTCAGGAACTGAATGCCTGCAGGAAGAAGAACTTATCCCGGTATCTAAATACTACTAAACAGGGTGCCAAACGCTGTTTCTTGGGACAGCATTTTACAGGTAATGGGGACACTACCAAAAATGTTCTTTCTGGGTAGCACTCTCATGAGGGGAGGTGACATCCAGACAAGAACTTCAGGAAAGTGCCTAAGCGACTGGGAAGAATCATGCTAATATGAATCATGCGAATGGCTCCACCATTAAGTAGAGTGAAGTGACTTCCCCTGACACTGGAGGCTGAGTAGCAAAGAGGGATGGAGAGATATAAGAAGATGGATTTGTGTATTTATTTCATTTTATTTATGGGACAAACCAGTACACATGGTACTTGGCCTGCCTTGTCTTTCCCAACTAGTCTACTGCCTTGATTTAACTGCTAGTCAGCTTGGGTTTTGTAGACAGAATGAAGCATCACCGTTTGTCCTTCACCTCATATGTCTTGGAATAGCCCTGGATATGGGGGCCCTGTTTTAAGCAATGGGTATACATTATCCATAAATCCAGTTTAAAGAGGAGTGGTACTTTCATTCATCACAATATTGCAAAACAAAGGACAAGATTCGGGATGTCATCACTATTAATATAGTGTAAGCGAAATATAGGCCCTTTCCGCACTGGCCTATTAAAATGGTGCAGAGCAACCTCCAATGGAGGTCTTTTGCACTGTGGAGTGGACTGGGGAGGACTACTTTTCGTAGTTCCACACCTCAGTCCGCTCCAGAGCGACCAGAACCGGTCACGCAGTGTGCTTTGTAAAAACCTCTTAAGAGGTTTTTAAAAAGTACGGAGTGTGCGACTCCGTGCCGTTCCATCACTGCGCTCCAGTGCAGATTTGCAGGTACACACTAGTGCGTGCCTGCAGATCTACCGGGGGCAGGCTTTAGGCTGGCGAGCTTCTCCAGTTGGTGGAGAGCCTCCACCAACCGGAAGCCGCCATTTTGGACGCCGGAGCAGTGCAGAGCGACGAGCTCGCACTGCTCCTCATCCCGACGGACTCGCTCGGATGCTGAAGAAGTCCAGTGAGTCCCATTTTTGCGCAGTTCCTTTCCCACATGCGGAAAGGGCCATAGTGTAGATCTCATTTTTCTGAAGCAAAACTACACTAAAGAATAACAGAAGAACTCTGTATATCATTGTTTTAATGCAGTGCTATTTCAATTCTTGTAGCTGTCACCCTTTGTCATCTCACCAGTCCTAAAATCAGAGGTCTAAGTCCATTTGCTGTTACCAGACTAGAAGATCTACATACATATTCATTTACCTTCAGCAATTTATTATCTTGGTCTATTGAAGCAATTGGACATAATCCGTAATATTTCACAAGCATAGGCCATTTCCACAGTAGACTGCTATTATTCCACTTTCAACATCCTATGGAATCCTGGGATTTGCAGTTTAGGCAGGGGCCATAGTTAATTGAGCAATATGTTAAACTGTCCCCATAATGCTCTTAGTACATACTCTTAGTATAAATGACTGAAATTGACTTAGTACAAATGACTGAAATTCAGAAACTTTTAACTTATTCTGTACAACTACAACACTGTATGGCACTGACACCTTTCTTATATCAAATCAATTATATTTAAGGCATATTTAACATATTTGACATCTAAGATATTGCCAGACTGTACCTGCCATCAGCCATAGGCAAAATAGCCAATGGCAAGGAATTCTGGGAGCTGCAGGTCAACAGTGTATTTAGACACAACCCCTTAGGACACAGATGGTCAAAATTTGGCATTACAAATGTTACTGTACTACAGTTCCCATCGTGCTTCACAATCCACTACATTGGCTAAGTCTGCTTGGAATTGCAGATCATCAATATTTAGAGGGCCCCATTGATTGAATGGTTGAATGTAGTGGTTGGAGCATTGGCCTACAATGCTGGAGACCAGGGTTCAATTCCCTGCTCAGCCATGGAAACTCACTGACCTTGGGTACATCACACACTCTCAGTCCTCAGAAAACCCTGTGATACATTCACCTTAGGGTCTCCAGAAGTCGGAAATGACTTGAAAGCACACAACAACAATAACGACTGCTATCTCTGATTTAAGGTAAAGAAATCAAGGGTGACTAGCAAAATGGGGATGATTTAATGCATTGCTTTCTTTATTTGCATCTATGCATTCAAGACAGCATGATGGTCAAGAATTATAATCATAAACAGTCTGAGCCTTCAGTGTTCACAGGAAAAAATGTAAAACAGAAAATTGCACAGTTAGCACAGGTCACTTACAAAGATGTCCTTTGTAGAATTCTCTGCTGTATGATTATTTCTTATATAATTCTTGCAATTATTTGAAAAATTTGCTCCCTTGCTTAAAAATAACTGAAAAATTATTAGACTAGTTCCATGCTCTACAGAACCTTAGCAACAATGGACAGATTATTAGCTGTCGAATTAGTATGTTTCATCACACTACTGTACTTAAGACTCTGTGTGTGTTTTAATTCTGTAGATGTCTGAAAGTCTTACTTTATGATGCTTTGTAATGGAAATCTATTAATGATCTCCTCTTTTCAGTCATCAGTTTAATAGGATTCATTAATTGTTCCAAATGTTATTAATGTGGATTAAGACCTTATTAGTCAATGTTAAACATTCAAAGAAGTCATGGGCTGAATAACATTCTTGTATGAGACTTAGACAGTGGCATGTCATGGTTTCACAGGCTGGCTTCTTATTTGGGTAAATCTAACATTAATAACATTAATGAAAGACTTATCTACTCCAGTCTGCCTTTCTTCCACGGAGTTTTGGTCAATGTATATGGCTCTCCTCCTCCCATTTTATTTTGACAACCTTGAGAGGCAGGATAGATAATGATTGCACCAAGGTCACACATAAATTAACTTCAGGGCTGAGTGAGTGCTTAAACCTGGGTATTTCAAGTCTAAGGCCATTTTCGCACTACACTGTTGTAGCGCTATTATTCCACTTTCAACTTCCTGTGGATTCCTGGGGTTTGCAGTTTAGGTAGGGGCATTTAGAACTCTCAGCCAGAGAGCTCTTTGGCCTCAGTAAACTACATACCCCAGAATTCCACAGGATATTGAAAGTGGAATAATAGTACTATAACAGTGTAGTGCAGAAATGGCCAACATCTGTCCTGTAATGATTACAGAATCATACGATTGTAGAGTTGCAAGGAATCACAAGAGTCATCTAATCAATAACTCTACCTGTACGAGATCCATAGCCAAAGCATTCTTAGCAGACTGTTGTTCAACCATCATTTACATATCTCCAATGCATCCACCACTTTCCAAAAAAGTCCCTTCCAATGCCAAACAGTTCCTACAATTAAGAATTTTTTTTGCAATGTTTCCTAGAATCATCTTTCTTCTAATTTGGATATTAGTTTGGGCCCCACCTTCTGCAAGAGCAGAAAACAAGCTTGTTCCATCTTCCATGTGACAATTCTTCACATGTTTGAAGTTGGCTCGATCTCCCAGTCTTCTCTTTTCTAGGCTAAATGTGACCAATTCCTTCACCTATTCTTCACATAGGGTTTGTTTTCCAGACCCTCTACCAACTTGATCAACCTTCCCTAGATATGTTCCAGCTCAGAGATGTCCTTCTTAAATTGTAGTGCCCAGAACTGAACATTAAATGATACTCGTTTTCTTAGTTGTCAGTCACTAGCACTTTTCCAAACTTTTTGTATATCGCAATAATAATAATTACAACAACTCTGACAGAATGAGAGAAAAAGAGAGAGGGGGAGAGGTGCAGGGGGAGAGAGGGAGAGGGAGAGGGAGCTTTATCTCTATGAAGCAAGAAACTGGGCAAGCCTAGGTAGAACCCAAATGCCCCTCCCTAAACTGCAAACCCCAGGATTCCATAGGATGTTGAAAGTGGAATAATAGCATTATAACAGGCTAGTGTGGAAATGGCCTCCGAGGTGGTTTTGCCAGCCCCTTCCTCTGAAATTTAACCTACAGCACCTGGTATTCATTGACAGTCTAACAGCCCTCATTATTAGGCTGCAACAATGGAGCCTGTAGCAGTGATGTAGCTACAGTAGAGGAGCAAAATGAAAGCTGACCCTTCAGATAAGAATTTCCCCCCAATGAAATTTTCCATTTGTCCCCAAATTGGTAGCATTGTAGAGGGTAAGACACTGAAAATTGTTCACACTTGAAACTTTCATATTTTCTGTGTTCATATTCTCTTGGTAACTCTTCTTGCTCCTTTTCTTTGGATACCTAAATCTTCTCTTGAAGTTTGAAATTACTACAATGCTTGAAATTTGGAGACTAAAGGAAGGCAATGTCCTCATTTGGGGGGAGGGCACACCTGCAGCTACATGCTCGCCCTTTGGTCATTTACTTGTCCAGAAAATATTTCCTTGAGTGCTTGAATACATCAATGCTACACAGGAATACAGATGTATCTGGTGCTATTTATTAACACTTTTGGTGCTAGATTTCCTAACTTTTGAAATAGATGCATTTTTGTACCCCCAGATGGGACAAATGGGAGGGAAATCTTAAAATCTTATGGCTTCAGGTTGCTACCATTGATATATTAAGCAGTTTCAAATTCAGCAAGTTAAAGTAGCAGGAAAAGAATTTATGCGGTACATCAGGCTGAATATTCAGTATGAACCACTTGCAGCCAGTTCATTTGCTGTTGAGGAAATCCAGATGTCTACAAAGAAAATCCAGGTGTGGTGTAAGACAGAAAAGGCCTAAGAAAACCTACCTGTTCATGGTAATAATCATTCCTTTAAAGACATTACTTGTTTTGTGACACAACTTTTTTTTTCTAGTTCCACAAGTACGTCTCAAAATGATGATGCAATAAACTCTACTCATCACTTAAATACCTTGGAGTGCTACAGAGCGGGATGACAGCAAGACTGTCAAAACAAAATGTCTCTCTTGTATTTTATTTGTGCCTCTTTCACATGGGTCTTGGGGAGATTTACTTACTTTTCAGATTATCAGATAGTTAATGAATTTTGCACTCAGCCATAAATGGCTGCCAAATAAAATGGAAGACTTTAAGGCAACATTGCTCAACTTGCCACAGTAAAGTTTCATCATAATTACAGGAATGGCTAGGAGACACTATTAGAGTAGACCCAGAAAGTCAAGGGCAACTTGGAAACTCAACACTTATGCAAGTACTATCATTCAGCAGAATCAATATAGCTCTAGTTGGAACAAGCAACTGGATTTAGGTCTATAGTTCCTATCAGCCCCCATCAGAATAGCTAAGGTAGGAACTATCGAAACTGTACTCCAAACGGTCTGCAGGAACTCACATTGTGAAGGCTCCTATACACACTGATGAGGTATGAGCTGCCTGCTGCAGCTATCCAGGGGAAAGATCTTAGACTACTTTCTCAATCAACAGGTTTAGGATTGTGCTATAATTGTGCAAAGGCAGTGGCCATGGCTTGTGATTTAGGCAGTAGGGCAATCTTCTCCTCCAATCATGGCCCATACCCAAATGGCAGGGAAGAAAGCAATCTCAGTATTGAATATCCTTAGGGATTTTTTTAAAAAAAACATTAAACTTCTAGTACCATCCTGTTTTTACATAAATTTATGGTATGGCCACCTTTGGAATACAATGTATAGTTTTGAAGCAAAGCTAGACATTTTTAATGTATTTTAAAAGAGAAAAAATTGGGACTGGAGCACTCCCTCCCTTTTTCTTCTCTTTTAAGAAAAATGCCTTGTGTGCAACATCCATCCATCTATCCATCCATTCATCCATCTTTTAGAAACAGCAACAAGATTATGGATTCAGTTGGATGTTTTGCTGCATTTAATCAATAAATAAATTTAATCAATAAACACAGGCAAATTAGAAAATGTGAATGAAGAACAGAGGTACAAATGATTGAAAGGAAGCAAAAGTCTAAGAGCAGAGGTACAGCTCCAGTAAACCTCTTGCTCTCATTCTCAATTCCTGAATTAATTTTAGAAATCACCCAAATAAATCAGGAATTTAAGTGCAATAAAATGATGGCCAGAATGAATCAGAGGAACCATAAAGGACATCTTTCTCCTTTTCTATTAATATAAGAACACAAGTGATGCTGAATGGGGAGAGATTTCTCTGTCCTAAAGAACGTAGTTGAACAATAGAATTTGTTGCCACAAGATGTATCAGTGATTATCATCTTGAACAGCTATAGAAAGGGATTAGACAAATTCATGGAGGATAGGCCTATCAATGGTTAGAAGTCATGATGGCTGCCTATTGCCTTCTGTAATACCAGAAGCATTATGCCCCTCAGTAGGCTGGGGAGCATGACCAGGAGCCCTAATACACTATATAATTATAGCACTATGATTTCACTTCAACTGCCATGGCAACATCCTAATGAATCCTGGGATTTGAAGTTGAGGGAGGGGTATTTGGAATTATCTGACAGAGAGCTCTAGTACTTGCCCAAAACACAAATACTAGTATCTTATGGAATGATGCAGCCATGGCAATTAAAGTAGAATCATAGTGTTATAATTGCATAATGTGAATGGGTCCCCAGGCGGAGCCTTTCACAGCATGTTGCCATGACAATTAAAATGGAATCAGAGCTCAACAATTTTGCAATGTGAAAGGGCCCCAGGGCCATGCTGTTGCAATCATCTTGTGCTTACAAACTTAGCAGAAGCCTCCTATCAGCTACTGTAGTACCATTTCGTAAGAGGCCTTTGGTCTGATCCAATATGTCTCTTCTTAACATTCTTATGTACTTTTAATACACTACATCTGTTTGATATGAAGCAGCTTACAATTCTGCTATTTGGGGGTTTTGTTTGTTTGTTGCATTTTATTGAAATGTGATGCTCTGTTGTTTGTGGTAGGTGCACAACATACATCCCTAAGCAGAATGGTATTGTTTTAGCAAATATTCTGATAATAATGAATAGTAATATCTGTTTTTGGCTTGAGGGGAAAGATGCAACTCATGCTTCATAATACCTCCTGTGGTACCAAAGGTGATTTGAATAGGATCACTCCTTAGCTGACAACCTCCTGAGTAAGATTAGCTGCTGTTAAATCTGTAACTGATACCTGGCTTGCACTTTCTTTTTATGCCCACAGAATGAAAAAAAAAGTTCATTTGCACATGGCTCTGGCATTTAAAATGAAAAGAATACATATTCTTTTCTTTTTTTTCATTCTTCCTTTTCCCCAGCAATGTAACTGGAGGTAGATTTAAGTGTTTATGCAAATAAATACTAATTAAAATATAATTATTGCATCACTCACATGCAAAACAACATATGGCATGGAGTGAGCCACAAATGCAGAGGTTCTTTAAAATACATTTTAAAAATTAATTCAAATGCATTTGCCAAATTTATTTTAAAAGCCAGCATGTGAACATTGTTGTTTACCTGTGAAATAAATGGCAAATTAATTCACATCATAAAATTAGATAACACAGAATAGCCTCTTTAAAAAAAAAAAGTGAAAATATGATTACAAAATGGCCATTATGGGAAATTGCACAAAATTATGGGAACACAAGGAGCATTCCTACACTAATATACACCATTGATCCATTCAGTTCAGTATTGTCTATACCAATGTTATTCAAAATGGTGGTCCATGGACAGATCCACAACCTACTGGTCTGCAGCAAGTCTCCATGAAAGAAAGAAAGATGATATAGCCAATATGGGTTGTGTGGCACATTTGGGAGGGGAAAAAATGCTAGTCTACCACATCTGCCTGAAAAGCACTGTCTGCACTGAGTGGTAATGGCTTTCTCTCCAGGATTTCATACAGAAATATTAATATCCCCACCTGCCATTTTTTTCTCCCTGCTCCTTCCTAGTTTATGATCCACCATTGGACAAGTGAGCTTTTGCATATTTTGCTTTCTGTCATTAAGCTATAGCAGTACCCTGCTTTTGCTCATGCCTGACCACTGCTGGGTACAAATAACTTTTTTATTCAGAAACTTAATTCTATGTCTTTAGATTATGCAAAACCAATCCATACCAGGACCAAAAGGTTCATCTGAAATGTTGTCAAGACTTCATCTATCCAGGTAGGGATGGTAGAAATTTTCACCCCATAACCTGCCCCCACAAAGGCTGCAACCATGCATCAGGGTACACCAGAAGTGACATCATATCATTTCTGGATTGATTTTCAGTGCTTTAATGGAAGCTGTGGGTCCTGGGAGCTTGACAAGCTAAACTGACCCGTTTCCAGTTTGGAGACATTAGGGGTCATTTTCTGGTGAAAAAATCACCCAAAAACTGGCCTCAAGAGTTTTGTTTTTTGTTTTGTTTTTTAACTGCTGGTTCCAGGACCTTGCGGTAATCTGTTGCATGCATCAGTGGTGCAAAAGTAAGGTTCAAGGACGGCATGCTGCTACAGTCTGCACTCCTGCTGCCCACCATTTTCTTACAACTCAAGCTGTTCCCATGTCAATCTCACTCACTGCTGCCAGCAGAGAAGTTCATGGGGATCAAAAATCCTATTTCAGCATCCATGCTCTTTCCATAATGAACTCCAGATGAGCATCTAGTTGAGCCACAGGAAGCAATGTTGGAATGTGGCAAGCCTAAATCCTATTGGACACTATGGCAGAGTAAAAAATAGGATTTCATTTTCTTAGCAGCTGTGTAGATGCAGTGCCTAGTGTAAATGCAATGCCTAGTGCAATTACTGTTTCCATGAGTATGTGCCTGTAGTCTTCTCTCATACTTTTGACTTGAGGCCCTTTCACACCATACTATAATAGCACTGTGATTTTACTTTAACTGCCACGGTTCTGGCATATGGAATCCTAGAATTTGCAGTTTAGGGAGGGCTATTTAGAATTCCTAGCCAGAGTGGTCTAGCAGCTCACCAAAGTACAAACCCCAGGATTCCATAGGGTGCAGCCAAGTGGAATTATAGTGTTGTCATTATGCAGTGTGAAAGGGCTCCAGGTTGGTGGGTAGCTAATCAACTGTTACACAATGAGTGAGCTCAAGGCATTGGCACTTGTTGAAGAATCAGTCGTGCAACTGTGTGATTCAGTATAGCCACGCTGGTGTAATTTTATGCTGCACTAAAAACAAATGGGACCTTGGGCATAGTCAGAAATCTAGTTCACAATAACCAACTTATCTGATAAAGACTGATCTAGTCATGCAAGATGCATTGGTGGATACCTCAAGACATTTGTTAAGGAAAGAAGCAGAAAACCACAGATCTTCACAGATAACTGTCATTGCTGTTACTTTGAACCATCATTATTCAAGGTGACTTTAGTTCAGCAAAGTCAAAGAGCATCTTTTTAAGAAATGACAGAAGTGTAACAGAACAGTAAGGACTACAGTCCTCTTTGCTGGCTTTCTGAGCAAAGCGTCTACAGTATTTTCCAATTTCCCACCTCATTGGTTCCACGGCTAAGGAAAGGAAAGCAAAGTATAGGCAGGGATCATGGACAAGCAACATATTTGAAACCCATACTTAACTGTTCTTATTTGTACATTAGGAAACCAGACCAGTATTTCAAACTGCTTCTGCATCATATTGTTAATATTCCCTATAGACAAATGTGTACTTAGGGACTGTATCCTAAATTACTTTAATTTGCTGAAATCCTGTTAGTTGAAACTAGAATAGGCCTAATGAATCAATTGTTGAATGGTGAGCCAACACATAGGGAAATCCAATTGATTTACAGGAGCTCCTCCACATTCTTCAGAGTTGAAGGCACAGAACCCTGGCAAAAGCAGAAAAACCATGAATACCTTCTCCTGTGATCCCCTTCCCATTCCCCTCCGGAGTTCCCCTCTTCATTTGCTTTGCCTCCAGCGTTCCAGGGGGAAGAAAAAACACAAAGTAAAGGGACAGTACCTTCCCCTAAGACAAGGAGCAGAACTCTGAGCTCTAGGTACTCCTGGTGGTCATCTTGAGAAAGGAGGGGTAGAAGCAGAGAGAGCACCTGACCAATCAGCAACCATTACACAGCAGAATGTGCAGCTACTTGGTAGGGAGGACATGCCTCCAGCAGTTGGGTGGGGTGAGGCTTTGTTCACCCAAAAAGGAAAAAAAAAACATCCATTTTAAATATAAGCCTCACAAGCCTGGGGTGAGAAATGCAAGGGAATGGGAGGAGGAAAATGGTGGGGGAGGGGAGAGATGGCATGCATGTGCCTCGTGAATAATCACATTTGTGAAGGTCAAACCCATGATTATGGAGGGAAAACTGTAATGGCATTGTGCTCTAGTTTGTAGTGACGGTAGGATTTAAGCGGATATGTGTTTGTTATGGATATTTAGGTATTTAATGCATGTGCTTGCAGCCATGTTTATGCCAGGTATATGTTACATTTTCACATATGCAGAAGATATGTTAAAAGATAAAGATAAAAACATAATGCATAATGTCTGTTAAGTCAGTCTAACCTCTGTTTATAAACTAGTCTGTAATCAAACTCCAGAAACCCAGAGCATCAAGATTTTAGACAGAAGAAAACTAGTTATCTAATACTTACCATTTAATATATTTACTAAACATGATCATGTGTGTCCTGTTGCTATATATTTGCCTGCTCAAGCACATCACAGAATGCTATAGATCAAGGGATGGAATTTCTCTGGAAGCAAACAAAAAACAAAGTGCATTTGAATTCTGGTGAAGCTGATTTGTACTTTTATGCTGATATATGTGGATTCAGGTGGAATTACACTGGCATAAAATTGGAGAAACACACTAGCAAATCATGCCTCCAGGTCAGCTCTTAAAGCTGTGTTATGTATATGTATGAAGAAGTGCTGGGTTCTTAGATATGTTATAGGTTAGGATAAAAATACATAGTTCCATTTATTTCAATGCCGCTATGATGCTTTGTACAAGGTGAGGAAATAGCTGTGCGTAGGGTGGGAGGGGGTGTGTGTACACCCATGCACACTTGCTGCTAGTCACTAGTTCTTATCAGATAATTGCTAAAGAGTAAACTATTTCCCGTATCTTATTTTAGCAGCTTGCCAAGGATATTTAACATGCTCTAGGACAGCTTACTTTGCGTTCAGTGTTGGGTGTTGGCAGTGCAGCCCCCTTTTTAGAGTGAATGCTTTATGTTATGCATTGCAAATAAGTATTTAATTTGCACTTCAGTTGAAAAGCATTTATTGTACATTGAGAATCAATTGACTGCTACAAGAACCCTTTTTATGATTTAATCCATTCAGAAGAAAGGCTGGTTGCTATCGCACCATTCTCAAAATGGCATAAACAATCAATGTAAAACTTAATATATTATTAGCTGTGCTATGTGAGTACCTAATTGACATGGGACATGATATATAGCGGATATTAGCTCTCAATTTGCATTCCCCTGAAATGTCAATACATGTTTTAATTAATTTATTCTTTCATGAATTAATTCCCACCAGATGCCCCGATGCCACGTTATTAAATGACAATTACATGACTAAAGAATTGTTTTAGCTTTTATATGGGATAGAAACGGTTGAGCATCCACAAATGCAAATTTGACTGAAGTGAATTGGAAAAAAGCACAAGGAGAGACATCTGGTAATCTACGTACAGATATCTATGAAAAATGACACAAGAGACTCAAATGCAGGTACCTATCATCTGTCTCCTTAGTAAGATTCCAGATCACAGGGCCTAGCTGCTCTCCACCATATTTCTGGGCGAGGGGAAGAATCTCAGGGCAAGAATACTGCCTTGAAAATAACTGGTTTAACTTTGTGCTTCTGCTCCTGCTGTTGAATGCTGGTTTGGAATGGTTGCTGTAGACTATCCCAAGACTTCATTTCCTCCCCCTCTCTTTATTTCATTTGTTAGATTTTTCAGGGTTTTCTCTTTTTATTTGAATAGCATGGTTGGAACAACTGTATTTGCTGTTTTATATACCATGTTTAATGGCATCCCCAGGTCCTTAGGTCTCAAGTTTAGTCCATGAAATCTCAAGGTCTGGGTTCCTCATGACCTAGCAGCCCTAATCCTGGTCTATTTTTGTGCATCAACATTGCACAAGCACAACACAAATGCAAATGCTTTCACACTGGACCAGACAACACTTAACATCAGCTTTGAGTGGGAGGAGACTAGGGTTGCTAGATTGAAACTGGAAAGAGCTCCTATACCTTGAATGGTTGTGTAGAGGTGGAAATTTCAGCAGGTGTTGCTTGTCATGCAACTAGATGAGAAGCAATACCTACTGAAATTCCCTCTTCTATACAACCATTCAAGGTATAGGAGGCCTCTCCGGTTTCCGCTCTGGCAACTCCAGGAGACAAATGTCCAGGTTTTAAAGCCAGATCACCTACTAAAGTCAAACTTTCTCTTCCTCCAGTGCTGCTAACCCTGACCTTTATCAGCCCACGTGGGGACCCTAGGAAACAGCAATTCCCTAAGCCTTCAGCCAGTGTCCTGAGACTGAAGCTTACCTCCAGACCAATTCTTTTGCAGTGGTAATAACTGAACCTTGTCCAGAGTTTATTCTAAGCTACACACACACACACACGGGGCCAGAGGGCTGGCAGGAAGGAGGCACTTCTCCCTACTCTGTCCAGCACATTGTGTTGCTTTGTACAAAGAAAGTGACTGCCCTGCCTTACCTGAAGCTGGCCCCTCAGATGAGGAAGGGGAAGAAGTAAGCTCAGATAAGAGGCTGGCAGTTCTGCCTTGGAGCCAGGGGTGGCTGGCAGTATGCCATGGAAGCAAAACCTGGACCAACACTGGCTGTCCTTGAAGACAGGAAGTTAGAGGTTTTCCTGTAGTTTGAATTCATTGTTCTTTGTCCTAGTCTCTGGAGCAGCAGAAGACTAAAACAATTGGAATAACAGCAAGAGCCACCTTAAAAGGAAAATGCTGGGATAATGAGGCCAACTGTGTGGAGTCAGAGAGAGCTACAAATTAACACAGCCAAGGCTACACCAATGCTGCAGAATAATAGCTTTACTATCTTTGACATTGTATTGGTCCCTACTTTCTTAGCTAGATTTCTGGACTCTTCAGTTACTCCTTCACTGGCTTTTTGACCTTGCTTGGACTGCCAACACACAATGTTTTAACCGTTTACCTGCTGTTTCAGCCCTTCTGTGCATGATCCTGGGCTAGCTTGATTCCCCCTTTGTTTGTTATTCTCCTGTCTTTTGAGATATCATTTCATAACACAGAGCACAGACATCTATGGGATGCTTCTCTGACAGGAAGCCCTATTAAATAATTAAATGGAAGAGCTTTGCGCAGGATCAGGACAGCCTGGATCTCAAGGTAAGTTACTTTTCTATTGCTAATGGAGTTAAAATTTTATTACCTATCTTTTTTCACCCTTTGTCCCTAGTCCTCACATGACCAAGAAGGGGAGTGGCCTCTGCCTGCATTGAGATCCCTCTAGGCAAGCTTAACTGAAAAACATCTGAGATCCAATGTAAACCTGTGACTGTGGATGTTGGCATCATCACTTTTCTTCTCTTGTATGATTTTTAACATCTTTGCTTGATGAAGAAACTAATGAAGCTTTGAAATGATGTATTTTCTGCATTTTGTTTGGCTGATAAAGTTATCACTGATTTGAGGATTATGGATTTTGTTCTTTTTTGCTGCTTGACCCAGAAAGATAGCCCTGAAACTGTCAACAGGGTATAAGTGGAAAGTTTAGTGATTGGGAATCCAGACGTAATTTGTTTTAAAAAAATTAAGTGAATGTATCTAACCCCTCCGCAAAGTCCTTAAGTACATATAGATGTGTTGCCAGTTATATATTTGCTTACTGCATTTGATGAAACAGTTTTGTGATCACTGGAAAAATAAACACCACTTCATTGCTCAAAAGGAATTGCACAAACCAGAGATTTTTTCCTCTTTACCTTGCCCCCACGCCCCACCAATATCAAATATTTTAAAACTTCTTGGTTATGCTGCCCTACTCTTAGTAAGACTTTCTCAGAGAAATTTATTGAGCACCCCATTCAGAAGACATTTTGGCATCAGGCAAAGACTTTTCTTCCAGACATCATCCCTTTGTTTTATATTGTTGAAATGAATATCTATTTGAACAAAATGTTTATATTTCTTGATGTTTCAAGGTACTCAGATTTTGCCTCTTAACTATACAGTGGAATGACTTCCCAGAAGTAATTTCAACCAAATTGAATAGGCAAAGTCGGTTATTTTATTGTCTATATTTTATTGGTTTGATTCAAATCATGTAAGCCTGGATATATTAAAGGGCAAATCTAAAGGTACCTAAATAAAATAACATTGAACACAATATTGCTGAAAGTTCTGTGCAATATAGCCTGCATGGCTAACGGTAGATGAATAATTCCCAAGTTCTGGATTCAGAACCAAAGTTCAAGAAATGTATTGCACAAGATAGCAAATGCATTCTCTTGGGAACCTTCTGGGCAATGTGGCAAAGTAACTGTATCAATGGCACTGTTTTTTTACCAGTCCATGTGCATCTTAAGCAGTTTCAAGATACATTTCTGCCTTTTAGAAGCATCTCTTTTCAGGGCAGAAAAATCAGTATTCCAGCCATCTCTACCACACTTAGAATATGTGCCCCATGAAAGCAAAGAAAAGCAACATGCCCAAAATAATTTCAAGGTGATTTGGAGTTGTGTTCCAAAGACCAGGAAATGGGGTCCATCTGCCTTAGCAAATTCTGCAGGGCACTAAGCAGCCTAGCAATTCATTGTTGTGTTGGCAAATGTCACAAGCAGAGTACTCAGAAGATGACAGACTTCCAGTCTGGAAGTGTCTGATCCAAACTTCTGTCCAGATTTCAATTCTGCTTGTAATGGCTTAGCTTCATCAGTACCTGCCTACCCTGGTTTCAGTCTTCTTTTCTTCATCTCCACCCTATTTTCCATCCATCTTATTATTTTGGAGAAGGCAACCATTTCTACTATGGCACTACCTTTCCACGGTAGTAGGACTGCATGCCTCTGTGAGGCAAAGGCTATACTGATGACAGCAGTGCTGCCATGTTCATAGTGACAATGGGCAGGTTTTCCATGGAGTGTAACTAAGTCAATAAGTCACATACCAGCAGGAGATTCAAGATAAAAATTTAATCTTTTATTCAGCTTGGGTCAAATCCAGGCATTATCCAGTGATATTTGTTTGTTCACATCCACTGTCTTCTTGCATCACATAAGCATTCTTTTGTTCCCTTGGGTCTCATATCCTTCCATCTTCTCTCTCTCTCTCCCTGCTATCCTCCATGAAGCACGTACTTTCCAAGAGCTGTCTCAAACTGAGAAGCTCCAACTCCTTGATACAATATAGTACCTTTCTTTCATCTCCCTTTGCTCAAGAAGATGAACTTGGGTTGACTATGCACAAGTATTCATGAGTAAAGCTACTTCTATATGAAAATCTTACCATGTGAATCTTACCAAGAATACTAAGTTTGATTTCTTTCTCTGCTAGAGTTTTTTGGGAGGTGGAGCAGAATGAGCTGATAAACTGTTTAAACTTCTGCTTAGTGCATTTGCATATTCTGCATAAGAAATCCACTAAATCTTTCACATTTCCCAACAATATGCTATAATAGTAAATTAAGAGCATATTCCAGAAATAGTCCTCTTGGTCATTGTCCTGATCACAAACCACCCACGATGACTTTACAGTCTCTCCTAGGTCTAGCACAAACTCTCTGCCTCTATTTCCAAGGCTTTGCCTCTCTTATTGCTCCGTTCTTAACATCACAAGCCTATTCACAAAACTGACCAAGAGGAAAGCAAGTGGCAATAGCAACAGTAGTGAAGAGTCAGTAGTGAAGAGTCAGGAGTAAAGAGCCAAGGCCTTGTCCTAAGTTAGATTTCATGGTCATTTCCTCTGAAAAAGTCTGTGCGTGCTTCAAGAATCAAAACTTAGAGCAAACTTATGCAACTGTGGGAGGCTCTAAAGCAAATTACGGCCCCAGGAGGCCTTAGAGGGCCCCATGGACACACCTTCAAAGAGTCTTTTGACTAATGGGAAATTATGGCTGCAGTAAGTTTTAATTTCTCTATGGAAATTCTGCAAGAAGAATACTATGGGACAATTTCTTGGTTTCTATCAGTTTTCATGAGACCTAGCCGTTTACTGCAGCTTTACAAGGTTCATTAAGAAGTTATGAGAAAGCCAACAGGAGGAAAACTTACACTAGGGGCTTCATTCCAGTTATCAGGACTTGGTTCTTTCCAAATTTAGACAGACAAATAAAAAAAAATACCCCAGACCTAAGTATAAAAACTCAAAAATATCTAGTTAGCACCAATTAAGAGTATGTGTGAGATAGGTTTAATCCTATCATTATTTCAGTAAGAGTTTTCAAATTTGTCAACTATTCCAGAAATGATTTTACTGTCATACGGTGTTTGGATGATACTGGGGAATGAACAGAAACCTCTTCTTCTAGAGTTTTATTTCATAGGTAGAGGTTATACACTCTAAAATTATGTCAAAGGCATTTTTTAAGAGTTGTAGGGAGAAGAGTTCTGTTGAAATTACAGGTGGTAAAAATATCTACTTCATCAGGAATTTACTTTAATGGAGTTGTTTAAAGCTAGCTTTTGTTATTCCCAAGGTTTCCTTTAAAAAAAAAATCTGTTTTAATAAACACATCATTTCTGCTGCTGTGAATCTTTTTCATCCAACACCATGTTCTATAGACGTTATCGACATTAACTTATCTCAAAAGTCTTCATTAACTGGCGTTGTTGATTATTTCTTATGCCAACCGCTCTTCCACATTTAGCATTTTTAATCACTTATTCCATAGAGAATGGCTTTGAGGATTTTTCCTCTCTTCCCTCCCCTCCAATTTTGGGTCACACTGGGCTATTTCTGTGAAATTCAATTAGAACTTTATAGCTATTCTCTGAAAATTTCATCACTTCAAACATGAACGGTAAGATCTTGAAAGGAACACTCAGTAACTGCCAGAGAGGGTTTATTAACACTTTTGTCAGAAAAGTGTATTTGTTTTAGGCAGATCAATCAAATCTACTTGAAATGACATCCTTGAGCTCTTAATGGTGTGGGCCAAACATTCATATTGTGCAGGGCGGAAGGCAAACATTCCATTTCAGCTCAAAACAACATAGACCAAGCCAGAAAATCATTAACTGGATGCATTTTCTTTCTCCTTCAGTTTCAGGTAAAGGCAGGACATTATGCTCTCCCACTTATTTGGGTTTTCACCTTGTTCTAAGGCATCAAAGCCTTGCAACATGACAGCCTGCCATATTTCAAACATTCATCTCACATAGAGAGAATCTGTACCTTGCAGGCATTGCAAATTCTTGTTGTAAATTATCTGCAAGATAGGAAGAGGGGTGTTTACAAACCATCTACATTGCAATCTTTCAGCTAAATATGCATGGGATCGGCTTCAGTTTTGTTTACATCATAAGCAGGAATTGCACAGCCTTCTGGATGTTGCTGAACTGCGATTCTCAGTATTCCTCATTATGTGTTATGCTGACTAGGGCTATTGGAAGTTGCATTTCAACAACAGCTGGAAAGCTACACAGTCCCCATCACTGGTTTACATGGATGCAAACCTACAACTGCATTTGGAACATGAAAAGCTACATGGTGCATACTGTTGTGTGTCAATAATTGTGACTGAGAGCATAATTCTATACTGCAGATCAATCAACTGAGGAACCATAGGGTTCAATACAGTAGGAAATGTGAGAGTTGCCATATGCATAACATATATGTTGACAGATGCATTGAATATGTCAGTAGAACAGAGCTTTCCAAACATTTCATGTTGGTGACACACTTTTTAGACATGCATTATTTTGAGACACAGTAATTCAGTAAGTGGAGGCTGCCCCTCCACCTGAGCCTGGCCCGCTGCCAGCCTCACTGGGGTCTTCCTCAGTCTGGGGAGGTGGCAGCAGCAGCCCCTCCACCTGGGCCTGGCCCCCACAGCAACAGGGGAGGTAGCCCCACCACCCATTACATTCATGCAACATACCTACACACTGCAGCTGACACACTAATGTGTCATGACTCACAGTTTGGAAAGCTCTGCAATAGAACCTTCTATCATAAGCAATCCTATGGTGAAGATGCACCGAGAAAATTGCTGAAATGTGGTAGAATCCTGGGTGGGCTGTGGGCAGTTTGTAACACAAAGGAGGAACATACACACATACAGAAGATCCTAGATCCCCTCCCCATGTGATAGCAGCCCAGGACCTGTACCCATAGGATGGAGAGAGGGTTTAAAAACAATAGCAGAGCCTGGAGTGTGGGGAGGGGGAGGTGGAGGGGCTATGTTGTGAGGCGCGTGGCCACTGTGCATGTAGGTGTGGCTGCATTGTGTGGGGGCATGTATAGAGTGTGCAGGGGCATGGCCAGGGTGCAGGGTGTGTGGCTATGGGCTGGGATGCCCTAAAAACATTGCCACCCCAGGCAAACCACTCCCTTGCCTCCATACCTATGCTACTGGTTTAAAAACAGCTGTCCCATACTGTCACAAGAGACCAAAGACCATAGTGTAACTAAGAACACAAAGTATACCATGTAACCATGGTATATGCACCCAACATTGTTACCAAGATTATAGAGTACAAAACATGAGAAGATCTCTCTCTAGCCCAGGAGGATGGCAAAAGAAAGCCCTGTAGTCACACATGCCCCCCCAAGGCTGTTTTTTTCCAGGCCTTGACCCCTCCAGATTACCCAGACCACCATTTTTCTGCAAAGGTAGAGAGCCAGTGTCATGTAGTGGTTTGACTGTTGGACTCTGACCCTGCACATTAGCATTTGGAAATCGGCCTAGGTAACCTTGGGTGCATCACACGCTCTCAGCCCCAGAAAACCTTGTGATAGGTTCATCTGAAGGTCACCATAAGTTGGAAATTTCTTGAAGGCACACAACAATAACAACAGTATTCTGTCTACTGAAAGCCTCCAGGACAGATTGAGACAAACAGCTGCAAAAGACCCCTTTAGTGTCCCCCACTAGGTTACTATTGTAGCTGCTGGTCCCTTCAAATATAGGGGAAGCATTTATTCCTGAAAGCCTATTGGCAAAGCCTAGGCAGTGAATTCCAGCTAGTGGCATTGCTGGCCAAACACCCCTGATCAATTTTGCTATGCAAGATAACTGCCTGAATGCATGGAAGAAAAGGAGGAGAAACAATCACTATACAGTCTCCCCAAGGAGGGAAAAATAGGTCTATTCAGAGTCTTTGTAATCTCCAGTCCCCTCATAGGCTGAGAGGCTGAGGGATGAATACTGGGAAAGCACTTGAGTGCTGTGATTCCCTTTTCTCTCCGTCTCTATCACAAGCATTTATTTCACTCCCTGTTCAGGGACCAGATGCTCCAGATGCTGGCTGTGTCACATGACTCTGTATCTATCCTTACTTTCTTCCTAGGCATGAATTGCATCCCTTAGTGTAGCTCAGTTTACCACCAGCCCTGACACAGCAGAAGTGCAGGATTGCTTAGCCAATTTATTGCTCTGGTTTTGAATAAATACTGGAGACAAGGTATTGACACAAGATGATGATGGAAGCCCAAGGGTTAATCTCTTGTTCTTCAAGAAATGTAGTAGGCACTTGTGGGGGGATTATTTGTTTGAAGTGTATCCCTCTGAGAAGGCTGTTCTTAGCTTGCACTTGAAATCTTACTTTTCTCTGTCTTGGCTAAAGATGAAGTACCTTGATGAATGAGCATCTGTCTCACAATCTTGTGGTGGAATAGGTATGGTCAGTAGTCTTCCATTTCTTTCAGGACTAGGACCATCCATTGGACCCACCTTGACTTATTAATAATTATGTTCTCATTTCACCTTCTGTTACTGTTTTATTTTTCTTTCTCGGGGCATATCTATACTGCAAATTTACTGATTTATCAGTCATAACTTCTCACTCCATGCTTGGACTACAATAATGGCTGGCCCTTGGACCATGCAGCAGGGAAGACTTGGCTCCCCCCACCCACACACACACACATCCTGTTTTAGGGAGCTGCACACCTCTGCTCATACAGGACTTCCATCCCCACCCAAAAACAAAACAAACAAACAAACACCCTGAAGTGTGCAATGCACTGCAAGTGAGTACCATTCCTAGAATCCGTCAACCACTGGCCACATTGTCTGAGATTCCAAGATCCCTTTAAAAATGAACAGAATTGTTAAACACTTTAATGAAACTACAGTTCCCTGAAAGGAAACCAATATGGGGCAGGTATACCTTTACTCTCCCTCTTGCCCCTTCTGTTTCCTTCTTTCTACTTAAAAAAAAAAGAAGAAGATTTCACTGTGCCCACTGATGTGACCCACCTTCAGTCAATACATTTGTGCAATCCACTTAGAGGTAGCCGAAGACCAGTACAAGAGATAGCCAAAGAATCCACAGTCATTCCAAGTTATAGCTTGGAAAGAAAGGCTTGGTGTGGGGAGAAGGAATGAGAGGAGCTGATCTTTATTGGATTAGACATTCTAAATTTCCAATACAAATTCCTTTCCTTCTACATTAATTTTACACACCTTTTCTTCAGTCATACTTGTACGCATTGTTATAACTGCTGGCTTAAAATTGGCCTCTACTTGCTGAATACATAATGTCTTAGTGTATGTTTGTGGAATGCATACAATTTTGATGATTTTCCTATTGTACATGGAAATGTTGCTCCTTTTTGCACCTTAAGGTCACCGCAAACATCACACTGTCAATGCTGATATGATGTGCATTTAATGATGCCTTGCTCGGTCCAGTAATACTCCTTATCTGTCAACATTCTTAATGCATTTGCAGGAAGAGTAATGAAATCACAAATAGCTGTTTCTGAGAAAGTTTACTTCTGGAAGATGTACTGTAACTTTTATGTTAAACTTCATGCTTTTATGTTATTGTATTTTGCAACTTTTTTGGATATGTGATACTATCTGTTCATGGACCATATGAGTTGCACCCAGATACTCATATGCTACACCCACACAGAAAGATGTGCCCTGTGAAGCATTAGTCCATTCTGCTCAGTTTTCATTGGGCTGTTTCAGTGCTGGACTTTAGTCAGAATCTGCCCTAAGCTTTAGTTTGAACTTTTTAAAATGTGTCCAAGGTTTTCAACCTTATCTCCAAAATATGTTCAGCACTTTGGATAGCTCCTTTGCCAGTCAGTCTAAAATGTAGAGCAAAACCATCACTGACTTTTACAAATGTTAAGATTTTACCAACTATGTTGACATCTCCATCTTGGACATAGAACATTCTGTTTGGGCAAAATAAGAATCCACATAGACTACTAGCTCTCCCTAAGTAACTGGTAAGATTTTATTTTATTTTTGTTGATCCTTTCTTCACTTCTGGAAATGATCTATATAAATGAAACAAAAAAAACCCTGAACTTCTTCAGAAAAAAAAATTAAAGCCTTAAAAATTCTGATGTATTTGCTGCCCAACAATTATCCCATTCTGTTCAAGTAGTGTGTGGACTTTTTCCAGCTGTAACATCTTACATATTGCTTTCCTTTCATGGTGTGCAATTATACAGACATACCCTTCAGAGGAATAAAAAGTTATATTTTATCATATTACGTTTTACTCTCAGCTACTACCAAGCTACCATTGACTACACGTGAGCTTTAGCAGCTGAAACTACTATAACCTTACTAGGATGGGCTGGAATGTTGCTTCTCTTGTCTCCTCCATCTTTGCACAATCTCATGCAAATTCTGAGAGTGAGAAGGACCAGACCTACCCTCCTCTATGCTTGGTCTCAAGTCTTACATCAACTCAAGGGCTAATTGCACCAATCCCATGTGCAGCACCATTAGACAATACAAGCCTGGTAGCTTTTTGAGGGTTTGAACAGCTGCCAGTCGTGTGTTATTTAATGAGCCTAGTCAAGAAGATGAATCAGCTTTAGGACAGCCTCATTAGGCAGAACAAGCCTAAGCATTGCCCCAGTCAGAAGCTCTTGGAATTGTGGAGGTCCATTTTGCCACAGGAAGTAATTCTGTATCCCATTAGCCAATGCTACTGAACAAAAGTGACTGATCATGATTGTAAGAACACAGAAAGAGCTATGTTAGAACAAATTGAAGGTCTGTCCAATCTAGTCCAGCATTCTCCTCCCACAATGATCATCCAGAAACCAGTGAGGCCTACACAATGACACCCTTCCATCATTTTCCTCAGTAGCTATTGTTCAGAAGCATAAAGACTCCAATCTTGTGAGTAATGTATAGCCATAGAGCCTTGATAGCTTTGTAGCCTTGTAGACTTGATAGCCTAAAGTCTTTCCCCCTTGAAAACTGTCGATATTCAGGTCATCACCACCTCTTTTGGAAGTCAGTTCTATAACTCAGCCATTTGCTGTGTGAAGAAGGACGTCCTTTTATCTGTCTTCCACCACTTAGCTCCATTGGATGACCAGGTTTATAAGAGAAGGAGAGATTGTTCTCCACATTCTGCATAATTTTATGCACCTCCATCATGTCAACAGAGTTTGGTGAAGAACTTTGTAGAAAGCTTTTTGAAAGTCAAAATAAACAATATCAATTGTCTCCTTTGCTTGTTGATACTCTCAAATAATTCTATACATTTGCAGGGCTTACCTTTGCAGAAACCATCTTGACTCTTCTTCAGCAAGACTGTCTTTCAATGTATTTTACCTTTAAGAACACCTTTCATTAACAGATCCAGAACAATCTTTAAGCTAACCAACTGATAATTTCCAGAATCCTCCTGAAGCTCCCTTTTTCTTTAAAAAAGAATTGGTGTCATGTTGGTAATTTCCTATGCTATGATACAGTGAACAACCTAAGGCACATCACCAAAAAAATTCAACAGGTAGACAATAATGAGGAGGTAGATAATGATGATGATGATGATGATGTTATTGATGATGATGATCTTTACACTCCACCTTTTCCCCAAGACTGGGACTCAAAGTAGCTTACAAACTAAATCAAGTACAATATAGTTAAAAAATACAAAAGATCAACATTAAGTGAAAATCAAACTATGGAAAACACTGGAAAAAGTTAAAACATAAAATTTAAAAAATGTTAAAATGCGGTCTAATAATAATACAACTTAATGCAGTACAACACAGTCTTAAAGGCCATTTTAAAAATGAAACAAAAAGCCTTCAATTCTCAAAAGCCCGTTGAATAAAAATGTCTTTACCTGGACAGCAATGAGGAGACCAACCCACTCTAGCCTAGATTGGTAGGGAGTTCCTAGAGACAGCCACCAAGATTGAACACTCCTTCCACTAATGCCAGCTCCTAATGCAAATTTCAGCCAGCCTGGTTTGAATCCTCAGATCCTCGGAGAAACTCACTGGGTGAGATTGGCCAAGCCCCATTTTCTCAGCCTTAGGGGAAGGCAAAGGCGAATCTCCTCTAAATAAACTTTGCCAAGAAAATCCTGTGATAGGGTCACTATATGACAGAGATTTTGTTGTTGCCTGACTTTTCCAACTTATGGCAACCTTAAGGTGAACTGTCACAGTGTTTTCTGGGGCTGAGAGCGTGTGATGTGCCCAAGGTCACCCAGTGGGTTTCCATGGCTGAGCAAGGAATTGAAACCTTGGTCTCCAGCTTCATAGTCCAATGCTCAGACCATTATACCACACTGGTTCTCACAACAGAGATTATTTGAAGGCAAAAAGCAGCAGCAGAAGCTGAAGCATGAAACTTTGCAGTCTTTCTATCCCTGCAGCTGATATTGTTGTTGTTGTTGCTGCTGTTGCTCTTCTTCTTCTTCTTCTTCTTCTTCTTCTTCTTCTTCTTCTTCTTCTTCTTCTTCTTGGTCTTGTTGTGAGAAGTTATCAGAGATGTCTTATATCCTATGTAGCTTGGTCTTCCACCATGTATCCAGTTAATAGTCTAATACTAACATGTCATTAAATACATAATTTTAAATGTATTTTCTCTCATTTCGATTCAACACATATCTTGAAATGTGCCTTTTTAATATGCCTTTAATATGTTTAAAAAGAATCCAAGAACTGCAAGAACTACAACATGAAGATACGAAAAATTTGAAAGACAACTATATTCCAATTCAATATTAAAGTGGGAGGTGCAGATCAATCAGGTTAGTTTTGCTTCAACCTTCAGACTGAATAAAAACCATAGAAATCACTATTTTTATGCCATTCTCCTCTAGTGGAGACAACATGAGTGGTGCGGGGACGAATACAAAATAAATATGCTTTTCATAATGTATCTGATGACCTCATCTTTGAGGATTTATCAGTCCAAGAAAACACCTGAGTCTCCATCTGGAAACTTCTGGTCTTTCATGGCCAAATAAAACCAAATAAGAAGTGAAATCTGATATTCTGAATCAACTTCAGCTCCAGAAACAGGCTTCAGTATAATAGAGCTTATTTTTAGTCAGTAATTGCTTCTGATTGCCATTAATGCTACTTTTCTTTCATCTTCAGAATGTGGGCTCTTCTTTTCAGTATGCCTTTAAAAAAAAAAGTCCTTTAAAGAGATGAATTGCTAAGATAAGCCATTTTAGGTTTCTGAATTACTGTGACATATAATCTTAAGTCAGACCCAGAAAAACGGGGGGGGGACCCTCATACTCATACTATTCCAGATACAGGCATTCAGTGTGGAAAGAGTTCTGTAAATTAGGGTCAAAGTAGATGGCAGTGTCATTCATCACTTTTGTCTTATGTGGTGGGGCAGATTCATTTGTTTTGCTTCTTTCTTTGTTTTACTAGAGAGCATGGAAGGGTATACCAGATCAAGATCATGGCATTCTAGAAAGGAAAATTTAGTCCCTTTTCCCCTCCCATGGTCCTGATCCATATCAGGGGGCATGCCAACAATGGATGGAGGTTCTCACTAGTGCTAATGGGAGCATTCCTCATTATCAGATCCAAGGGAGACACTGTGAAGCATTCAGGCCCCCTCCTCTGCCTGACTCAGATCTCCCCCACCTTACTATCTAATTTTTAAAAACTTGCATATCACAGTAGAATAACTGAATAATGTCATGTTTAATGTGGTCCCTAGACATAGTTTTAGATTTTCCTAGCAATTAACTTGCATTGTGTTTCACAAGCCCCTGGTTCAGGTATAATGCTTTGCTATAAAGGGCATTTTTTTAAGGACATAAACACATGTCAATTACTTTTATGCATGTTACAGGCACCATGGAGGTTGGTACTCCTTTCCTCTCTCTGCAGCACCCAAAGCCTTCCCTTAACTTACTGAAAAGCCCATGAAGAATGACGTGGCCATTCTGTGCTTCACAGTGAGCAGGCATAATTGCAGAAGCATCTGGCTGCATCCTCACAGCCAGATGCAAAATGATTACAGCAGCACTGAAATCTGCAGACCCCCCCCCCAGTGGATCTCAGCACTGACGTCATTATTCTGCAGTTGGCTTTGGGGACACAGTGGAATGTTTCTCCAGTCCTGCCTGTTCGTTATAAAGCATGGAATGGCCATGCAAGGCAGCTTTCAGGGACTTTTCAGTAAGTTGAGGGAAAAGTGTACATCTCAGTGTAGCACAGATCTACATGACGATATTTACACTGCAAGGAGAGTATGCTGGATTGCAGCCTATGATTGATAATGGTGCAACACATTCTTGAGAAGTTTGGTGTGTATCCTTCCCTCTCTGCCTCAGTAATATGCATATCCTTTCATTTCATTTCATTTCAATTTATTTATAACCTGTCTTTCTTCTGGAATGGGACCCAAGGTGGCCCACATCAAGTCAAGTACAAAGTACACTAAAAACCTACTTTGAACTAAAGTTTTAAAAGCATTAATAAACAGCTCCATTTAAAACACACTAAATTACAAGAGTTAAAAATACATTAAAATGTAGCAAAAGTGTGAAAATATAACAAAGCCCATTACAAACATGTATTTCTGAAAAGAATAATTTCCCCAAACATCTCAGGAAATGTGAATACCAAATGAAAACAGGATGAAAAAAATACACATGCACGCACATGCAGTTTTCTGGAGAAAACTAGAGAAATTAAGCATTCTGTCATGCAAGCATAAAATAGTCAAAGATTTACATCCCTAATGAATGCACAGTGAGAATTTCTCCAAGAAATGTGAAAGCAACATTCCAGATGCCTTTGCCATTCTTTCTCCTTAAATTGTCTGATCATTAAGCCATTTTACATCCACTGATTATAGACTAATAATTTCTTATTTCTTTTGGAGTTACTGCACAGCTCAAATGCACATGTCAAAATGCCGAAAATATATTTAACTTCTTTCTAACAGGACCGTTTATGAAGATAGCATTACTCTTGGAACTTGGAAAAATTACTTTGTGGATTAGAATTCCTAAGCAATGTCCCTTCAGGAATCTAGGAGTTGTAGTCCAAAAAAGTACTTTCTACAAGCTCTGATTACAAAAAGAAGGAAATTACATTTAATGGAAGCTTGGATGCTCTATTAGTAAACAAGAAACATTTTTCTTTCTCATAGCAATTGTGATAACAACAAGCAAGATCTGATGAAATGATGTGTTCCAACGCAGTTTGCTACATCTTCAGTCTCAGAAAAAAAATATTGTTGTCTAACATTAAAATCATAGACATTTCTCTAGTATAGCAGAAAAAGGATGAGAGAGATTCTTATCCACAAGTTTTTCAAGAGAATGTGCTTTACCGACTTTCTCTTTATTTTAAATATGTCCATAACAAGCTACAAAAAGATCAAATTCACTGTCTAAGCTATTTTTCCATGGAGGTGCATTAATGCAAATTAGACAGAATGACTTTCCCAGTTATAATTGGACTGAAATGAGGTGGAAGGAACAGAAAGACAATTAACTTTAGGGTCCCCCCCCTTTTTTTCTTTTTTTTTTACCTAATCTGCAGCGTTTTGGAGTAGGTTTTAGTGCCTGACGGTAGGACGTTGTCAGTGCTGCCAGGCAAAATTATTCCGAGACCTTCAAGGGCTTTGTTTATCTCATTTTTCAATTAACCTCTGTGTTTTAACTTCATCATAATGCCTGCACCAATTCACACCAAAGAACAAATAAAAATCCTCTTTTTCTGTCATTATTTCTTTGCTTCTCAAAATCAAGACTTTCCTTTTTCCCATAAGGTTTTCAGAGACCTGCACAAAAGAAGATGATGTAAATTCAAGATTATAGGAGATCATTACCAGTTGCAAACGGTTTCATATAAGTTATGTTTCTGCATTAACCTTTTTCACCTTCTGCTCATATGCACTGCAATACACCCAGTACTTATAGCACCATTTTAAAACCTATATCCACTTGATGTGTTGGAGAAAGAAGGCTGCAGGATGCTGGGAGGTGCAGTCCATAACATCTGGAGGGCACCAACCTGACTTGTAGTCTGACAGAAATCAGGTTGATTTCCTTGGATACCCATGTATTCCCAACTAGGCCTCTCATTTGTGCAGAAGTGTTGCTTTTCCACAATAGCCTGGAAGTAGAATTTAAATGCTTCACAGAGCATTTAATATAGTGCTATGGTACCTAGCAATCCCCCTGCCTTGATCCAGATTTTTCTATAATGAACATTCTTTAAAAAGTTCCATTCAACAAAATTCCCCGGCAACTTCTGATAAAAATGTAAGGCCGTAAAATAGGATATGACTGGCTGGTGTTTAAATATAGGTCTTTGGTCAATTGATTGTTCGTTGTTCTTTGGAAGAGATGTTGTTTTATATTATAGACTGTTTTTACTATTTTTGTTGTGCTTGTGTATCTTAATTGCCTCTAGTCTTCTTTAGAGAAAGTGATACAAGAAATTTAAACAGCAACATCAACATCGACCAATGGCACATCTTTGATGTCTAGATCCTTGGAAGTCACTGGTAGTTCAGAACTCCCATCAGTAACATCTAGTAGACTATGTAACCAAGAATAATCCAACATTGCAGTTGTACTGCAGCACAAGTGGGATGGTTTCTTAGCAGCACTGCCTAAGTGCCCCTGCCAGGACACTAATTGGATGTGGAGGCACACGCTGGCATCAGTTGCATAAATAGAGGGATCATTGTAAAAGGAGGTAACTAAAATCTACTTGTACAATAATCTTAAAAAAAAAAACATAATTAACAAATTAGAGCATGCCCTCAACCAGATTTCAAACCCAGAATCAAAATCCATTCTATAGTAATACTTTTATAGGACCAACCAAATGGCATAAAATGTATCATGCTAGGCTTTTAAGCATCACAGGCTGCTTCAGAAGGCAGGGATGATAAAATAACATACAGTGAAATGAAGTGACAATGTCTACGTTGTGCTGTGTAGATGAAAAGTGAACCCTTCCTGTCACGGCCATAATATCAGTGGAAATTTACAAATAATCAAATCTATGAAAGTGAATCCTGCAGTTGTGGAGGGCCAATTGCATATGGTAAGTAGCTAAAATCTGGGGATTTTATTATTTGCAACCAAGGAGTGACACTGTCATACAATTAACTACACTGTAGGTCTGCTTTGTGTACATTCTACAAGAGAAAAGTGCATTTGAGAGGTTAAAGTATCCCACTGGAGTGCACGAGAATAGAAAAAAAAATTCAAAAAACTTGAGTGGGGAAGAAGCCTCTATCAAAGCCATCAAGGGAGATTTCTAGGGATAGGTACTGCATTGGAGATACTCACCATTTCCACATGATGATGCTCTCTCACATCATCCCATCACATTCCTGGCAGTGCCTTTGCTGAGAAGTGTGACAGGAACACTCTCCGCTACTCCCAGCCAGCTCCCTGCAGAAGGGAGTGCAAGGAACACACACCAGCCTTCTGCAGTGCAGCTGGGCTTTCCCCCATGCTGAGCTGGGGAAGGAAGTGTCTCCACTACACTTCCTGCCCTTCTTCATGGCTGGGAAGGCTGGAAGAGTCATGAGATCATGGGCACTTAACAGATTTTTTTCCATTGAGTATCCCATGATCACAACACAGGGGGATGTGATGGCTGCAGGACCATGACAATGTCATGCAAAAACACCACCTGAGGACTGCTGCCATCACATCCCAAATGTGGGACTGTGACGCCATGCAGAAATGGTCAGTGTCTAATAATGCCAGCTACTATATCTGGTTAAACTATCTCTGAACCAAACTGTGTATGTATATTTACCAATTTTGCATTTAGACTGCTGAAAGAGTGGCACTAAAACTCATCAGTGGTCATGGGTTCATATGTGAGCAGAACAGTCATATACATCTCTTGATATCTAATGTGAAGAATTCTCTGACATGGGAATACAGGAAGCAACAATATTATCAAAAAAAGGGGGGTTGCTCTCTTTATTGCATTTCAAAACACTACTTCAGTAGAAAAACTGTAATGGAAAGCAATGAGAGAGGGT
Organism: Ctenosaura bakeri; assembly: GCA_948474755.1. Classification (NCBI taxonomy): domain Eukaryota; kingdom Metazoa; phylum Chordata; class Lepidosauria; order Squamata; family Iguanidae; genus Ctenosaura; species Ctenosaura bakeri. Next base: position 32,526 of record CAOLHI010002847.1, on the reverse strand, counting down.
CCTATATATTTGGATAGTTTACGCAAAGGAGATAGATTTCAAATTTAAGTCTGTACAGAATGCCAAGAAGAGTGGCACTTTATTATTTATTTATTTATTTATTTATTTCTGTATTATCTGTATTATACCCTGCTTTCTTCCTTGTAAAGACTCAAAGCGGCTTACAATAATTTTTTAAAAAAAGTTAAAAATAATGAAATACATAAGTTAAAACACAAATTAAATGATCCAATAAAAATTAGAATGAAGTTAAAATACATAAAACACAAACACTCATAAATTCTGCATGGTTAACAACAGCCAACATATCAGCCAGGTCATAATTCCATATTGAATGCCTGCTGGAATAAAAATGCCTTTTACTATGAAAAGAAAGTAGGGAGAATGCTAAGTGGTAGGAAGGGTGCTAAGAGGGTGCTTAGCACTATGTGCTAAGAATGCTAATTTTCACTTATTTTCAAATGCTTTCTCTCCGCTGAATGAGATTCCATGAGTTTTTAGGCATTTTTAGTTTTTTAAAAAAAAAATGATTTTGATTATTGAACTTGGGGAGTATTTCTAATTTTGTGAAGGCTTGTTCTCACAAATTTCCCATGTTTTGTGCAAAATATAACATTTTGCACAAAATGCAACACTTTTGTGCCAAAAATGATTGTTGATCATGATCAGGAGTAAAAAGTCTCTCACAGCATGTTTGAAGACAAGAAAATGAGCAAACAGTGGCCATAATTCTTTATAGCAGTCTGTATTATGTAACTCTATGTGTTTGTAGCACAAAAGGTAAGAAACCTTGTTAGTGAATTGCAAAGATGTGTTTCCAGGCAACAACAAGAGCATCCCAATGCACATCAAGCTCTACCAATGTGCATTGGTGCTCCCTGGCCAGTATCCCAGTGCACACTGTTTCATTGTGAACTGGTCCCAATGTACATCAATCAGTTTGCTAGCTCCCCTTTGTAGCTATATAACAACAGACCATTGCTGATTATGAACATTGTGAAACTTCTCCATTCTATTTACTGCAGATATACATCCACTTACAAAGACCTAAGTCCAAGTGAATTCCAGCCATTCTTTACATTCCCTATATCACGTGCTTATCTGACCATACTGAGCAGTCTTGAAGAAATGCCACCAAATAATGGAGACCAACATACAGAGGCTGAAATGTCACAGTCTAACTTATCATGTCCTATCTTAACTTGAATTCTGCCAACCCTGGACTAAACACAGTCTCTCTGGTCCCATGAAGTGACAGCTGGTTCCCCATGAGGGCTGTCCTGAGATGTTTTGCTGCTGGAGGCAGAACAGACAATGGCATTCCACCCACCAAAGTCAAGTCAAATAGTCCCCAAAGCTGCTCACATTATTTTGGCCCATGATGCAGAAAATCCTGCAATCCTATCTTCCCATCCCTAGAATTTAAAATATAGTAATAACAGAATGAATGAGACATAACAGAGAAACATGGCAGCATGTGTTACCTGAAACAGCAACCTCACTTGACCTAGTCCCTTACTTAACACTAAGGCTATCTCTGCACTACACTGTTATCCCGCTATTATTCCACTTTCACCATCCTACGGAATCTTGAGGCTTGCAGTTTAGGGAGATGCCTTTGGAATCCTCAGCCAGTGAGCTCTTTGGCCTCAGTAAACTACAAAACACAGAATTCCACACAAAGTTGAAAGTGGAATAATAGCACTATAACAGTGTAGGGCAGAAACGGCCTCACACCAGTTCAGCAGGGATCACAACACACACCAACTTAAGTGTTGCTTATGCTTTGAACAGCACCTTTCAATACATACAAGGTGCATTAAAAGGTAGAAGAAACCTGCTTCTGTACATAGATTTCTTTTACTAAATCGGACTGACTGTATATATTGCATTTTAAGAGTATCAGAGTGTGTCCCCTGTATGGGTATTTCTTTAAGGGAGCATAGAATGATTCAGGAGACAACCCTAAAATATATACAGTCGGCCTTCCACCTTGGTGGCTTTAATTTTCAATGATTTGATTATGTGCAAGTTTCTCCAACACCTGCCCCCCCCCAACACACATACACCTCCAGCATTTATTTTCTGGTGGAACCTCTCTTCTCGATGGCTCAGGCCATGCAGCCCTTTAAAAACCCACCTCTGGTCTTACTCCTCTTCTACCAGCTGCTGCTAAGGGCAGATTGCAACCCACTTTCTCAGCACTACAAACCCTCTCTCAATGTGCCCCACACACCCACAGATGGAGATGGATGAGAGAGGAGGTAGGAGGCCACCATGCCAACCCACCTCCTTTTCCTCTCCTTTCCCTGACCTGCTTTGTACCTGGATGCCCATTCTCCCCACCATGCCTCAGCCCCCTTCCCACAGACACAAACAACCCTTTCTATATTTGTGGTTTTTCTACTTTTACGGGGGGTCTTATACCCCAAGCTCAATGAATGTGGAGGGTCAAGTGCACTGTGACACCTACTACTAGCTGCATTGATGGGGAAACATGACTGGGTTAGAAATGGATGACTGTCATAGGAATGGAAAAATATTTGAACAAGGTGGGCAGCTGCTCCATAAACCATTGTTTGGAAGCATCCTAAGGTTGTTTGAATGTGTGTGTGTGTATTTCATGACCAACCCACTGAGAAAATCAATTTCTTTGGATCCTACAGAGTTAATAATAGTTTTTTGAAGTGAAAGAGTCACTATAAGCAGGAAAAAAAATTCTGATTAGGGCAGCTTAATCCTAATCCTTTTTCTCTGATCTTGGCAAAGAATTTTTAGTAAGTAACTATATTTAAATAACTACCCAGAATTAATCCTTTTGGTTGCTCAAGGCATGAAGAGAAAACAGGCAAAAACAAAGAATTCAGAAAAGTGTTGCAGCTGTTTCATAGAATTCCCTACTTATAATTGAAAAGATTCTTCCGCATCCCCCCGCCTTTTTTTTAAGGCACAAAATGTAACCTTCAGCTTGCCTGCCTCGTCCTCCCTTTTAACAGCAGCAAGTTTCAAGTCAGACAGTATATATTTTATACTTTTGGGGAAGAAATTTAAGTGCTTTTTACACTTTACAGTATGCAGTATAATACTGTGTGTAAAGGGAAAAGACTTTCTTGTGTCCTTTTATAGCTGGAGGATAATTTAATAATATAAGAAGTAACCTCCCCCAACGCCAAATTTTGTTTCTGTGGTAATTGGTTGAATTGTCTAGACTCATTTCCAGATAGCAGAATGTTCTGTTGAGTTGCTCTTATTAAAAAAAAGAGAGAGAGAGATTTATATGAACGATTTTCATCATATGATTTTATTATCATTTCATAAAACATAGCACTTTTCTCCCTCAAGTCATTTTTATCAATGTCTCTTTAATCTCCTTAGTAACCCATAGAAAATCTTTTTAAGCCAGTTTCAAAGAAGCGGACACTGGCCTTATTTACTACAAGTTTCCATCCCTGCCAATGCCATACCACAGTAGGGGAAATATCAGAGCTTCCACAGCTACACACAACCTTTCCAGTGACAACTGGTGCCAAGTGGAGATCTTGAGGCTTAGGAAAGAATCAGCTGAGACATGGCCAAAGGGTCACTTGAGCAGAGCAAGCCACTCTGCAACCCAGCCTCCTATTCTGTCAACATGCTATGAACACAAGTAATCCATTGCAAGTATTTGGTATGGAAATAAAACTGAAGGTACACTCAGGCCATTTCCACTTCCATTATTTTCCATTTCTATTTCCATTATTCCACTTTCAACATCCTATGGAATCCTGAGGTTTGCAGTTTAGGGAGAGGCATTTAGAATTCTCAGCCAAAGAGCTCTTTGGCCTCAGTAAACTACAAACCCCAGAATTCCATAGGCTCCTCCAAGTGGGATAATAACACTATAACAATGTAGTGTGGAAATGGCCTTTGTTTAATGCCAACTATTCGAGCATGCACGGGGGAAATTTTATTTGTTAATGACCTTAAATTTATTTGTTAATAGTGGAATTTCATTTATTCATAGTGAAATATAAAAATGTAAATAAATGGGGAAATGGGTGGCAATATGTTTTAAGTTCCAATATTGGAAATTGTACTGGAATAAAGGTGGAATATTAAATAAACAGAAAGTGCCCTTACAGGTGGACATTGAAGGCAGAAAATTGGTCCTTGGATGCTCAGCTTTCTGTTTGGCACTGAAAGTGATAAGGAATAGTTCTCAGACATTTTTAATAACCTTTTCTACAACACCCAGCAGTACTTTCAAATCTGAGACAAAAGTTCTTATGCAAGAACATTTGGTTCAGCACTGAGACAAAGATATATGATTCATAGAGAAAGACTGGTCAAAGGTGACACAGATAGAAAGAGAACTTTCATCTGGGAAGCAGCATTGGAAGGAAAAATCAGAGGCCCTTTTTATATAGGAACAATGAATCTGTGTGGGTAAGCAGCAGGATCAGATCTTACCCTTACACATTTATTCAGTGCCTAAACAGAGTTCCCATACATATAGCTAATATGTATATTAATGTGGTTCCTGCTCAGACAGTCAGTGAATCTACTTAGATCAGAAATGGTGTCTTCTTTTTGCGATGACAGCACCCAGAATCCCACCAGCAGCATGACTATTGGTGATGCTAGCTGGAAGATTTTGGAAGCCGTAGTCCAAAAAAAGATAAAATTTCCAGGTTCTGCAGTCCAGTTACAATGCATTACTCACCGTGTTCATTTACTGAACACACAAAATAATAGTAGCTAAAATATTTAAAAGGATACAAAGGATGCTCTTTTAATCCATGAAATGTTATAGAGCATACCATGTTAATCAGATCATGGTCTCAGCAGTTACGCCTTTCTCTTGCAAGGCAGAGTGCAAACCACATTATTAACAAATAAATTGTCAACTTGAGAGTATGGCTGTGTGGGGGAAAGGAGCTGGAAGACCATTGTAACAAGGGCCATTTCCACACGAGCCTGTTATAGCGTGATGATTCCACTTTCAACATCCTCTGGAATCCTGGGGTTTGCAGTTTCGGGAGGGGCCGGCCGGCCCCTCCCGAAACTGCAAACCCCAGGATTCCAGAGGATGTTGAAAGTGGAATCATCGCGCTATAACAGGCTCGTGCAGAAATGGCCAAGGAGTTGGGTGGTATGCTTCATCTCTACTCATGCCTGAGAAGCTACAGAGGTACACTTCACACACTTTTGGCAAGCATTGTTCATTATCGGGGCTGTACAAGTCGGAAAATTAGGGAGGAATGTTTGTCTTCTCAGTCTTCAGTTGGGATGAACATCTGCACCTAGTGAGATGTCCAAGAACAGTCGATAGGAGCTAAGAACATGACTGTGATGAAATTGTTTTGGGGGTCAGCTATTCGGAATGCAAGTGCAACTTGATGGCAAGTTGCGAGGCAACAGGAGTACTACCTTAAAAGTGAAATCTAGCCCTGTGGTATGTGTGGGAGGGGCTTATGGATGATAGGAATTATATGTAAGGCAGAGAGTCTATTTGTAAAGGGAGTCTTCAGTGAGATCTTAGTCAAAGAGGGTGGCTGAGTTGTGTTGAAGCTACCGAGAAAAAGACACAGGCCATTTCTGCACTACACTGTCATAGTGGTATTATTCCACTTTCAGTATCCTGTGGAATTCTGGGGTTTGTAGTTGACTGAGGCCAAAGAGCTCTCTGGCTGAGAATTCTAAATGCCCCTCCCTAAACTGCAAACCCCAAGATTCCATAGGATGTTGAAAGTGGAATAATAGCAGTATGACAGTCTAGTGTGGAAATGACCACAGAGAACTGGGAGTTGCTGGCTTAGACTGTCAGAAGTTTGAACTCGTTAATGTGACAACACTGCCTTTTACATGAACTTTGACAAGTTACTTTATTTCTAATAGTACTATTATAAAGGATACAGTTTGCTTTACAACTACTGAGTTGGCCTGCATTATCTAAAGTCACTAGTAGCAAAAAAAGAACATGCTACTTTAAATATACTAATTGGTTCTGAAGGAACATTTAGGATCCTAGCCTTTTGCATGAAGATTATGTTTAAAGGGTGGAGTTAGGGCTAAGTGTTAGTGTCAGGACACCTTATTAAGTTGGACCTGCAAAGCCAGTCTAATGAAAAAATAAGGGCCTGTCACAATGACCTACAAAGACAAAAGTGATGGATAGTCTGGCATAGGATCTAGACACATAAGTGCACTAACTAGGAAGAAGTATAAAATCACACATAAACTTTGCATGTATAAATAAGACTCCTTGGGCTATGCTCAGTGAGCTTCAACACAGACCTCGGATCACAGTGGTGCTGAGTACTTGTGAGCCAGTGAGGGATCTCTCTGATGCTATACTGGGGTTACAAGCAGCTGACTGGAAAATGTGAGACAGTCCAATTGCTTTTTCTATATCCTTGCCATATGTCCTTTTCTGTGCAAGTTAGCAATAAAGCTTTAAACCTTTCCCACAGGTAGTTATCACTCTTGATCCTAAAAGAACCACTTGCTTTTGGCAAAACAGGCCACTACTGCTGCTGTTAGTTTGTTGTCACATGACAGGAGACACAACATGCATACACTTCTGGAACCATCAAGAAACCACCACTGTGACCCCGAGGCATGGGTCACTCAGGGGTCCACCTGCAATGCCAGTACCTCTGTTCAAGGGTGGGGAATTACTAGCTCAAAATTAAGTGGCCTGCAAGTGGAGGTCAACCTAGCGAGATCTTTCCATCAGTGTTTAGGGGGCCTTCACAGGGAAAAAGCAACCAGGGAGTTGAAAGGTAAACTAAAAATTTCGAGAATTAACAATCACGTGCAAGTCACAAGCACTCACACAATCACACAAGGCTAGTTGAAGGAGAAAGGGAGGAAAGTTGTTGATAGCGAGGTTTCAAGGTCAATGATCTTGATAAGTACTGATCCAGAAAGCAGTGAAGAAACAGTTATGTGGCTTACACTCGCACCTAAGGACAGTACTTATTCAGGAATCAGAGTGACAGCATGGCTACCAGCAAATGAAGTACTGTGAGCTAGCTGCTCAAAACCAGGTGCTCAAAATCAATTGTAATACACAATTTCTACCTGGAGGGCATGGATGTGATTGGCTCTCTGGCTGGGCAAACAGTGGAGTTCACAGAGTGGACAATGAGGTTCAGATCAAGCTAACAATCTTAGTGTTAGGTGACAAAGAATTAATGGACATCATGATAACTCTGTAATGGTTGGACAAGTGTGGGGACAATGGAGAAATTCACAGGTCGGTGGGAAGAAGATTTGAAACAATCAGTGGCTTGGTGTTAACTTCTCCATCACTATTGTCTGAAAGCAGAGTCATTGCAGCTTAGTTTAAGCTTACTATCTCTGGAGTTAACTTTGTGATTTCCTGACTATGACCTCGCTATGCCTAGAGGGGATCTCTGACCTACTTAGCAGTGCATGTATTCAGCCAGCATCTTCCTCTTGTCCAGCCTGGCCACACAGTCACATGAGGGTACATTTTATATCAATGCCAATTAATATATCATGCCAGAGAAATCATATTTCACCAATTCAACCATATCAAAGTGTGGGGGTGCCTGGCCTGGTAACACCACCAAGCAAGAAAGTAGGCAAACAAACAACTGCCTCAAACAACTGCATTCTAGCATATGCTCCCAATTAGGCTGAGCACCTACTCTACCACGTGTTTAATGTAACAGTTGATCAAGCTCAGCAGGCTAGCGAATGAAATGAAGTGGACAGACCATTGTTATGAACTGCACTAAAGATATTGCACCAGTCAAGGAAAAAGACGGGATTCTTCCTGAACCAAGCAATTACCCAAGAATTTGCAGTGTTAAGTGCTAACACACTGCCCGATCAATATCTACTGGAGGGAAATGGTTTGATTTGTGTCACATGTGGCCTAGATTGTAGCTACCACAACATACATCAGAGGAGAGGGCCCAATTTGGTCTGTAGCAGACTTGTAAACCAATAGCTGCAGAGGGGGATATGGAGAGGAAAACCTGAGTAATTGCCAACACAAAACTGTTTTGACTGTCTGTGTTATTTAAGCACCAGCCATAGGTCCTAATTCATTACAGTTACAATAAACCATGGCTTCCACAGTTAAAAATGACACTTGAAAATATTTTCTCCTTTTCCTGGCTGATGCCATCACATGACACAGTTAATGCAAGAAGAAAATAAATCCTGCTAACAAGCATCATGCTTTGTAGTCTATTAAAACCCAGGTGTCAGCCAGAGTTAAGGAAATTATTAGGGTTTGTTCTATTTCTAATTAATAATAACCAAGGATTAATAAAGCAATTTGGGGGGAAAAAGAGTGTACTAGGTAAAGATTTATGGGCAAAGCAAAGTCATTTTATTGTAAATAACTCTGAATGGAATTAAATGGGACCAAAGACATTATACAGTGCAGCAGAAAATATCTGGCACATTTTTCAAGCTTGGCTTCATTCAGAAAGACATTAATGGAGCTGGACTGGAAACTTGCAGTTTTACCTAAGACAAATAGAGGTACCACCTTCAGTATTTTCTTGTACGTTCCACGGTATTGTAATATATCTACTTGTAAACATTTTCATATTGATAATCTAATAGCATGTGACCAGTGGTCTTAAATAAAGCTCAATATACACTAAATAGACTCAGGCTATGCTACGGTAAACACATAGTGTGTTATTTCTCAAGAAAAGGGAATATTTTTGGTAGCTGAATATAATATCCTGTTTCTAACCGTGACCAGTAGAGGATCTCACAGAAGGAGCATGGAGAAGTGATAGCTGTACTTGCAGAGAGCGGAGATTCTGATGCATAAGGAAGAAGATCCAAACAGTGCCTGCCACGGTGGTGAGAATGCTGTTATGAGGATGAAAGCTCAAGGGACAGCACAACTAGTTTCCTACAGAAAATATCAGGGAATGTATTGGTGACTTATTTACAATACACACAGAACACCCAAGAGAGCCAATATGATGTACTGTAATTTCTGTTCTGTTGTCTAGGTTCAAAAACATCCACATGGGCACTAAACCACTAGGCTTACCTTGGACCTATCTATCTCTATCTATCTATCACTATCTCTCAGCCTTCCCTACCCCATTGGGTTGTTGTGAGGACAAAATGGAGATAAGGTGGCACTTTGGAAGTGATTTAAAAAAAAAAGGTAGTAAGGCCAGTGACAATTCCAGAGTCTCAAAAATTTAGTTAGATAACATTATAGTCAATTTTTAAAGTAGCGCTTTCCCTTCTCACTATTCAAAAAGTAACTAACTTGCTACTGTAAGTTAGTTTTATAGCCACAGAATGTTATACACTGCTACTACCACAAAACACATCTAAGCAGTAAAACTACATACACATATACCAGAGGTGTATCTAGGGTGCGGCAAGTAGGGTATGTGCCCCAGGTGCCAATGACAGAGAGGTGCGTAAAAGCAGTGCCAGAAGTGGAGGAGGAGGAAACAGCCCTGGAGGTGAAGGTGCAACTTCTACACTTGCCTTAGGTGCTGTTTATGCTAGATACACCTCTGACACACACACACACACATACTGAATGTAATTAAAGACAGAGTTACACAGCAAAAAAAGTCAGGCTATCCCTTCTTCTGTTAGAGTCTTAAAGTTACCATGTAATGCCTTAATTACTACGAAAAGTAATTGATTACATGTATCACATGTAGCTCATTATTTCATGTAGTTCAGCATACCTCCATGCTGTTCTGTAAGCTATTCATTTGTCTGGAAAAATTACTTTGGTGGGGGTGTTGTAGTCCCAGAGGAATTCTTCCAAGCTCCGGGCTTCTCTCTCCCCTTCCTCCATCTCCTGTTTTCCTACTAGCTAGGGCAGCATGCCTCAATACACTCCTCCCCTGCTCCTTTTCTCTCTGCTGTGTGAATCTTTTATATCTCTGTTCTCTTCTTAGTTGAGGTTTAATTCTCTCCCAGACCACCCATGGCCCAGTCTGGTTCCATCACTTGGACCTGACTTTGTTTATCCAGCCACACTAGTTGTTCATCAGTGTCCTAGAAGACCTCTTAACCTGGGGGTATCCCAGTATTGTATACACAGTCTAACCAGCCTGACTGAACAAAAAGTGAATTTTTCTCAGTGATGACACACAGCTGTACAAATGTATGAATGGGAAAAGAATCCCACCACTCACCTGACTATTACTGGGATGTTGAAAATGCTATGCAGCCAGTTGACTGTTACTTTCAATGTCACTGATTGTAATTCACTTTTCACTGATCTTTAACTTCTTTTTAACAAGGTGTCTTCATTTGGTCAGGAGCTATGTGCACATATGTTACTTGCAGGTCCTCATCTCATGGAGCATATCATACGAATGCAGACAGCCTCTGGGGGTGGATTAAAACTGTGCAGAAGGTAGGGACATCATCCATATTCATATCTATTGTCAGTAATGTTTTTATATTAGAATGGAAGATTAGGAGCCATTATCGTCAGTGTTGTACAGGTGCCAAGGATAACTGCAAATACGGGGACTGGGGCAACGCCTCCAATTGTCTGTGCATAGATGGAGGACATAGCTCTATGGGATTATGTTTGCTTAGAATGGAATACTGCCTTGACTGACTGTGCCATTAGATATAATTCTCCCAATGGTCATTCCCTTTCCTACATCCACTATTTATTTCTCCCTTTGGCTTCTAGGCAGTGGGTCTTGGCCCTTCTCTTATCTCTCCTCTCTGCTATGTCTGGTCTCTGGCTTTGTGCTCACTGGAAAGCTATTGTTCTCTGGCAATACAAAGGAATTGCTCCATTGAGAGCGACATTTGTTCAGGCACAAATCCAGCTTCGGGTGCCTGATGACTAGGAAGTCTCACATGACCAGATCTAGCTTCTTCTATTTCACAGCCTGAATTTTCCATGCATTACTGAGTCCTAGTTGTGCTAGGACTCAGATACAAGCAGTATCTGTGCTCACTATTCATTTCCCTCCACTCTGTTGCAACTACTCCCTCTAGATATCTCTACAGTTTTGGTCTTGGTTTGTATGTCTACTACATTTTGATCTTGTTTTGCAAAGGGAACAGAGAAACAGAAACCTTTCAGACCTGTCCAAGTTCTGCTGGAGGCTGAATTCTATCTCTCACTAGCACTTATGTACCCCAACCGGGCCAGGTATATTGCTTGTTACAGAATATCTAATGATGTATCCATGTAAAGCAATTGCATATGTCCATAATACAGAGGTGCCTTTATTTAGCACTGAGAAAGTACAATATGATTCTGAACGCAGTATCGTCAGCCAATTCAACAGGCGGAAATCTACACATTTGTGGCAGAAATCTTGCTTGGATCAATGGAGTCCATAGCTGTTTCATTTAGAATAATGTCAGATTCTGTGATCTGCCAAGTGGAAACAGGGATCACAGTCCAAGTAGGTAATTATACCTCAATTCAAGGAGCAAATGAGAAAAAGATTGATGTCTGAGCAGGCCACTGGGTAAGCTAGAGTTCCTTGGCTTTGCATTCCTAGTATACAACTCAAAATGCCCAAAGCCAGGTTTGAGCTAATCAGGAGATGTGTATAGATAATTCCCACAGCATCAGAAGTAGGAAATCCTGAGCATAGGAAATTTCCTAACTAGCACAAAATGTTCAGCTATTTCAATGTTTACTGTGGCTTCCAGACTGGGTGTCTGTGGGAAGAACATGTGGTAACCAAAGTGAGAATACTTTTGACCTCGCAAGAGTCACCTGCCTGTACAAAAAGTGGATAAACTGTCCTGGTTTAATGAAGTTCAAATACGCAAAATATGTGAGCTGTGGTCAGAAGAATGCCAATTTTCAGTATGAGGAAAACATATTGCCAATAACAGGAAGGAAAAGAGGTATCATCCAATCCAAAGTAAAAAGAGCCAGAAGTTCAGAGGTTAGTCAAGTCATGTAGTAACCTAGGAACTAGGGAACCAAGAGCTGAGATCCAGGAATGGTGTTGTTCTCAAAAATGAAGTGGTTTCTTTCCTGGCTTTTATAGGTAGAGATGTCCAGCCAACACTCAGATGCCTGTCTATATTTAATGATAGCATCCTTCAGTTATGCTCTTCTCAAGATCTTTATTGCAGCCTCATTCTGCATCTGACGGGAAGAATCTGTGCCAGACACCTGAACCTCTGCCTTTCCCTGGGACTGCAGGTTCCTCCTCCTCCTCTGACCTTGAACTTGTCTGGTCTTTAGGTATCTACTGTCTCTTCAACTGGTAAGTCTGCTTCTTATTCAAAAGATGTAGTTTTGGGGGAGTGGGGGTGACATATGCCTTAAAGTAAGAAGCAACAGAAATTCACATCCCTCCTATAAACATAGAAACAGTGATGTGAAATCATCACCCTTTGCAATCCTGCTTCTTTTCATGCAAACATAACCTGAGCCTGTCTTAACCTACTCACTTCTTTGCCCCCATCCCCAGCACTTAAAGCAATACCTTGGAGAAATAAACAGGGAATTTTGTTCATGAAGCAAATGTATTTGTAATTCTACTGCAGGAATTTTTTTTTTAAAAAAAAAGACTAAGGACTATATTGAGATTACTTGTTTTTGAAAATTACTTCATTAAAAGAGCCAGTAAGATCCTGTGTGCAAGTACAGCACAGTGCAAAATTTAGAAGGAAAATTACCAGGGTTGTTTCACTGAAATAACAAAAAGAGAAAGAATATCAAGAACAATGATAGCAGTAATAAAGAAATGCCCTTAACCTGTGCTTCTGCTATCATTCGTGACAATAAACTGAACAACCATATTGACCTCAAACATGTTATTACTTTATGGTCCTAAACCTGACAGAAGAATAGAAAGTAGTGCTTAAGAAGGGCTACCAATTTTTGTAGTGGTATAAGAGATACTTCAGAGAGACTGTCATACATTGTAGAAATGCTAACACTTTTTGGACAAAATAAAATACCATCACAGCAATTCTCGGGGAACTTTTACCTAAGGATCCTTATTACCATTATGAAGACTTCAGTCTTCTCTACAGTTAGTTACAACAGATTGATTCTGTGTGAAACTTATGTTGAAGGCTGTGATAAGAAAATATTTCATTTGACATTTATGCAAAACGAAGTAAAGAACATAACAAAGCCAATATTCTTAACTTTACTTGTTTGTTCCATTCTCAAACTAACGTTATTTCACTGACATAAAAAAAACATTAAACCAATATACGCTGTACAGTCAAAACACAGTATTACTTCAGGAACAAGTTATCCAAACTACAGATAAAAACGCTCAACAATTTAACTGTCTTAACAAGAGAGAAAAATAATTCATTTACCCAAAGAGTACAAAGGAAGGCATCATTTCTAGAAACATTTTCCCCTTACTAAGGTAAATAGCTCATAATTAATGAGAGACTTAAATAAAGTATAATCAGTTTTTCCTTTCATCTGGAATTGTTAAAACGTGTGATCCACTCATTTGTACCTGCCAAAAAATGGAAAAAGAAAAGAAACATCAAGCTGCAAATTGGTGGGAACTAGGGTTGGGACAAATCCAGAATTTTCCAAATCCGAATCCAGATCCGAATCCCTGGAAGGTTCTGGGAACCCACAAATCTCATGAACCTCAAATCTTTTGAATCCTTTTTTCAAAAAGGGTTTTAAAAGCAAGGGAAAGAAGGATAATCCTGGGCAAGACACACTCTCTCAGCCTTAGCAAAAGCCTAGACAAAGGTAAATCTCTCTCTGAAGAAATGTGGCCAGGACAATTGTCATAATTTTGCCTCAGGATCTCCCCAGATTGAAAATGACATGAAGGCTCTTTGTACACAGGCAGGAAAATGTGGATTAATCCCACATGTTCCTGCCTGTGTAAACAGGACCACTACAGTTCAGAGATAATCTAGGTCAAAAGTGGGCTTTCTTTGCACAGCTCCTTATGGCATCCTGGGGTTTGTAGTTTGATGATGCACCAGCACACTTTGGCAGAGAAGACTGTGACACCTTGTAAAACTACAAACCCCATAACTGTGTATGAAAGAGGTTTGCAAGGAAGCTCTGCAAAGGAATCTCTCAGCTGTCCTTGAAATCTCAAGAAGACTGTACCATCCAGTCAAGTCTCAAGTCCTGCAACAAAGAAAGCACTTAAACACACACACACACAAACAGAATAGCAAGCCTCTAGTGCAGTCAATTTTCCACCTTCAAGTCCTGCAAGAGACACTAAAGTCAAATCTCTAGGCCTGTCTCAACAATTCCCAATCCCTACCCTCCAGTCTCAAATCAAAAAATAATACTGATTAATGCATGCTCAATAAACGATTTTGGAGGCAGCTACTGTTCACCTTGTTTGTTGTAGGCAACACACACTTCTCCTATAGAATCAGCTAGAATAGAATCCCATTCTTTCCCAGCTCAGGTTTTTTGGCATTCATTGTTCACCACAGACATGCTGCTGCAACACAAGACCAAAAGTCTATGGTCATTTCCACACTAGATTGTTATAGTGCTATTATTCCACTTCCAACATCCTATGGAATCCTGGGGTTTGCAGTTTAGGGAGGATCCTTTGAGTCCCCTCCCTAAACTGCAAACTCCAGGATTCCATAGGATGTTGAAAGTGGAATAATAGCACTAGAACAGTCTAGTGTAGAAATAGCTTATGTTTCTCCAGCGCTCCTTTGCAACCTTTCCAATGGCAATATTGCTTATAAACTTGCAACTAGACAGAGGAAAAAGAGGAAAAGGGGTTGAGAAGCATAAAAAAAACTTTCTAAAAGGGAGCTTCAGAATGGGCTAGTTGAAGTATTCATATATTTAAGATACAGAAACTAAGAGAGGAAGTGTCATCATGACAATCTTCATCCCAGAACTGACCAAAGAAAGTTGGTGAAAGGAAAAATATGGCTGGCATGGCTTGGATGGAAGCCCTGAACCCCTTTTTGCAGTCTTGGGAACCCCCTGGGACATTCCCACTGTTATCTCACTGGTAAACCCTGTCCCGGGGTCTACAATTTTGATATTAAAGTATGATTCAATGTGCCTGAGAGGTTGCCCAGATGGGCACGTAGGCAGTAACGGTCGAACAATCGAAAACTAGGTCAGGCCAGTAAAATCCCCAGTCACGTAGCCCCAGGAGACCTCAAGCTGTGCAAGCCCACAGTAGACAAAGCGTCCTCAACCCCTGAGAAGCCAACATGAGTGGATTCGCGTGTTTGCCCCAAATTGAGCAAAATCCTATCAGGCAAGGACCATTTACATGAAGTCACACCACAACCCAATGCAGCCGAAGATCCTGAGACTTTGGCAACACCTTGTAATCTCATCACGCAAAGGAGTTGCCATCGTGGAGCTTCTTTTCCATTGCAACACCCATTGTTCTGTCCGGGAAAGGATTAGCCCTTCAGGTACTTTTTCCCCTACAAATAGTCCCTGTTTGGAGCAGTTATTTGGATCAGTCCCAGTCATCCCAGCAGACCGTTTCTCCATCCGTTGAGTAATCCCCTCAGCCCTCTCCGTGCTGAGCTCTACTTCTTCACTGTCTTTCCCTGACCAAGGACTTCAGGAAAAGGTGCAGTATTACCACAGCTACAACCCCTTCAATATTCCCCTATCCAGTTTCCTCTAGTTTGCTTCTTAATAGGTCTTGAGTGAGTATGTGAGTGATTGCTTTGGTGCATGAGACTCTCATTCAATAAAATCATTTATTCGACATTCTTGTTTGGTGTTTGGCTTGGCCTGACCCCATAAAAACTGGATAAAAGGACCCTGCTAGGTTACCCTGCCTCTTGCATTGCTATAGCTTGTGCTCTGGCTAGTTTCCATTCCACATCACATGGAGCACATTGAGGTGTCCCCCAAGGGACCTCAGAAATCAGGGTAACACCACAAGCTCCTAGACCCCCACACAAACTCAGTTTTGCCCCTCTGTCCCTCATCTCCCAATCCCTACCCCAAAATTACCCTGCAGAGGAAGGCAGCAGCAGGGAGAGGCAGCACTAGGGGCACAAGCAGCAGGAGGGAGAAATGGCAGCCTCCAGTGCATGAGAGGCTTTATGCCAGTCTGCCGGCCAATCACCTGTGCCCACTTTGGGTGGGGAAACACGTGAGGAGTGGGATTCCATGTTCCATGCCTTTCTGACAGCCCTCCCCAGCATAATCGTGCCCCGAATGGGTGGGGAAAGACACCCCGGAAGGATCGTGTCCATGTCAGGTCGGAAACACACAAGGAGTGGGATCCCACATTCCAAGTCTTTCTCACAGGCCTCCCCAGCACGATCGTTCCCAGGGTGGGTGGGGAAAGGCATGAGCAGCGGGATCTCGCACTCCAAGCCTTTCTCACAGCCCACCCGGCTGGATTCTGATCCGTGAATCTCAAATACTTCTCAAGGATTCGAGGATTCGCAGATTCAGTTGGCCCATCCCTAGTGGGAACAGTTATACATGGAAAATATGAAACAGTTCAGAGAAGAGATAGGCAGCTCTTGATACTCTGGAAAAAGTTTGGTAGGCTTAGATTATTTGTCCAAACAGCTAAATTGACTCTGTATTGCAGCCAGCTTGAAATTAGGCCTGTCAGTTCATTAAGGAAATCTTACTTGATTGATTCATGTTGTATAGTAAAGTGGAACCAGAAATAATAGAAGAACAAGCAATGAACAACCAAGCCTTTCCTGTGTAACAATATTTTTGCTACATGACATATCTTGAATAAACTCCACGTACAAACAACTGAAGCAAGAACAACTGAATCATTGCTTAGCAGGTTTGCTAACAGTCAGAAGGATTCATTTAAAGACAGGAAGGATGAGAAGAGCAGATATATTGCTGTGTGTGCATAGAAACTGTTTGGTGGTGGTACCTAAGCATGACCCCTGAGAAGCCTCTTCCTGTCTGACAGCTCAAAGAGGGAAGATTGGCATTGCAACTGGAAGTGTTCCATCTGGCCTTGGGCCCATGATCTGAGAGGCTCTTGGACTGAAGTAAGGCAAAGCACTAATCATCATGTCCAGCTCCTATTCAGTAAAGTAAGTGAATGGAGAAGCTGTTCTCATTATTGCTCCATTGTTGCTCTGTGCCTGCAAGTTGACCCTGAGTAATGGTGACCCAATTATAGGGTTTTCTTGCCATTTTTTTCCTCTAAGGTTGAGAGAGTATGACTTGCCCAAGGGTTTCCATGGCTAATTGGGGCTTTGAAGCCTAGTCTTATGGAGTCCTAGCTGAACATTCAAACCACGATACTGCACCGGCTCTCTGTTTCTTAGTACTTGGCATACATTTAGTTTCCATCTCAATTATTTTCACTTATCCCTTGCAGTTGAATGGCACAAGGCATGGCAGTTTTGTTTTTTTCTCAGTTGCTGTGGCAGCCAGATGAGTCCTCCTTGTCTGTTTTGCTTTGCTTTTCTCCCTTTTTTGTGTTAGACTGTGATTGCATGGCCACTAATTGCCAAAGTCTTTAGGACTTTGGACCTAAAATCACATAGTGTTTTTTTTTTTTCATAAACAGCAGTGCTCAAGCCCTGCAATACTGGGGGGGTGGAGATTCACCTGTTAGGATTGGGTTGCCCAGGGTTTGTACACCTAGCAACCTTGTTTTGGGGTGACACCATGTCTTTCATTTGGCTCCAGGTGGTTTGCGTAGAACTTCTTTAAGCACAGGCATATCATACCCTCCAATATTTCACAAATGGAAACCAGCACACATGTGACCAACCACATCACTGCAGCAGTTTGTTTTTGCCTAAGTCTACAGGGAAGGACAAGGATTCCATTCCTCCTCCTGCTGCCAAATTAATTGCATGAAGACTACTTTTATACTTTGAATTCAATTTGCAGCAATTGAATAAGCTGAGGACAAAAGGGGAAAGTAAGAGAGGAGAGAAAAACTGTGACATTTTAAAAGCAGCTGAAAAATGGGATGATAGAGGATCAATTAAGATTATCTCTGGCAAAGTGGGACAGTTGGAGAGTAGGAGACTGTATTGATTATAATGCACCTAAAAAAGGGCAGAATTAGCAGCCATTAAGACTTGGACTAAACAACCACATTTCCTTCGTCACTGTCAGACTGTGATGAACCAGACCTGGTTTCTACCTTAGCTCATTCACACCTTTGAAAGTACAAATATGAGTACAATAGATGCAAATGTGGGGAGGGAAGGTCTACAAAAACTAAGACAGTGTATTAAACCTGGCTGAGCTTCAGTTTCAGCTGAACCTTCTTAACTGGTGACATCACCATAATTGCAGCAGCTTGCAGTAGATACATACCCAACCTCCGTTTCCATGCAGACCAAGAAAACAGTGAGTTTACTCCTTATAATGGGCTAGCCAGCACAAGGGACATTGGATCAATAAGGTTTTTTGGGTTTTAATCAATATTGGCCAGATCCAGTGTCTTGGGAATTGTGGTGAGTGGCACAGACACCTTAGGTTCACCCAGCTAAGGCTTCCCTCAATTTGATGCACACATGTTTAGGAGCAAGATAAATTAGACTAGTCTTTCAGCATAAAAGTCAGCTCCTTGACAGTCTGCTGGACAGAGGTAGAACCTTCCTTGCATGCTAAGCCAACCAAAGTTCCCCAGGGTAAGGGCAAGATTTCTACTTCCCTGAGGTTATTACTTTTACTATCAACTGAGGAACAATGTGGAAGAGGCAATAAATGAACATTTTCCCCTTCTTTCAAGAGTAGAAAAGGAAAGAGGTTGAAGAAAATGGGATATGGAAGGTTGAATTACATGGCAGGATTCCTAACATAGGTGGTAGGATATTTAGATACAATTTATTCTGAATTCTGTAGGCTGGCATGTTTCATTATGATTACCACACAGTATTTCTTTAAGGATGGATATTCCATTTCTGCATATCCCCACCCTGTCTCCAAGTGCCCAAGGACTCAGGTTTTTATAGGTCTGCCAGGAATGGGCAGATCTACAGGACTCAAGTGGTAGGAGCACCCCTCAAAAGAAACAGCCCCAGTCTATTTGAATTACCCCACTTAGTTGTTGAAGGCCTGTCACAAGTCTCACAATGCAGTTTCCATTCTTAATAGATTCAAGTCTGGTTTCCATTTTCCTTTCCAGACATTCAGCCTTCCCATTCTTCCAAAAACAGAAGGCAGTGAAAGCAAGAATGCTTCTGATGCTGTTGTGTCCTAGTTCCTCGGTCCATTTCCACTTCCCCACCCCTTTGTTATTTTTGTTCATTTGTTATCCTAATGAGCATAGTGTCAAAAGGTGCCCAGTGAGTTGTGATTGATTGATTGATCAGTCATTCCTCCTATCCAGTGGTAGGATCAGTGATATACCCTGCCCTTCCTCTCAAGAACCTGAATAGGATTGCCCTGCAAGATATCATTGGATTTAAGCAGCTTCACCATGTGCAGAATTGCAACCAAAGTCTCACTGGGGGAAGGAAATGAATTAAAGGGGCATCAAGTTAATTGTAACACAGAAATGAACAGTTTGCATTTCAGTCCTTTTAAGGAAAGAGTAGCCATTATGTTTTACTGCCCTTCCTTTGATCAACACCGAACTTGAAACAAGTTATAAGTGCTATGTAGACAGCTATGTAGACATAGACTCCAAACTTTGATTTCACAATCAATGGGCTACATCTTTTAGAGCTGAGCCAAATGTTCCAGAAACACACAACAATATTCTCAGTGGCACAGTAAAGCCAAGATATCAATTTATCTTCTGTGATACTAACTGTTTCTGGTATAGCAAAGCGTTTCAGTTGCACTTGTTGGAAATGCTAAAACCAAGGTCTTTTACTCTGGGGAAAACTTTAAGATGGATTTTGCATCTGAGTTGGATTAAGTTTCCTTTCATTTATCTTCCTCTTGTCTCTTCTGCTACTGCTGAGGGTGACAACTAGTCCTAAAGGATGCTGATGCTTGTGTTCAGCCATATTCTGTCGCAGTCCCATGATTTTCCTGATTCTATCTGTTCTACTTTCCTCTCTTCAGGGCATGGTGTTAGCCTGAAGATCAGAAGAATTCAGCAAAAAGAATATTTCTGTGTCAAATCGCAAAGGTGTAACTCTCCACTAGTAAAAAGACAGACATACGCCAGGGCATTGTAGGCCAAGATCCTGCTTCCTCCATTAATGTACAGAAAACAAAGTCAAAAGTTAAATTGAAGTTTTGTTTGTTGTTTGCTATCTTTATATCCTGCCTTTTCTCAGCTAAGCTCAAGGCAAAAACATGATTGTTCTTGTTGTTTTTGTTCTTTTTGTTGTATCGCTTCAAGGTGTTTCCAGCTTCTGGGAACCCTAAGGTGAACGTATCATGAGGTTTTCTAGAGGCTGAGAGTGTGTGACACTCCCAAGGCCCATGTAGTGGGTTTCCAAGGCTGAGCAGACAATTGAACCCTATTCTCCAGGATCATAGTCCAACACTCAAACCACTACATCATGTTAGTTATCCCCAATAACATCCTCAAAACAATCTTGAGGTGTGCTTTTCAGGTAGAAGGAGATTGATGCAGTGTTCCTCTGTGAATTTCATGACTTGGTGGATCTCCCAAATTCTCATCTAACAGTCTGACCACATCCTGTTCTGTACTCATTCTGTAACATAACTTTTCTTTTTATCACAAGAGTGGGAATTAATCAGCCCCTTAGATGTTGGTAGCCTGCAGCTCCTGCATTCCTTGCCATCAGGTATGTTGGCTGGGACTGTTGGGATCTGCAGTCCAACAGCATCTGGAGAACTACCCAGTTCCAACCCCTGTTTGATTGGTTGTATGCCAGACAGACAGACAGGCAGACAGGAGGCAAAATATATCAAATCATTCATGGCAAAGTAAGACTCTCCTTTATCTTACCTGGAAGCTTCCAGTGGCCTTTGACCTATGATACAGATGCACCAATGACACAACAGTACAAGGCCTGGGAAGGCATAGAACTTCCTAGTGTAGAGATAGCATCTCAGAGCAGTGTGGGGCTATGCTGTAGTCTCATTAGAGTCATAGCAGTCTGGCAGCTTTGACCAGAGAAAGCAGAAATGCATCCTCAGAGTAATAATGGGGAACTGGTAGTCCCATAATGTTGTTGGGCCCCAATTCCTTCCAACTTCTGCCAGCTTGATGTCATGCCCCTGTCCCAGGACCCAGACAGGATCTTTCCCAACAGCCACACCCCTGAGACATGAGAGGAACAGTATTTACGGAAGCCAGTGTAGGTGGAAAATCGAGAGCCCAGGAGTCTGCAGCATTTATATAATAAGGAATCATTAACTAGGCCAACAGCTGGGTAAGACTCTCAGACTATATAACAAGAGACCAGAAGGGAAAGAGGCTGTTGTAGTCAACCGATCCTTTCGGTGGAAGCAGTCCAGCTTACATTTGGGCTCTTTGTTCACACTCCTAGAATGCTTGTCTTTGCCTTGTCTACGGATTTTGCCATTGGACTCTCCCTCTCTGGATTTACAGCAAACTCAGACTCCCTTTCTAAATCTACTGCAAACTTGGGCTTTTTCTGCAGCTTACCATGTTCTGGAGACATCTAGTGCAGGACCCAGCTTTGTCTCTGCCAGGAGGGGAGCACAATGGGAGCACTCCCCTTCACACAAGCCGCCTCTGCAAATGGAGGAAACACGATGGTGCTGTCTCTTCCTCCTGCGGCACAGCCAAGTACTGTCCTAGAATGTAGAAAGCACAGCCATTGCACTTCCAGGACTTTTGCACACCAGGTAATCGCAGCTGGGTGGTGGGATGGTGGCACAATCACCAGTCATTAACAGGGAAACCCCGTCAGTGATGTACTGTGCGATCGTGCCACCTGGGGACGGGAGAAGGACAGGACCTGGACAACATCATGCAGAGCCTTCATGTGGGTCCTGTCATTCTCTCAGCCTTGGTGCAGGATGACAATATCCTGTAGAAAGGGCCTTGGACTACAAAACAACTGAAACAAGCTTTGCTTGCTGGTTCCTGATAACAAACTAATTAGACAGCTGGAAGTCGTGGCTGCCTGCCAGCACAGGACACCTACTCAGTGTGGAGGGATTGTGAAAGTAATGTAGTACAGTGGACCCTCTCTATATGTGGCCCCAGATCTACAATTTCAAGCTACTTCAGAGCATCACATCCTGTACATAAAATGGTGGTGACATGAATGCATCTGCACTGAAGTGTCGATGTTCATACCATTGCCATTTAATAATATGGAACACAATTATTCACTTTTTTCCTATTCACAGGGAAAGGAACTGAACTCCTGCATATACGGAGGGTCCACTGTAGTTCCCCAATATCTGGGGGGGGGTCCATAGGTTCCTCAACCCTTCTTTAGAGACAGACATATACTGGGAATAGAATATTTGGGCAAAAAGTTACATTAAGTATATTTCTAAAGCAGGGGCACAAAGCACAGGCCGTTCTCTTCTGAAAAGTATGCAATACTTTAAAGAAAACTTCATATTTACCATAATTCTTCAATATTGGCAGAATGAGGGTGGGAATGCTTCATTACTTTGCTATCCCTGAGCCCATCGAAGCTATTAGTTTGCTCTGTTACAGGTCCATTGATGGGGCACACGAAACAAAGGGACACACTTGATTTCGTCAAATGGATCATTAACAATTGATTAGAAGTATAATATATTTTACTGTTGTTCTGTTGCATCTAGTCCTGGGTTCAATTGGGGATTAAATTGCCTGGTGCCTCACTTATTAATAATTGCTGAGAGTGACATTTATGAGGTTATCATGAAGAATGAAGGAAACTCACATGGAGGAATGCCATTTGAAAAGCTGGATTAGATGTTGACATGCCCAAGTGACAGCTGATAATGAATTCAAATGAACTTCAATTAATTGCTACTCATCATCCCATTTTTTGCAAATATTAATCAGATAATCAATAGGCTGTATTTTATTTTTTTTACAATGAGGAGTGTTTTCTTATTCCCCAAGGGCAAAAAGGAATTATGCACAACATTTTCTGCCATTTAGTGAGATATTTGCAGAGAAAAGCATAATCAGAACCATCTCATTTAAGCAGAAGAGATCCTGTCCAGCTGTCACCCTAACAGAGTTAAAGTACAATAGTGCTTTCCAGTGACATAACGTTTATTTCCTTTGATATTTATTATCTTCTTTCACAAATCAATCCTTTCTAAATTCAGAAGGTATAAGTGTTGCACAACAGATTATACCTATAAGAGGCACTGTAAAATTATGGGTTTTTTTTAATGCTAGTATACTTAGGATTATCTTTGCATTACAGCCATAACTGAAAACAGATATTTGGGGATCATATAGCTGCCTTACACTGGGTTGAGGAATCTCTAGTTCTCTAGATGTTGGACTCCAGCTTACATCAGACTTGTTAGTGGTCAGGGATCATGAGAGATGTAGTTCCACAATACCCAGAGGACTACAGATCCCTCAATCTGCATCACATGCACTATTGATACTGCCATTGTGTCTCCTTTTCTGGCATAAATCCCTTCTTGATCCTAATCCTGTTATCTTCATGGGATCCAATCCAGCTTGAATCATCTGTTGGTGAATTGGTGTGTGTGGATGTGCCTTCAAGTCATCTGTCAACTTATGAATTTAAAATTTCATACAGTTTTCTTAGGCAAGGAATACTCAGAATTGGTTTTACCATGGGATTAATTACCATGGGAAAATTTCCAAATCCACACAGACCTTTTTATCTATGATTGGCCTTTTCATCCCAAGCTCAGTCCCTTTCCATGGCACTCTCCCATCCCGCAATGAGGATGAGAGAAGGATAGGACATGGCAACACTTGGGTATGACATCATCGCGGTCTCATCCTTCTCTCATCCCCAGGCAGTGCAATCACAGATTAAATCATTGATGGGTTTTCCCACCAATGATTGTGCCACCATCCCAGACTTACCTGTCCTGTGGAAGCCACAGAAGAGCAATGGTTGTGCTTCCTGTCCCAGTGTAGCCTGGGAAAGTACCCAGCTATGCTGCAGAAGGAAGAGGCATGGACATTGCACTCCCTTCCCCAGGGTGCCAGCAGCACAGATGGGAGTGCTGCCATCACACTCCATTCCCAGCAGATCCACTGTCAGAATCCCCACCAGACAACTTTGAAAAAAAGTAGAGTCTGGAATGGGCCCCAGTCTGTGTGATCCTAACCTGTGAAGCCATGCTATGTGACCACCCAATCCAAGACACTAAGGCCCTGTTCACATGGCATTTTGGAAGCAAGAGGGCCTCTTAAGCATGGCATAAATGTGAGGAGCGGTCTGCATGACGCACTCACATTTATGTGATGCTCAAGGGCCGGATGCAGACCACGCATGCACCTTTTCATTTTCGGCTTAAAGCCGAAAATGCTGCATGCTCACGTGTCACTCCGGTGCCCCACGCGCACTTACCTGGCATGCGGTGTGTCAGGAGCCGGGCCGGTCATGCTTCCTGGGCAGTGCAGGCTGGGAAAGGTCCCAGACTGCACTGCAAAAGGAAGAGGCAGGGCGCTCCCGTGAGGAGGAAGGAGCTGTGGAGCCCAAACAGCAGGGAAGCAGCAGGGAAGTGAGAGTGATCCTTACAAGGCTTCTCGTGCGAGGACCCCAACCCAGCAGCACGAACAGATAACGTGCGGAAAGGATTTAAAACTCCAAGTCATGTGAACTGAAATAACCACATACACATAGACACACACACACACTATATTATGCCTAAACTGAGTGTTCATTATTTTTATGTATATTTACGTATCGTTGCTTAAGCTGTCTTGAACTGTATATGAAAGGGGAGCATTAATACTTTAAATAAAAAAAATGCTTATTTTGACACTGCTAATAATATTACATCCTTGCATTTATATTGCCTGCATGCTTTGCCATGAAACTGTCACATTATGTATTTAGAAAGATATAAAGGGAGTGTGTGTTAACCCAACAAAACAGGAAATATGTTCACTGCTGTTGTGGTTTTCCAGTCTCTGCTTTCTGCTAATAACAGTTTTTGAGATTTTAAAAAATAAAAGCATTTTTTTGAGGAATAATATAATCATTAAAAAAATTGTTGATATCATGAGCTTTAGGTTTATTCCATGAAGCTCTAGAAAGGTACATGTTTAAAACAGATCCTTCTTTGGAACGTAAAGTTTATATCATCCAGTGCTTATGCTTCTATGACAATGATGAAAACCAACTAGGGGTGTGTGTGTGTGTGTGTGTGTGTGTGGCTGTAGTTCTCCATTCACCCACAAGGGAGTAAACTGTGCTGTCTTCTATGAGGCATATTTTCAGTAAATATGCTTAAGATTACACTTCATATCACATCTTAGTTTTTGTTTTTTCATAGATCTGCTATATTTATTATTCCTCCAAATATTTCTCCTCTGCGTTATTTGTATTTATTTAAAACTGTCTGTTCTTATTTATCACTGACTTTTGTACTTAACATTATAGAATTTCTCATGTTTCTACATACTGTATTATATGGTCTCCCTCAGTTAATGAAGGAGATATGTTCCAGGCATTACTCTTTTAAAAGAAATTGGTACCAGAGTCAGAAATAACATGGAAAGAATAGAGTTCCTGCACCTCAAAACAGAAGAACAATTTAACATGTTTCAGCAAACTTTTTATTCCAAGCTAAAAAATATATACGTGTGAAATGAAACAGTTTTCAGAGAAGCCTTGCGTAAGTACACAAAAATATTCTGACTCTTCTCTTTTTTTTCTCTCTCTCTTTTCTCTTACTGAAAAAGATCGGATTGCCAGATTATTAGCTATGGTTTATATGGACACACTTGCTATTTTATTAAGAGGAGAACAAGTTGAAAGATTTACAAATGAATTGGGTGCTCTTATGTTGTATCTTAAGAACACTTGGGAAGATATAATGATAGCAAGTTTTGAAGTTTGATTTCATTGAGATAATTCTGTATGTAAATACTATAAGGAGATGAAACAAGTAGAATCATTTGTTATATTAAATGAAAAGATACAGAATGTATACCTGTATTTGCTGGCATATAAGATCCACATTTTTTCCTGAAAAATACTGTTTGAAAATGAGGTGTGTCTTATATGCCATTGTGTCTTATACACCAGCAAATGGTACTTTCTGGTGTATAAATGGAGTGTGGCCCTTTTCGCACCTTACCTTCGTCGCAGTGGTGGGGGGCGGCGCTTGCGCAAGCAGCTGTTTACGCGAGCCACTCACGGCAGCCCTTCTGCCTCCTGCAGCTGTTTACCGGTTGCATGAGCGTCGCACGAACTCCCCGCCCCTTCCTTCCACAGCACAGCCTGGGAGCTGTAGGCTGCGCTGGGGGAGGAAGCGTGACCGGTCCGCTCATCTGATGCACCACACGGCAGGTAAGTGTGCAAGGGCCCCGGGAGCACTGCGCAACCACGCAATATTTTCGGCTCCCAGCTGAAAATAATAAAATGTGCGCACGTCCCACTTTAGGCTCGTGAGCGTCGCATGAATGGAAGTGCGTCGTACGGACTGACGCTCCCATTCACACGATGGTCAAGGGGCCCTCTTGCAACAGAAACTGCATGAGAAAAGGGCCTGTGTCTTATACACCAATGCGTCTTATACACTGACAGATACAGTAGTTAGCGTAGACCCAAACTTTGTGAGGAGAAAGTCAATGTATGTAATAATGATGAAAGATTAAAAATGATTGTTTTTATATATTTGATGACTTCATTTTGTTTTAAATGTTATGTTTAGTTTAACTAAAAATAAATTTAAAAAAAATATTTTGAATCTTCTAGAGACTGTTGAAAGCTCTTTTCAAACTGCATGCAGAGTCCAACTTTTAGAATCTGAGTTTAACAAGCTGGGGGATGAGTGAAGAGGCAAGCTTGCCTGCTTTCCTCTTTTCTGTCTGCTTTGCTTTTCACTGGTGCTCAGTAAGGCAGAGCTTTCCAAACTGTGTGTCGTGACATGTTAGTGTGTCAACTGCAGTGTGTAGGTGTGTTGCTGCTGCCGCCCAGCCTGAAAAAGACCCCAGTGAGGGTAGCAGGGGCAGTGCCAGGCTTGGGTGAAGAGGCTGCCTCTCCTGCCACCACCACTGCCACTCTGAACTAAGAAAGACCCCAGCAAGGGCAGTGGTTAGCTTAACCTCTGGTTTGCTAGTAACTAACTCCTTATAAGAGATACAAACACATACATAAATTGTAATAACAAAATGTATGGGGACACAACATATATCATGAAAAACCTTTCATTACTGTTTTTAAAAATTTGTGATTTATGCTTTACAAGTTATTTATTTATTTATTTATTTATTTATTTATGTATTTATTTCAGATATGCAAAACTGAATTACTGTGTCCTGAAATCTAAAATGTGTGTCACCAACATGAAAAGTTTGAAAAGCTCTGCAGTAAGGGATTCCAGACACAGCTGCTGTTTTCCTTGCTTGTTGGATGCAGGCACACACAACTACAGAAGGATTTGTTAGAACAGAATCTCATTCTTTCCCAGATCAACGAGCATTGTTTACTGAAGACTTGCTGTAAGTCTGTCTTTCTCGAGCCCTCCTTCACCATCTCCCCAATGTCCATACCACTAAAAAAATTTTTAAAAAATCCACCAAGACAGAAGATAAGGAGGAAATAGGGGGGGGCAGGGGATATAAAAAGACTTTATAGAAAGCAGCTTCTTTGAGGTATGCTTGTACATATTTAAAGAAATAGGTGTTTTTTTAAAAACATATATCTGTTCTGTTCACCATCCCTGTGACTTTTCTAAGTCTCCCTAACACTCATTTTTCATATAGCCTTGTCTGTTCATGAGTACAGTGGGACCTCGGTATTCACTAGCATTTGGTTCTGGGATGCCCCATGGATACAAAAATTTGTGGATGCTCAAGCTCCGTTATGTGCAATGGCATAGTAAAATGGTGTCTCTTATATAAAATGGCAAAGTCAAAGGAAATTTTGCTGTGTATATTTAATTTTTTTTATCATCACATAGAACTGTTTTTTTTTTAAAAAACAGATCATCAGTGAAAGACAGTTGTGAAATACCACTTTGCACAAATGACTTTTTTTTAAAATCTGACTTTAGCATTGAAGACAATCAGCCTGTATGAGCAACCTCCAGGGAAACTAAAAAAATTATCAGCAGTCCTTCTGTTAATGAATGTTTGTTCAGTCTAAGCCCCATTTTATCATCTCTATTGGTTTCTTTACAGACCCTCTCTCTGTTGAATAGTGTGGTAGAAAAAATGTATTACTTAAAGTAATTATTGACAGGATTGGAAGCCTTAATCAAATTGGGTTTTTATCATTATGGTCCTTACCTAAGGATTTAGAATAACAGTTGCATTTTATTTTATTTTGAGAAAGAGAGGGACATTTTGCTGGCAAATAGTCACGTAATAATAATGTAATATATGTCATCGAGAACAGGAATGAATAAACAGTATCTATAACCAATATCAAATGAACAGGTTCATAGCTCTACAAAGTCTCTGATGCCCATGTGAAATTCTCTTCTCTTCATTTATGTTTGTTCTAAAATAGTTTACATATCCAGTGAGGAATCACAGGCACACAGGTAAGAGCCCTGGTGGCACAGTGGTTAATGCCAGTACTGCAGCCACAACATTGTGAGTTCAGTCCTGCAGGGCTCTAGGTTGATTCAGCCTTCCATCCTTCCGTAGGTCAGTAAAATGAGTACCCAGCTTGTTGGGAGCAATTAGCTAAAGACAGGGAGTGCTTTGCACTGATAAGCGGTATAGAAATGTAACTGCTTGCTACACACATTTTTTCACTAGAACTAGAATTATAGCAAGTTACATACATGGAACAATTCTTATGTGACTCAGGATGTATCCCTTCTTTTTACTGAAAGGCCTGTTTTTTTTCTAAGGAACCTCAGAGGAGACCAACCAACAATACTGGGTAAATTTTGAAATGTAGGTACTCATCCTACCAGATCCCCACAGTGACAACCACAAGGAGAGTGTAACCAAAATAAAAATCCCAAAAAACAAAACAGGCAGCTGTGTTGATCTGTATCAACATACCTGTTTGAAGATTTTCCATCTCTTCCAAGAACAGATCATTTCTAAGCTAACTGTCGATTCCAGACCAAACCACCCCAAAATACTCTGCATTTCAAAAGAGATAGTTCACAGGAATATATGGCTGCCAGGCAATTCAACCACCCCCCTCAGATACGGCAAGGATTTAACTAAACTCAGGTGGAATAAGGAAATTGGATGGTTGACGGGGATGGTTCATGATACCATTGTCCCTGCTGATGAAAAGTCCCATTGCTTCAACCCTGAGAGCCCTGCTTCCACTATATTAGTGACCTCCAACCTTTGATATTAACCAGCCAAGTTCCCTGAGCTTTCCATTCCTATATAATGGATCTGTAGGTAAGGAGACTCATATCATCACTGGCTGCATTAATAGGATTTTCATTTATTCTGCAAATAGATGCCTTCTGACAGTCTCCTGAAATGTGGTGTGAGTCCAAGTGATAATAAGAGTTGATACATTATGCAGCAGTTGGACTTACTGCATGTGCTATACATTGAGAATTTGCTGTGCAGTACATACAAAATGTGGAGGCAAGACATGAATCTGTGTACATTTGGAGACTCATTAGTCAAGCGTAAAACTAAAATATCCAATTTTCATACCGTAGGGTCTGATTTTATTTCATAGAGAAATCAAGGATATATACAAAAATACCTACCAAAGCCTTTTCTGATATTATGGGATGGGGATTATAACAAAATGGTGGCATAATGGCAAAAATGTCAAGGATAGTGTCTTGTGAGTAACTGGAAATTTGACAGGCGAGCATGGGGAGCCAATATTGATTCAGGGTATTGATGAGGCCCACTGGCATCTCTTGGTTGAAAGGGGATTCTTTTGATTAGCCCTTCAGGTCCCAGGCTCCAAGGTGAGAGACAAAACAACCTTTGCAGTTATCCTGAGCCACCTTTTCTCTTTAAATATTGGGGTTTCCGGATGAAGGCTGTCTGGAGGTGCTTCCCTTTACAGAGGGATAGGCAAAGTTCAGCTCATGTATCATATGTGGCACCGAACTCTTTTGTAACCCACCAGAATGCATCCAAAGACCCTGAACATTCCCAATTAATGTCTGAAGGGTGAAAAATCACCCCCAAATCAATTAAAACACTGTTAAAATGCCCCATAATGTGGTAGTTTGGGCTAACTAACCCTCATAACCCTCCAAACTCCCATGAAGCTGGAAAAAAATGGCTCAAAATCAAATAAAAGAAATAAAATATGAGAGGCAAACGTTGTATGTCTTATATATGATTATGTGGTCATTTCCACACTACATTGTTATAGTGTTATTATTCCACTTTCAACATCCTATGGAATCCTGGGGTTTGCAGTTTAGGGAGGGGCATTTAGAAATCTCAGCCAGAGAGCTCTTTGGCCTCAGTAAACTACATACTCCAGAATGCCACAGGAGGTTGAAAGTAGAATAATAGCACTATAACAGTGTAGTGTGGAAATGGCCTGTGTTGTCCTTTGAGAACCAGCATGGTGTAGTAGTTTAACCATTGGA
This sequence comes from Ctenosaura bakeri, assembly GCA_948474755.1. NCBI lineage: Eukaryota > Metazoa > Chordata > Lepidosauria > Squamata > Iguanidae > Ctenosaura > Ctenosaura bakeri. Next base: position 2,051 of record CAOLHI010002847.1, on the reverse strand, counting down.
CTACACCCCTGGAGACCAGGGTTCAATTCCACCCTTGGCCATGGAAACCTACTGGGTAACCTTGGGCATGTCACACACTCTCAGCCCCACAAAACCCAATGGTAGAGTCACCTTAGGATTACTGTAAGTTGGAAATGACTTGAAGGCACACAGCAGCAACAAGAAGAAGAAGAAAAAGTTGTCTTTTTAATTTTATACTTGTGTTTTTGTAGCCCCTGAAGAAGATCTTTGAAATATATATTGGCTGAAATGCATTGGGCTTCATTCAAAATAAAACAGCTATCCTTTGAACTCTTGGACCACAAGTCTCTTCTTTTCTGTAGATTTAAAATCAAGTAAAGAAAAGTAAAGAAAACAGAATTGACTTCCCATCACTTACAGCTTGCCCTGGAAAACTGGAAGAGGCTCAGAGGTGAAAATTAGTTCCTGCCCCCAGCACAGTTGACCACCCCTGCTTTAGAGTAACAGCTAGTGAGGGGATCACTCAAGGTTGAGGAAGGAGTATGAAGGGACCCCTTCTCAGACAATTACTGCATTCTGTGTTACCTTACTGCAGTTTTTATGTAAACAGTTAATAAAGTAACCCTTTGGTTACACAAGTAACTGTGTCTGTCTCTTTCTTCTAGCAGGTGAACAAAAAGCACAGCAACCACTGCAAAAATGCTATACCTCCTTACATGTAGTTTCACATGTGAAACCCACTATTTCACATAAGAAAACAGGGACACATATGGCCAAGCAACAGCTGAGTGTGATCAAGATGGCAAAAGTTATTAAGGAGGAAGAACTCACAAGCGAGGATAGGCTGTAGCAGTTCGCTTTTTCCAAACTCTACCGGGAAGGGCAAAATTCTGCCCTTCCTTTTCTTTCTTCCTCCCCTCATTCACTTAATTGAGTATAAACTACTTTTGCAGTTTAAACTCAGTATGGAGCGAATGAAGTAAGGTGAGGACAAAAGGGGAAAGTGGGAGGAGGAAAGAGACCCTGGGACATTTCTAAAAAGTGGGATGACAGATTAATCATGACTGTTCCCGCCAAATTGGGACATTTGGAGGCTGTGCTATACATATATAATTCACATGAACAGGAGGAACAAAACAGTTCAACAGGGGAAAAATCAGAATCTCTTATGCCTAACCTTTCTGCAAATAAAAAACTTATTTTCCTCCTCGTACTCATTCTGGTTTGGATGCTTGCCCTTTCACAAACAGAGTTACCAGACTGAAACTATCACATTCTGGTTTTTCCCTGTTTGATATGATCTTAAATTTAAGTTTCCTACACAGTAACTCTCAACTCAGGAGGAACATTAAAAGGCAGCATTAAAATGGATTTTCCCTCTTCTAAGAACTGTGCGATTAGAAATGGACCATGGGACAAAGAAAATACATACAGCATAGAGTGCTGCCATCTTTTGGTTACACAATTCACCAGTGCTACAACACAGATCCAGCAGGAACAGTAGATGAAAAAAGCACAACAGATCTGCTGCTAAATAGTAATTCTTTTATAATTACAGGTTTATTAACATAATTCACATAGATATAATTTGTAATATTTCTGTGTGCATGGAGGCAGATTTCTGTGAGTCCACTTTGCATGCAGAGAGAGTCCAAGTAAAAAGAATACTGGATAATCCGGAGAATTACGGTCGAACCAAATGTTAACAGTTATTTTTGAGTACATCAACTGTATACAGCAAGTATGCTGACTAATTTTGATACTACTATAAATTTAATACTGCAGTTTATGAAGGACAAGAAATGAGGAAGGAGGCGTTCTTATCATTTATGGAAAAAACTTTATATATTACAACTATAAATATTATATAGCTTTACTGTCCATAAGGGAGAAGATGTTTCACAGCTATTACACATTTCTAGAACTAACTGAAAACCAAAAATGTTGTCTTTTAGCAATGTTTAGTGCAAGAACCAACTGCTTCTTGAAATTTCATCAGCAAAAAGGTTGGGTAAAAGTTACACCACTTAGTTTTCAGGGTGTGTTTTCATATGAGCTATAAGTCTATGGCCTGTTGATATTCTAAACAT